>OX459034.1:36667102-36911769 GCA_949775005.1 Orthosia gothica
AATTGAGCTGTCAAACCCTAACATTAATTAGTATGACTGCATGCTCACTTCACCTAAGTTCTCACGGTGATTTTTAGGGTTCCGTAGCCAAATGGCAAAAAACGGAACCCTTATAGATTCGTCATGTCTGTCTGTCTGTCTGTCTGTCCGTCCGTATGTCACAGCCACTTTTTTCCGAAACTATAAGAACTATGCTGTCGAAACTTGGTGAGTAGATGTATTCTGTGAACCGCATTAAGATTTTCACATAAAAATAAAAATAAAACAATAAATTTTGGGGGTTCCCATACTTGAAACTAAAACTAAAAATATTTTTTTTCATCAAACCCATACGTGTGGGGTATCTATGGATAGGTCTTTAAAAATGATGTAGAGGTTTTTAATATTATTTTTTTCTAAACTGAATAGTTTGCGCGAGAGACTCTTCCAAAGTGGTAAAATGTGTGTCCCCCCCCTGTAACTTCTAAAATAAGAGAATGATAAAACTGAAAAAAATATATGATGTACATTACTATGTAAACTGCCAGCGAAAATTGGTTTGAACGAGATCTAGTCAGTAGTTTTTTTTTAATACGTCATAAATCGTAAACCGCAATTTACCAAGTACGGAACCCTTCGTGCGCGAGTCCGACTCGCACTTGGCCGGTTTTTTTACAGAATCGATCTCCTGGTAAAGGTCGTGAAAATCTGCTGGCTGCGAGAAGTCCGTGATCGATTAATGTGACACACCTTCTGCTTCGCCTTATCAGCCGGACTTGTAGGCTTGTACGTATTGTGTTTATCATGTCGCCTAGTAATAACGACAAAGACGTCACTGAAATGATAAGAATGATAACAGGTGTGTAGGTAGGTACTGCAAGACAAGCAACTTGAAATTAGTGCAACTGCGCAACAAGTTTAAACGTGAAACAACGACGAAATAGTGATGAAACATGAACGTTGCAATTTCGCAATGATTAATATTATTGTTATTGGGTATTGAAATGGGAGAAAAAGATGAGACATTTTCCCAACAATATTACGATAGTTGATTATGCTGTTGGTTTTCAACATCGTCATCATTTCAGATGAAAGACGTCCACTACTGGACATAGGTCTCGTTACCGCGGCCCTGGCGCAAGCAACTGAAGGAACACGGGTGGGTTTTAGTCAGTAAAAGTCTGACACGCCCTCCCGCTTCACCCAGAGCGGGAGAAGTCATTGGATGATTTCCCACCCAAAAAAAAAAGGCCTCCTACTAGGTGGACGATGACCTAGTGGTTGCTGGAATGCGTTGGATGCGAGACGCACGGGATCGGTCAATGTGGCGAAGCCTGGGTCGCCGTCCACCTAGTAGGAGGCCATTTTTTTTTTGGGTGGGAAATCATCCAATGACTTCTCCCGCTCTGGGTGAAGCGGGAGGGCGTGTCAGACTTTTACTGACTAAAACCCACCCGTGTTCCTTCAGTTGCTTGCGCCAGGGCCGCGGTAACGCTTTTTCAAATTTATCCGCGACCCAGACAGGCATCGGTCCTATCAGGCCCCGTCACTTTTGCTGACATCTCTTTGAGGCGCGCGTGGAACACTACGCGCCGTAAACTTGGGCTTGGTCCTTATCGGACGGTAAGCTACCCATAACTTGCCGTCCGCAAGCCCGTGCCTACGGTGGCCGGGAATCGGCTTGCGACTCCCTACGCCCGGAGCGTCTCCTGCGGTGGCTAGGGGCGTGAGGGCGTCTCCTTTGCGTCTCCCTCACGCGTTCCGCTTCCTCCTTTGCGAGCATTACTGCTTCGCAGAAGGAGGAGACAGCTTCCCATGCCCTCTCGCTCCGTACCATGGCCTGGACCAGGGCCGGACGCGAGAGGTCGCCACCGCCAATCGCCTCCACGAGGACACGGCGGTGCTCCGCACAAGCGGGGCAGATCTCCACCGTATGCTCCACCGTGTCCTCTGGGCGACCTAGTAGGTCGCCCAGAGTCGTCGCTATTCTTCGGGTTACATCGGTAACTATGGTTCTCTTGCGGATATACTCATTACACTGTTGGTATTACTTGAAAACAATTAATTAAGACAAGTTAAAGAAATGGTAAATACTTATCAATCAATCTGCCTGACCCTTGTCCAACTATATTGGGGTCAGCTTCAGAGTTACTGCAGCCCTGGCTCAAGCAACTGAAAGAACGTGGGTGGGCTTAAACTATTTGATTTTGATTTGGTAGAAGTCATTGGATGGATCAAAACATCGAAAAAAAATGGCCCTAGACCTGTGACATTCTATCAACGAAAGCGTGGTTAATTGCGATTGTCAAAAAGGCAAAATTGTTTGGGATTGACAAGCGATATTAAAACTCACGTGATCAATCACTTACATTTTGACATTTCGATCTATCTATCGCCTTCATCGACATCGAATGCCACTTGTCTAGAGCCTCATATCCATTGATGTATTAAAAAGCGGAAGATACGTTACGTGCCAACATCGCGATCAGAAAAACTGGGCTCGGCGCACGACTTACATGCATCGAAACTCACACATCTGTGTTTAGTGTCAGCACCAGACCCAAACCTACAGTTACCGATAGACAAGGACAGAGATAGGATACGGCGCTGTAGTGCAAGCGAAATCGCGTTAGCCGCCGAATGTTGTCCGAATGCTAAATGAATGAAATGACATTGCAATATGTGCGTATCATGTCTCTCACGCATTTTTGTAATATCTATCTCGCTCTCACAAATATGGAGAAACAAACATTAAATATCATTGTAATTTTCAACAAATTAACATTTTTGACTGTACTTTCGAGTGGTAAGAGATCCCGAGTGAATTATTTTTCTTTCTAATAATATTAAAACACTGTTTAGATACACAAGAAGTCATTTTGATGCGTATTTATTGCAAGAAAATATAAAAACACTGAAATTATTGAGCTGTGGGATTAACCATGTGCCGTGAGCGACTGAGTGTCCGCTGCGGGCATTCACTTAGATTAGTAGGACCAAGCGCTGTGAGCAGTCCCGTTTCTACCGCTTTTTAATACATCAATGCTCATATCACATTCCCTGACATGACTGGCAGGGCTTTCCTAGGCATGAATGTCGTTATTTAGTAAAAAGTTAATTCAAACAATAAAAAAAGAACGAACGAACGAAGAACTTCCTGTTTATGTCTTTTTATTTCGCTTCTTCAGCAGTCGAGTTTTTTTGATTTTTTGAATTACCTTTTTTTATTTTTAACTTTAGCTTACATTTTTTTTTCGAATTAGGTACTTTAAAACATATGTGTTTTATATTTTTGAAATCACCCCTTAGACCCCTTTATTTTGATACCACACTTGATGGAATCGGAAGAAAAACAATTTGGGCCTCCACAATATGGTGCCCAAAATCCGTCATTTTTCCATTTTCCAATTTAAATGTTACCAGTGACATCCGTTGGGATAACACAAATCGATTGATGCAAGAGTCATCCAAATCGTCCAACGCGTTTAGTCTCTAGAACGCCACATAGGAACAAACAGACATAAACTGATAAACACATTACCCGCCTTCGGCAGTCGGGTAAAAATGGTCTGACCCATCCACGGACTGACCTCAGCAAACGTTGTTTTACCTAGAAGATCAACCCATGAGGCTATTGTTATTTAGCCACGAGCTCCTGAAATGGTATACAAGTAATGGTAAACAACTAAACATACCATAATTACATCATTCAATTGCTTGAAATCACTGCGCAACAATTGCATTATAGAATATGAGGAGACTAAAAGTGGCATTTCCTGCCGGAGTCTGCGCTTCTGGAACACTAGTTCTAAATCAGCAGTCTTACTGTCGAGAGTGCTTCCAGTCAAGCGAGCCCCATCGTCGACAGCATCAGTGCTTATCATCAGGTGTGTGAGAACTCAAACGCAAGCCTAAAGGCTGATAGTTATATGTTTTTGTGTGTGCAGTGCTTTCAGACATTACGTTTTACTCCCAAAAATGAATAATAATTATTATTACATTAATGTTTAATTATCTTCAGCTGATAGTAATAAACCTACATACACTCAATTCTTTCATATTCATATTATTGACGATACATACAAACAAACATATACAAATAATAGGCGCCAACTTATGTTCAAAGGCTTATTTAAAAATTCCTGTTTATTTTTCTTGTAACAAGGATGTCTCAAAAAATTTAACAACGGAAGTGATAGAACACATTCATAAATAGATTTAGTGTAAGATATATATATAATTTTGTTACGTTTTCCTATAGGAAAATACTCACTTTCCTTATTATGACGATATTAAGTGGGAACGCAATATTAATATTTATTTATTCACTGTTACTTACGGAAATAATAACTTTCCTTATTATGACGACATGTGAGAATGCAATATTAATATTCATTTATCCTTGAACTTGAACGCCATGCACTTACAGTTACACCAATGAAGCACAAACTTATAATAAACTATAGTTGTTCTATCTCGCGATGAGGGAAGAATCGTTGCAAAATGAATCTTATTCTGGTGTCATAAAAGTCACGTAATCCTTCATCGTGAGATAGTAAAACTATAACCATATTTATGTTCAGGTTTCCTCATGACGTTTTCCTTCACCTTTGTCAGTAATGTTAAAGATAAACTTAGAAAGTACATATGTACTTTCCGGGCTAGTGGTGGTTCCTTGGCTAACATTGCTACTTGCAAGGATTCTAAATCCACGACCTCAAACATAAGAGGCGACGTCTTAGCCACTGGCCCACCACGACATGTACGTATTGCGGTCTTTGTGAGAACTCAGCCCGTAGATATATCGAGTTCCTTAATTGCATCTTAAGTTTAATTCAGAAGAAATTTCTTCGTTACTGCATTGTTGGTCCAGTGGCCGCAAGCGCGACTGCTAAGCGCGAGGTACTGGCTTCGTTTCCCGAGTCGGGCAATTTTATTGTGGTTTTCCATCTGGAATTTCTCAGTAGCACCGGAGTTAGGATTTTTGCCTGTTTTGTGAACTCCTGCCCAACCTTTAGGGGCACACAAATGTGATGTTATGTTATGTTGTTCTAGTGAATAATTAATTTAAAACGTGCGAGTTTAAAATCAAGTTAGTTTTGTAACAGGTGTTGTTATTCGGTAGATAAGATTAAACATGAAACATTTAAAAAAACCCCCGACACATTTTTATTTCATGCTACATAGTTTATCTAGTAATTATAGACACGCTTCGATCGACAATATATTAAAAACGTAATAATGACACGATATCTTGAGAAAACACCCGATCCAAACAGCAAAACGCCCATAACTTTTTAAACGCTAGACAGATTTTCATCAAACATAGCTCATCATCATAGAACACTCTCGATAAAGTAAACATTCAAACAAAAAATTAAAACAAAATTGATTCATCCGTTTAGTAGCTATGATGCCATATACAGATACACAAATTCACAAACACAGAGGTACAAACGCTAAGCTTATAACATCCCTCTTTTTCCGTCGGGGTTAAAAAGCATGTGTTAATCTATTTTTTAGCAATTATTGAATTGACGTAGATTTTAGTTAGATCAAAATAACCTTTCAACAGTCAAGAAACATATTACACCAGAGTTAAATCACTCATACCCCGCCCAGTTAATAACCTCTTAGATTTTCAGGCAATCATGGTGAAATCATAAGAACACCTACCAACATGACTTCTGATAAACGAAGCATAGTCAGATTTTGAACGTTCCACTGCTGGGACACAAGTCTACTCACTGTAAGAGGGAATAGACCTTAAATCCACCACGCAGCCTGGATGTGGATTGGTTGAATTTTCTATTCTACGACATGTCAGCCGCCTCATTTTTTTATTTATTTTTATTTGTAGATAGGCTTGCGCTTGACCACTATCTCACCTGATGGTAAGTGATGATGAGGTCGAAGGTGTAGCACGCTTGCCTAGAAGTAACCTATTCACGCTTGACTTAAAGACCCCGAGATTGTAGCTATCGGGAAACACATGTGACACAGACTCCGGCAGGGAATTCCACTCCTTAGTTGTACGCATAATGAAAGTATTTCCAAAACGTTTAGTGCGTAAGGGTGGGATGTCTACCATGTACCGATGGTGCATCGCCGTACGTCTTGTAGTCCGATAATGAAACGGGCTTGAATGAAACCGCCTCATGATTTTTGCCTTCAACGTTTTATAACGATGAAAATGTAATCATATATTATTTCATAACACTTCTTAGGAGATACCTAATGGGTTTATTAAACCGCACAACAAAAATGATGAAATATTGCAATGAAACATTTTTGTTGTATAGAAAGTAAATGCAAAATTACGCAACGTGTCAATTTATGAGTGACCACGAGGATGACTAAACTTAATGCCTGTATTCCTTGAAGGGATGGGCAGATGTGTATCGTATACTAGACCGAGCATTTAATGGGTCCCTTAGCACTGCTCATAATTTCAGTGAACATAGACGTGATGCTTGGCGGGTTAAGTAAAAAATACCCACCAAAATTATAAATGTGAAAAAGGGAGCCAAGTTCAATACTAAGTATATGCGCTGTTGTTGACAACGCCTACTAAAGAATTGAGATCTAAATGGGTGCTAAGTTCTTTATCTTCAAATTTATATACAAGAACATAAAACATTCTAAAATAAAAACAAAAACACAATTTTATGCTTTTTCTGGTACAGCAATATTTGCTATTTTAAAATATAACGACCTAAATTTGAAAAGTCGAATTATTTACAGCAGATAATTTAGGATAATTTGTAGATCAATATTTGACTTGACTGGTTTTTATCCCAGCTATAACTATCTGGATGCCAAATTTGAACTTTCTAGGTCATCTGGAACTGGGTAAGAGTTTTGGTCTATAGGTCAGTCAGTAATAAAAAAGTCGATCTTGGACGTTAATATTTAAATAACCGATTGATTGATTGATTTATGAAATTTTGGTGTATAGTTCATCTTAGGAATTTTAATACATAAACCAAATGTCATGTGTTCATGATCAACAGATTTTGAGTTATTAAGTTGACAAAAGTGGCTCCAAATGGTTCCTCTAATATTACACACAGCTGCTGCGTCGCCAGTTCCTTTTTTGCTTGAACTTGGCTTGACACGCTGCCGCGTGACTAGATTGCCATCAGCTATATTTTAACGTGTTTTAAGAACTTACGAAGAACTATTGTTGTAGTGTTTATAGGCCTGTTTCCAAAATTTGTCCGTCCGTTAAATTACCTATAAATATTTGACACGTATTTTTATTTTGACGTAACAAAAATTACGAACATACAGTGCGTTTAAATATCTACCTACACTTTATACTGATAAGTGACGTCACAAGCCACCACTCCTGAACTTTGATGCGCTTTATCTGTGTCAATTTTTATTCTATAATAAAATTATAAAGAGGAAAGATTTATATTTTTGTATATAACGAATAAACTTAAAAACTACTAGACCGATTTCAAAAAATCTTTCACCGTTGGGAAGCTACATTATCCCCGGGTAACATAGGCTACTTTTTATCCCTGTATTCCCACGGTAATGGGAGCTACACGGGTGAAACCGCGAGGCGTCCGATTGTTATTTAATAAAGCAAAAAAGACTTGTCTAATACAGACATAAATCTATCTAGATGACGCGATTGTATGTACTTCGCATGCTAAAAAACGAACTAAAGTTACGACAAATGATCGTAATCTGAGCTTTTCATTTAGCATTAGCGGCACCGGAAATCCACCAAAATCTAGGAAATGCCTGTTATGCCATATTGAGCTGTAAAGAATGTTAGTATATAAATAGTTGGCCGAGGCACTGGAAATGTTTTCTTTAATTGGTAAGTAAATTTGTGTTTAGGGTTTCGTACCTAAATGGTAAAAATGGGACCCTGTTACTAAGACTACGCGGTCCGTCTGTCTGTCTGTCTGTCTATGAATCTGTCACCAGGCTGTATCTCATGAACCGTTATGGCTAGGTAGTTGAACTTTTCACAGATGATGTATTTCTGTTGCCGCTAAAATAAAAAAATACTAAAAACAGAATAAAATAAATATTTAAGAGGGGCTTCCATACAACACACGTGGTTTTTTTGCCGTTTTTTGCGATAATGGTACAGAACCCTTCGTGTGCGAGTCCGACACCCACTTGGCCGGTTTTTTTGTAATTGTTGGTGAAATAGTGGCACGCTTGGTTTTCATACAGATGGAGGGACTTGCGTTATGTCTGTGGTGTAGACACCACAAACATATGTCTGTGGTGTCTAATATTATTTGATAATCTTACTGACGGACTACATAGAATTATAATTTTTCTTCCCAAGAAACATCCTTATTATCATCATCATCTTCGTCTGCCCTTGTACCATGTTACTTAGGATCGCGCAACACCTTTTATTCATCTATACCATCTTGTCAAACGTTGCGATGTCACTGACTCCCTTTTCTTTCTTAAGACTCCTCTCACAGTCCATTAATCTTTTCTTTGGCCTTGCCCTCCCTCTCCATCCATCCACATTAAACCTCAGTTTAAATTATCTGAATTATCCATTCAGAAATTAACATAAGCCCAGTAAATAGGAAGTGCCATATTCATTGCGGAAAACTTTCGTTGCTTCAATGTTGATTGTGGTTAAACTTGTTTTTGTTACATTCATCTATAGCATATAATGCTTGTGACGCAAGTAAGTGAAATGGGAATTTAACTTGCCTTCCTGTTGACATTACTTTTTGAAGTTATTTTCCTATGCTTAAAAATAGGTTTATGCAATAAAAAACAGGAATTTTCAACAGTTTACCGAATAGGTAACGGGGGCTAAAGATTTATTGCTCATCAATTGGCGTCATTGTTGACTAAGGTCCTAGCTGTTAAATATTGCCGTTGTTCTAAAGCGCACAGACGCAAAGATTGAAATAAAATTCATTTCTAATGCCGTAAAAGTGTGATTAAATATAAAATCGAGTACGCCGCAATTTTGCGCAGACCCTTTTTTTCGAAAAAAAGGAGGGTAACATTTTTCGAAACATAACATTCTATTAAATCAGTGGTTGGTAAATCCCTTACCCATCTTGAAAAATTCATTCTTCAAGATGGATCATTCTGGATAATATTTGGAAAATATTCACAACAATAAAAAAAATGTGAAACTCGTGCTAGCCAAAAAACTATGCAATTTTACATTTTGAAGACCTCAGTCTGCCACTAGCGGAAAATTTTCGAAAGTGCCCCATGGCAAAATTTCAAACGTAGCTTTTTGCCTAGGTTACAACGTAACCACATAATAATGTGGTTTACTTTTATGCTCGGTAGACTGATATTGATGACGCAAATAACGTAGCATAGGATCGAGTAGAACTGATCCTGTGTACGAGTGTACGTCTTGTTTTTGACGTAAACTCGTATACAGTAAACTCATAACAGCTTCGTGTCGCTCTCCCCGTCATAGGGAAAACTCAAAAAATAATTTGGATTTTCACAAGTTGTCAACAGTTTTCTATTCTATCAGTAAAAATTTGTTTTACTTTTTGACATTTTGTATTTGAGAATTTACGAATACTGCCTTGGAGAAAGTTAGAATAGAATAGAATATATATTATTGTACACGTTTTGGTTTTGTTTTTTTTTACAATTGTCTTTTACAAATAAAACCGTCGAATTGGTATAATGGCGCTGACAGCGATATCTACAAGACAACCTTTGGATGGGCTCAAAGAACATACAATAAAAAGGAGGTAGTCTGTGGTGTAGAAAATATTTACATGGGAAGAAAAAGTAAAAATATATAAAAACAAAAACACGACTGCAAAAAAATAATTAAATGAAAAGAAAAAACAAGTACTAAGTATAATAAATAAAATATTAAATTTTATGAGGTGCTTGACGGTGACAAACGAAGTTTTGGTGGGTCTTTCTATAATTTTTGTTTGTCCCCGCGTGTAGAATCTTATAATATTTAATGTTTTATTATACCTAGTAAGTACTTGTTTTTCTCTTTTCAGGTAATTATTTATGAGCCGTTGGGTTTTTTGTTTTTATAATATATTAATTTATTTTATTTCAGACTTTTTAGTTTTATTAATGAACGAGTTCTCAAATTAGTTATGTGGTAAAAGATTATTTATTTGGCTATCAAAGTTACGCTTATCTTGTATATTTGCCAAAACAGTAACATAAAATTATTACCAAAGGTATATGTATATGTATATATTTTTGGAATGGTCTATTTAGTAGCTTTCATTTGATACCAATATTTTTATAATAACGAAAAATCGTTTCACCCCAAAAATTTTATCGAAATTGTATCACCCCCTTTTTTTAGGGGGATTGCTATATTTAAAAAATATATAGCCTATGTCACTCCCACAATTGAGACAAATCTAATGACACCTCATATGTTATAATCCGTCAAGCTGCTTGGGCTGTAGAGCTTGCTATATAAATTAACATAATACATACATAATTATGATACTTAGGCTCGAAAAACATTACTCCTGGTCATATTTATTACCCTTCCGCAGTTGGGTAATAAATATGGCCACACCTTTTTATTACATCCTGCGTATGTTTATACGTTATAGTCATAACAATTATGGAGGTTTGCGCAACGGTTTGAAATGTCCCGCAAAAATCCATTGAAAAAAAAATACAAAATACAACCGACTTCCAAATAATAACACGGCCAGTACAAAATTATTTCAATTTTAAAAGTCGAAAAATGATTTTTTACTTTTTACTTGTGGTACAGAGTTCTATGTAGGTGCAATAAACAAACATGCGAATGCAGCAATCCCGAGAGATTTGCCTTCATCTATTGTAGACTTCTGTTGTATAGTATCTCGAATGATTTTAAAAAAACGGTCCACAATTGACGGAGAAATCGAAAATAGGGCCTCCTTCTTAATGGGAAATCGACTAAAAGGGGAGGATCCGCCGAACACTCAGAAATTGTGTCTGGTCCGGATGGCAGCGCCGGTTGTATTTATTTTAATCACGCGGAGTACTTTTATTGCGTGATGTAGGATTTAAGTAAAGATAAGATTGATGACAATCGATCGACGATAGGTCAGCATCGTCACACAGTTTATGCCTGAGGACAAGCGTTCCAATCGAGGCAGTCTTAAGAAAAGCTGGCGTGACGATTTAGGCCTACTCATATTTCTGACACACGGTCGGGGAAGATAAGTTTGGAGGAGACCCAGCGCCCATCGATGTGCCAGTATAGGTAACCTCAAAAAGGATTGACGATATAAGGTTTTTCACCAAAACTTTGCCGAAATCGCAATCGTTAACACTGGTAGAATGTAACTTTCTAAGTCTAGGGCCTATGGACCTCTAATTTTTTTCCTTCTCAGAGTAGTCAGATAGACACACCAACTTCGTCGAGCAACCAAAAATGTTTTGCTTGTAAAGTGTGAATATATTTGGAAAACAAATGATATTTTAACCCACGTCGTACATTTAACTATGATTTACTTTTTATTCCTAGTTCAAAATACCCAGTTAACAAAATAAGCATGACGAATGTATTGGTGATAAATAGAAAAGTTTAACAGCCCGAAATTGCATCATTATTGCCAGCCTAGCTTACTGTGATTTCAGTCTCACTTAAGCGAAACATTGCGCAATAAAATGTACCTAAAAGGTATCCACATATTCGACTGAATTATTCATTCTGACACGATCTATCGCTGAAGGTACTGTTTTTTTTTCAAATTGAGGCAAACTGTAACAGTCTTTTCTTCTTTTTCATAGTATAAAGTGAAACATATTTTCGTTACGTTACATCTGTAGTGAACATATAAAGTGATGCAACATTGTGATGATGACATAACGGCAGGAGGCGTGTCAAAGAAATTGTCCCCTTTTAAATAGGCGGTACTGTATCGGAACAGCACAGTCTTTTATAAGCTATTAAAGTGGGAAGGTCTTCAGAAAATATATTGACTTCTGACAAAATATTTTTGTGTCATCACTCATCAGTCTGCCTTTAAATTCAGAAGATAAGCACCTCCGTATAAATCGTTGCAAGTTGCGCGTGATTTTAATTCAGTACAACTGAAACAGTGCGACAGTGAAAAGCAACTGCAATAGTCTGCAGTAATTAAAAAGATAATTCAGTAAGATGAAAGTGGGCGTGATAAAGAACTAGTGAGCAAATTAAACAGTGATACAGTAGTGGTACCACGTTTAACTGACGGTGTCAAAAGCCTCTTACGGAACAAAAAAGTTACGATTACAAAAATTACATAATATGTGCTCCATAGGAATATTCTGAAAAGTAAGTTTTTTAATTATTTTTGTTTATCATCTCTTTTGTATTTTTTTGTTTTTACATTCTTGCTCCATAATTTGTTTTGTTTAAACTTTTGATAAAAATATTTTACGGGTCTCATAGTTATTCACTAATTGTATCATAATTTGATAAAATTAGTGAATAAGATTTTTTTGTCCATTGTATTTTTCATAAAGTTTGGCTGAAAATACTTTTGCCTCTCTTGCTTTGGAGTGGAACTCAAATAAATTTCTTCTTTGATCTCAACCTAAAAGTTTGATGTTACTTTAATAATCACTGTTTAAAACTAATATAGTCATTCCACAAACTCATTTATTTGATCTTTACAGGTTCAATGAATTGCAGCAAGATGATAAAGGGAATAAGTGGAGTATAACCAAAACCCTGGCAAGGCGATATCGGCAGGACACATAAACTTATCATACTTCATTTATTTTTAATTAAGAAGTAAGCCGTGAACATGAATAAGTATAACATACAATAAATTGGTGCCTAACCAATAAAAAGGATAAAAATATTAAAAAAAAACATATTAATATAATATTTTTATCATACACGAAAGTCTAATGATTTAAGATTGAACTAGTAAGCAGTAGTTCCTCATAACATAATATTTACATATTTATAAATTAAAACTAGATTATTTATTGTCGTAAGGCTAAGTAAACATCATTTTTTGAATATCTAAAATACTTTAAATGTAGTCAGAGTTATATATGTAAAAAAATCTCTGTACGTAATTTTTAAATCTCTTGCCAGTGGAGTTACTGTAAACAACCGATTCTTCTAATCATTTGGATCTAGATAATGCTTTTTATATATTTAAAATTTTGTATGTGACTTTGAAGTTTCGATTGCATACACAGACTCCTTACTGTACATTGGCATGTCATTTCTCGATTCTCACTAGTGTTGTTCCTAGCTAGTCGTTTTCGCAAATATTGAAGACATTGTGACAATCTTTTACGTTTACTTCGGGCTCGTTCATCACTCTTCGCGACTTTGGTGGTTCTTTCTGATCACTCGTGTTACTCAACGGGCTGGAGGCTCGTATCTGGAAACAAGCTTTTATATCGTGTTAACAATTATAGTAGTAGCAACGGATTTATTGAAAGTTTTAATTATTTTGATTAAGGTATAATTCTGACAGATATTCTAGCCGCCCTCGGAATCATACCCTACATCTTTTTTGTACTAAACTAACTTTTTTATTTGTTTTTTAAACTCGTAAATCTAGTGGTACTATAATGTTGTTTTCCCGAGATAAATGAGTGCTTTCAAATTCGTGCGTCCTTTTCGTTGAGAAATGTGTGAGATAAGTTTGAAGCTGTATTGTTGCAAGGAGTTTTATGTATTATAATTGAATAATGCACAGATTTGTACAATTTTGTACTGACATGGGTAGTTGGGATTATTAACTAGCGTAAAATCGTTTTGCGCCAGCGTAAGCTTAATAAGATATGGCTGTTGCTGGTAGACATACCCTTTTTGTATTGCATTTTGTACAGTACGAATTAAATACTGGAGGTTGTTTACAAAGCCGTCCTTATTAGCACTAAGATTAGCTATGAACACATGAACTGATTATTTTGATAAATGAGGTGTGAATGGAATTAATTGCTTTTTGTGTTAGTCCGATAAGATTCGTACTCGAAAAAGATAATGTTATTTGTAAAACAAAGGAATTTCATTCATGAAAATTACGAGATAACGTTTCATTCATAAATAGTGCTCGATAAAATCTAGTCTTTTTATGAATGAAATTCTGTGGCAACATGGCAAATTGACACAAAAAGTGAGATACTGTTATACAGCCAGTAATGTTGACACTGATGCTACAAACAGTTAAATTCAAGTCTTGTTGAAGGAAATTTTCTTCACTTCTTTCGACTAAGTCATCATGATAACGAAAATAAGATATTTTTAATATTAAGAAATAACAAGGTACTACTGTCAATTAGGTATGTGATGACTGGGGAAAATTACTTACCATATCTCCTATATTCAGGCCTAAGGAGAGTTGCACATTTTAATAGTGCCATGTCAGCATGATTCTTTTGTAAAAAGCTCACTAGTTGTTATAACAATTTTAAAGTATTATAATAATTTAATTTAGACTGATAGTTTTATTAATAAGTTTATTTATTTGCTTCATATTAATTATAAGCTTGAAAGAGGGTAAAGACTATTTATTTATTATTTAATTATACATTTTTATGTTTATGAATACATTTATTCATACTCAGAGGATAATAAATATTGTAATTAGTGTTCATTGATTTAGATTATTGTAATCAATTAGTTATAGGTAGTTTTATTTGATTGCTTTATCTGTGATATATCTAACGACTGTTGTAACCCAAATAATCAAAATAATTTAATATTATAATATGATATAATGTTCATGTATTTTGGTGAGATGAGCGTTGGATCTAAAAAATATATTTTAAGCTGCATTTATATAATTCATCTAGCAAATAACTTTTTACGAGGTTTTTTTTATTAATAAATTATTTTATATCCTGTCTTTATTTTTTCTTTACATTCCATTTAACTGATAATTATGATCTAGGTGGTTTTGATTTAGTTTGAATTCCAAAATAATTATTTATATTTCAAGACCAGGGAATGTCAAAATGACGGATAATCAAATTTGAATATGGGTACACGCCCATATTCAAATTTGATTAACCGTCATATTGTATGTGTCATAAATAATAACCATTCTCAGTTTAGCGGGTTTACCATTGTATTAATATAAACCCAAGAAAATAAGCAAAGAAAAGATGATGAAATATTGTTGCTTCGAAATATTTGTTTAATAAAAAGTTGTGCAATGTGAATTACTCAACCTAAGTTGAGTAATTCACGTTGCACAACTTTTCTTTTTCTTTTTAACCGACTTTCCAAAAAAGAGGAGGTTATCAATTTGACTGTATTTTTTTTTTATGTTTGTTACCTCAGAACTTTTTACTGGGTGGACAGATTTCGATGATTATTTGAAAGCTGGTGCCTTGTTATGTGGTCCCATTTAAATTTCATCAAGATCTGATAAAGAACTTTGGAGATATACATCGGAACTCTACAATAAATGACTGCAAATCACTCGGGATAGCTGCAATCGCATGTCTGATTAAAGTAAAGTAAAGCGCCTGCCTGAGTTCGAAAGCACAGACACTTTTTAAATGTCTTAATTTTGCAGTCGAGATTTTAGAAAATAATCAACATTTCTTCTTAATTGAATTTATGTTTTGTATTGTTTTATTGCGTGATATTATCTGCCTTACCTTTCTCAACTATGTTGCTGACTTCAAGTCTAACCAAATTTTGCTGCTAACCAGTAATTTGCACCTTCCTACCTAACTTTTTGATCTCAACAACCCAGTTATGGGTACTTGATATCCATCGGTAGGACTGGTCGACAGATTTTTGGGCTTCTGCAAAGATCTACATATGATAGGCACCTTAAATTGCTGCCCATTCATCCACGATCCGAACTTTGCAAATATTGTTTATCCCTTTAATATCGACCAGTGTGGCTGTTTCTTATCTCATGAGCTTTTTTGTTTTTGCTGAGTTTCTGAAAACGAGTATTTGGAAAAAAAACTAATAACAATAAGACTAATCTATTATCACCAATTAACTGCAATTAGACCGTATGGTTTAGGGAAAAGTAATTATCATTGTTGTTAAACGTTAGTGTCTATCTATAGTCTTGGAGAATGTGAGCTTGCAATTCACTCCCAGAATGATAAACATTTTATTTTAAATAGTGTAGTGCAGAATAAAGTCAGGCCAAAAGTTCTGCCCTGAAGGACACCAAAATAAATTAGCATATATCTACTTGAGGAACTTATTTTATTTGCAGTAGGCGATTTGAGAGGCAGAATTTAATCAGTGAAGCGCTTTTGATCAAAAACTTGTTCTCTCTAAGTCAAGCCGATATCTATAGGTATTCTGTCAAAACCCGTGTTAGGTCTGTGAAAACTGAAATTGCGTGTAAAACATGCACACTTCATTTATCGAAACAATAATTTCATGTGTGATCATCCTACCTGATCTTAGTGCACATAAAGAAAGCTTTTTTTTTATGACGGGTTTGCTCTTGACTCTTGTCTAGGTCAGAGGTGACAGAGACAGAGTCTACGATGGAGTGAGCTGACCCAGAAGTAGCCTGAATGCGTTCGGAAAAACAGACGCAGGTAGTGAGTTCCATTCATTCGCTACAAACACAACAAACAATACAATTTTAGTGTTTATTTTGTACTGTTATATACAAAATGCACAAATTGCTTGGACTTGGAATGCACCGCTGGGTACACATCTACCTATGTCAGTGCAAAATTTTATAAATCTGTGCGGTATTAGATTGCAATAACAATAACACTGTAACAACGATGTTTCAAAATTATCTCACATATTTCGCAACGAAAAGGACGCACCCATTTGAAAGCACTTATTTATCTCGTGTACACTACATTATAATTATACTAGATCCATTAGTATTATAAAATAAAATAAAAATAAACTCAGTTTGGACAAACAATATTTAAGGTATCAATCCGACGGCGGCTAGAATCTCCGTCAGAATTAAACCTTAAACGAAAACTTATTAAAACTTTTAAATATATTTAATAAATCTACTGCCACCATAATTTTGTACGCAGGATATAAAAGTGTGTTTCAAAAAACGAGCCTCCAGCCAGCTCACGTAGCACTCATCAGAATGAACCACCGAAGTTGGAAGAGTTAGACACGAACACGACAGAAACATAAAATATCGTCACAAGGTCTTCAATATTTCCGAATAGGACGAGCTAGGAACACACTAGTGAGAACCAAGAAATGACATGCCAGTAAGTAGATAGTGATAATTTATGTAGACAATAGAAACTTCTTCAAAGTTAAATAAAAATTTCGAAAGCATTAACTAGGTCCAAATGATTGGAAAAATCTATTGTTTACAACAACTTTAACGGCAAACGATTTACACAAATTACAATCATTTATTAGTTTGTATAATGAATCAGTGACTTGTGCAGTAATTTTTTGAAGTAAGTGAGATCGACTAGTTACTTGTCGATCATCACGTAGTACATCACAGAGTGCCCTCTTGTGCCTTCAGTGCATCGTCACGGCTTATCTTCACGACCGGCATATTCACTATATGGTCGGGATGGTAGCGTACATCGGACGGAGATTACCTGTGGGGTTCCGCAGTGGACGGTTTTAGGACCTCTTTTGTGGGATCTCGTATACGACGAGGTCCTGCCTGATGACTTCCTCGCTAGCGTCATATTGTTTGCTAAGCAGACGATACCCTGGTGTTGGCCGGCGGGGACACCTTCAATGAGCCCATCCAGCTTACCGAGCTCGGGGTCGCAATAGTCATGACGTCGATCCACGAGCTGCGTTTAGAGATAGCCCCTCATAAAATGATGGACGATGAACGGCGCGATGGGTTCTATAAACTGCCGAGGAGCAGAAAGCCGCCCAGTTCGTCAGTGACTGTTAGAGATGCGTATGGCTTAAACCTGGACGGTCGGTGAGGCTTCGAAGAACAATTCGAGCGCCTGGTCCCCTGCGTTGGAAGGGCATTGAGTGCTTGTGGACATCCTGGCGGATATGGACCCGAGATATATGCATATACGTGGGACACTCAGAAAGTTTTGCGAAACTAAAAAAAATTGTTCTATACGTACATATATTTTTATTAAATCTTTTCAAAGTACTTTCCACCAGCCTCTATACAAAGATTCATGCGCCTAAACCAGTTTTCAAAACACTTTTTCCAGTCCGCCGCAGACACCTCGTTTACAGCCTGCTCGAACGCAGCCAGCGCATCTTCCGGCGACGAAAATTGTATCCCTTTGAGCTGATTTTTTATTTTTGGGAATAAAAAGAAGTCACACGGTGCTAGATCAGGGCTGTAAGGAGGGTGACCCAGGAGTTTGACTGGCGTGCTGTCCAGGAAGTCCCTCGTTTTGAGTGCGGTGTGCGCAGGTGCATTGTCGTGGTGGAGCAGTAGCCCGCGGAGCCCTGTGTTTGGTCGCTTGTTGCTTATAACAGAGAAAACTTCTGGCAAACATTTGGTAGTATACCATTCGGCATTAATGCTTCTTTGATCCCGTAAGGGAATTGATACCAAGTGGCCAGTCAAATTAAAAAAGCTAGCGATCAAAATCTTACCCCCGCTTCTAGATCGCTTCACTTTGGTAGGCGTTGGCTCATTTTGAAACACCCAAACAGTCGACTGGCGCTTGGTTTCTGGGTCGTATTGATAAATCCAGGACTCATCACCTGTAACGATGTCGTAAACACGCCGAGACGAGCCTGCTTCAAATTTGTTAAGCATATCACGGCACCATTCCACCCGGGCCTGCTTCTGAGCATCGGTGAGGTTGTGCGGCACCCAGCGTGATACTATCCTCCTCACGCGAAGATGGCTGTGTAGAATCTCGTGAACGCTTCCCGATCCAATCTTCAATATGTGTTGAATCTCCTGATATGTAATTCGCCTATTGTCTTGGATTAAATTTTTCACTGCTAGCACGTTTTCTTCGGTAACAGCCGTCAAAGGGCGACCGCTTCTTTCGTCATCCCCCAAAGTTGGTCGACCGCGCTTGAATTCGTTATACCAACGATACACGGTTGCCTTGGAAGGGCCTTCATCCATGAATGCCATTTGAAGTCTATCGTACGATTCATCCGGTTTCAGGCGACACTTGAAATCGTATAAAATCATAGCTCTAAAATGTTCCCGGCGCAGATCCATATTTCAGTGAGACACAATACTTTGAATTAACTCGCAAAAAATGTGGAGGGAAATTTTGAAATTGGAACTTACTTATTTTTACTTATAAATAATCATATTTTCGAAAAACATTATAACTGGCCAGTCTCCCATATATAAAAACTTTTTTTCGCAATACTTTCTGAGGGGCCTGGTATATGACCGAATGCGCATTGTCCGTAAAGGTGGCAATAGCGTACCAGGAATCGCTGCAGTTAGACTGAGGCGGCAGGAACTGCGACACGCGCTTTATCGGTGGCGCGAGCGGCTATCATTCGCAATTCTCGCGCAAGCTTGTTATCGAAGCAATCCTGCCACACTTCGAAGCCTGGTTGAAAAGTGGAAGCGCTTTTCCTACAGGCTTACTCAGGTCCTGACCGGGCATAGTGTTTACCTGAACAGGATTAGGTGAGAGACCACGGAAAATTGCCAACACTGCGGAGGTTTCCTTGACTCTGCAGCACACGCTCGAGGAGTGCCCTGCGTGGGCCTCTGAGTAGCAGGTCTTGTTCGCCAAGATCATACGAGACCTGTTCTGACCTGTTGCCTGCGACTTCATTTGGGTGGAAATTTTGATGTGTATCTTATGGGAACCGTACGCTTTTACGATATAATAAGTAGCATATGTGCTAAAAATATAAATAAACGTGAGCCTATCGTTATTAAAATAAAACAAGAATATAGATGATTGGAGAGGCAGCAGTAATGGACTGCTAATAGAATTGAATGAAATGACGTTACTGCGTTGGAAGGCCCAGCCTAGGTGGACTGATGACATAGTAAGATTGCAGGAATGCACTGGATGCGCGACGCACTGAACCGGTCGATTTGGCGACACTTGTGGGAGGCGTTTGTCCAGCAGTGGATTTGCTGAAATGATAATGATGATCGACGTGGCTAAAGAAAAATATACCTAAAATGATTTAGGAGAGGCCTTTATTGGCAGCCTTTTTTGGGGCAGTGTAAGGCTCTTGACAAAGTGACATTCTTGCTTGAAACGGTCCGTGACGTACACAACTACACCTGTGTCTACATATACATATGTACGTTTGACAAAATATATTTACTTTTTTGTATGATTTTTTCATTCATTAAATACAAAGATAACATGTTTCAATGCCTCAAAATTCGTTAATAATAATCACTTTTCAAAAATATTTTCTTCATTCCACTTACTCATTTATTTCTTCTTTACAGGTTCAATGAATTGCAGGAAGATTATAAAGGAAATAAGTGGAGTATAACCAAAACCCTGGCAAGGCGATATTGGCAGGCTCATCATACTTCATTTATTTTTTATTACGAAGTAAGCCGTGAACACGAATAATTATAACATAAAATAAATTAGTGCTTAACAAATAAAAGAAAAAAATATATAAAAATATTAAACACATAAAAAAACATATTAAAATAATATTTTTATCATCCACTTAAGTCTAATGAATATAAGATTTAACTATTAAGTAGTAGTTTTTCATAATTTTAACATATAAATTATAAATTAAAACCAGATTATTTTTTGCAGTTAGACTAACCGCCAGTTTCCCAGCTCAAAATTATCGGAGAATTAATGTGACAAATTGTCAAGCACGCGTTATCTACTGTGATTGGATGTTGAAAATTCATTCAACCAATCACAGCAGATAACGCGTGCTTGACAAATTGTCACATTAATTCTCCGATAATTTTAAGCTGGGTCACTGGCAGTTAGTGACAGCACTTTTTGAAATACTTTTAATATAGCCAGAGTTAAATATGTTAAAAATTCTCTGTACGTAATTTTAAATCTATTGCCAGTGGAGTTACTGTAAACAATCGATTCTTCCAATCATTTTGACCTAGTTATTGCTTTTTTACATTTAAAATTGTGTATGTAACTTTGAAGTTTCGATTGCATACACAAACTCTTTACTGTACATTGGCATGTCATGTCTCGATTCCACTAGTGTGTTCCTACCTCGTCCTATTCGCAAATATTGAAGACATTGTGACAATCTTTTACGTTTACTTCGGGCTCGTTCCTCACTCTTTGCGACCTTCGTGGTTCATTCTGATCACTCATGTTACTCAAAGAGCTGGAGGCTCGTATTTGGAAACAAGCTCTTTGTGTTTACAATTATAGTAGTAGCAATGGATTTATTAAAAGTTTTATTTATTTTTGATTAAGGTATAATTCTGACAGAGATTCCAGCCGCCCTCGGAATTATACCCTAAATCTTTTTGTGTCCTAAACTAACTTTTTCCTGTTTTTAAAACTTGTATATGTTGCTTTTATAATGTTGGTATCCCAAGATAAATGAGTGCTTTCAAATTCGTGCGTCCTTTTCGTTAAGAAATGTGTGAGAAAAGTTTGAAGCAGTATTGTTGCAAGGTGTTTTATGTATTATAATTGAATAATGCACAGATTTGTACAATTTTGTAGTGCTTGTGAATATTGTGCGTAAAATCGTTTTGCGCCAGCGTAAGCTTAATAAGCTGTGACTGTTGCTGGTGGACATACTCCTTGTGTATTAACTTTTGTACAGTATGAAATAAATACTGAAGATCGTTAACAAAGCCGTCCTTATTAGCACTAAAATTATTTAAGAACACATAAACTGATTATTTCGAGAAATGAGGTGTGAATGGAATTAATTGCTTTTTGTGTTAGTCAGATAAGACTCGTATTCGATAAATATATTGTAATTTGTAAAACAAAGGAATTTATTTCATGAAAGTTACGTGATAAAATTTCGTTCATAAAAACTGCTCGATAAAATCTAGTCTTTTTATGAAAGAAATTCTGTTGCAACATGGCAAATTGATACAAAAAAGAGAGATACTGTGATACCTACATACAGCCTGTAATTTTGATGAAATTTTCTTCACTTCTCTCGACTAAGTCATCACGACAACGATAATAAGATATTTATAATGTTAAGATAAATCAAGGATTAACAAGGTACTACTGTCAATTAGATATGTGGTGAGTGGGGAAAATGTCTTACCATATCTCCCTATTGAGGCCGTCTGTGAGAGAGTTACACACTTTAATAGCGCCATTTCAGCAAGACTATTTTGTAATAAGCTCATTTTGTTATAACTATTTTATGATATTATAATAATTTATTTCAGGCTTAAAGTTTAATTAATAAGTTTATTAATTTGATTTATATTAAATTATACGTACTATTTAGTATATGTACTATTAGTACTAATTATAATTTTTTATGTTTATAAATACTTTGATTCAGACTTAGAACATAATAAATATTGTATGTAGTGTTCATTGATTTAGATTATTGATTATCAATTATTAGTAAGTAGTATTACTATATTGCTTTATCTGTGAACATTATACCGGTATAAAAAGTATCATATGTGCTATGCCCGCCCTACTATAGACTATCTCTGTAGCAAATTTCATTCAGATCCTTCCAGCTGTTTAAGCCTGATGATGTAACAAACACACACACACTCACAAAATTTTGCCTTTATAAAATTAGTGTGATAAGTGTGATAATAATCCTATTGTACATTGCAGGTCATTGCAGGCCAAAGGCCTCTTCCGTCTTTCTTTTATTCCCGTCTTATGGTACATTTGGTTTATTTTTTCGAAGTCCAGTCAGTGGCTACTTTTGCCCAATTCGTCCGCGTAAAAGTCGTAAATTATCCAAATGGAACTTTGTCAAAAATTGTTAATACAGGTATATTATCTGTGTGCACAATCTGTTATGCAGATTTTGGGTGCAGGAGTAACAAACATCCATCTACGATACTTTTCCCCGATTTCTGATTTAAGAATTCGAAGCAGGGTATTTGTGAATCTGTACTTCTTGCCTGAAAACTTGTCAAAATTTGGAATTAAACTATGGTTTCACGCGTTCTTAACTCCGAATAAAAAATTAAATTCAGTTCTGAAATGAAATTCAGAAACACGCTTTTTGGTAGCGCAGAGTATTGAATTTCGATAGTTATTTAACCAACTATGCCATTTTGATGTTTTAAGCTCAATTGGTCAATTGACAACCCATTGGACATTTTTATTATATTATTTTTAAGGAATCCAATTGACTGTTGATTCGGTTGATTTGATCAGTACATGTATCTAGAAGCGAATTACCACTTGTTGGCTTTTTGCATTCATTTTCGTTTCAGAATCAGATGTCGTAATCGTTGTGGCTATAACATGCTTTGGCTTTTAAAGACCTTGCTTGAAATGCCTCATCAGTTTTCTTAGATGAATCTATCAGCACCAGGATGCATCATTATATTAATTAAGATTTAGTAGCCAGAAAAATGTTCCATTTGTGGCCTCGTCCAAAAATGCATCTTTGAAGTTCTTAGTTGACATTGCCATGCAATCGCGCTTATATAAGTTACAGATGAAAATTCTTGGAGGATTGACATTTGTGACTCTGTAATCAAATGGGTGTGCAATGCAAATTTAAATTGCTGCTTGTCTAAAGAACCACCATATATTCTTTGTTTGCATCATACTATGTTACCAGGAATCAATTTCTTGAAGCAGAAATAAGAAACATGATGTGAAATTGCGTAACTGAGTTGCGCAGTTATTACTTTAATTTTTGTTTCAAATTCCTACTACAACCCAACTCTCAAGTGATCGGGCACAATCCCAGCAAAATTGCTCCGATAACGTTCCTACAGTAATAGTAAGGTTAAGGTCCTTTATAGAGATTTAATTTGATGTTACTTAGCGGACATCATTATTTGAGTGTAAGTCCCGATTTATGATTAAGGCAATTTGAGTTTGAGCATTTAAGTAGGGTTCTGCACGTTCTTTACTCTATATACTCAATTTAAAAACTGACCCAAAATGTGTGAAAACAAGGCAATCATCCAAAGCAATACTAAAATGACATCATCATCATCATTTCAGCTGAAATATTTTTAGTACTAAGCTTCCCCATACTCACAAAATTTTGCCTTTATAGGTTAAGGTTAGTTTAAAACGGGCTGGTTGCCGCAACTCCACGACCAAGCGCGTATTTTGGCTTTATGATATGAGTGTGATATAATATATAATACCACTACTACTATTATAATTAATGTTACAAATAATTTATTTCTAACTTTAAAATTAATAATTTTCTCTTAATCTAAATTGACCAATGACTAGGAAATGAGTACACACTGATCATGCTTTAGAGATTACGTTGACAACTGCACTAGTGTGTGTCACAGTCGGCATCGCCCTCCTCCCAGTGTACCTCATTATTATAAAATTATTAAATATATTCATTGTTTTTTAAGACAAAAAGATATAATTTGTATCTCTATTTCTTTTTTTATGATAGTGTGATATATCTAACACGTGTTGAGATCCAAATCATCACAATAATTTAATATTATGATGATGTAATGTTAAATGTATTTTGGTCTTGTAAATTACTATGGAGACTTCAATAGCGTTGGATCTAAAAAATATATTTTAAGCTGCATTTTTGTAATTCATCTAGCGAAGAACTTTGCATGAAAATTAATGAATTAATTAATTATTTTATATCCTGTCTTTATCTTTTTTTTAAATTGCATTTAACTGATAATTATGATCTAGGTTGATCTAGGTTGGTTTGATTCGGTTTGAATTCCAAAGGAATTATTTATGTTTTAAGACCAGGGAATGTCAAAATCACGGATAATCATAACACACATTATTTATGTGTCATAAATCATAACCATTCTCAGTTTATCGGATTTACCATTGTATTAATGTAAACCCAAGAAAATAAGCAAAGGAAAGATGATGAAATATTCTTGCTTCGAAACAATTGTTTAATAAAAGGTTGTGCAATGTGAATAAGGTGCACGGTTGGCGCAGTGGTTGAGCGATTGACTGCTGCGCTGCGTGTCGCGGGTTCGATTCCCGCGTGGAATAAATATTTGTATGACCTACAAATAGTTGTTCCGGCTCTGGGTGTTGTGTATGTGAGTTTATATGTCTGTAAACGCACACACGATACAGGAAGAAATTCCTAGTGTGGGGCAACGTAGAGAAAGAAAGAAAAGAATTACTCAACTTATCAATTTTTTTAAATAAATATTAAAAAATATAACATCTTTCCTCTATTCTTCGAAAGTGAAATACAGGACTTGAGGTGTAAGGCTCCTCACTGCATATTCCTCATAACTGGGGGTCGTGATTAATTAATAATATCCATTGGAGGATTTTCTTTGTTAGTACACATGGTGGCACCCAATTCCTTCAACGGCAATCTTTTAGAGCCCATTTCAGACCTCACGGTCATTGGGAGCTGCTCCATGTATGGATGCGTGGACGTAACGGGTTAGTTAACTGCCGCTCGTGACTCCGCGTTGAAAGTTTTTACCGCTGTTTAAGATCTTCTTAAGGCGAACCCTCCTCCTTTATCATCTGGGCTTGGGATCGGTATTGACGGAGTTAGAGGTATAAGCAAGCACTTCTACATTTATGATGAGCTTATGTTATTGCCATGAACTGCTTTTGAAAATATCAATCTTTCTACCATAGTATATTGAAACACTGCCTGGTGAGGACGGATCAAATCTGACATCGAACCAAATAACTGCAACCAACTGCTTATACTTAACTGCTTAAAAAGTGATTCTATAATTAACTTTTTCATCATCACCTTCATCAGCCTATTAATATTCCTACTGGTGGGACACAGGCGTCCTCTCTTTGTGAGAGTGAATGGGCCATAATTCACCACGAGGGCCCAGTGCGACTTGGTGGAGGTCACAAGACTTTGAATTTTTGGCTATAAGACATGCCAGTTTCTTCACGATGTTTTCCTTCACTGTTTTTGACAGCATTGGTGATGATATATATATATACAAAGCAAGGCGCCTGCCTAGGTTTGAAACCTAAGGGTTTTTTAGGTGTCTTAAATTTGCAGTCAAGATTTAAGTAAATAAATAAGAAATAAAAAAGCCTTTTATTCCATGACATTTCGAACATTTTTATTTAATTGAATTTTTTGTTTAATATTATTATATTTCGTGATATTATCTGCCTTACCATTCTCAAATATGTTGGTGTCTTCAAATCTTACCATATAGAGCTGTTTACCAGTAAATACCACCTACCTACCTAACATTCTGATCTCAACAACCCAGTTATGGGTAACTCGATATCCTTCGGTAGGAATGATCGTTAGATTTCTGGGCTTGTGCAGAGATCTACAAATGATAGCCACCTTAAATTGCTGTCCATTCATCCACGACCCGAACTTGGCTAACATTGCTTATCCCTTTAAGATTGACCAGTGTGGCTCATGGTCCTTTTTTGTTTTACTGAGTTTCTGAAAACGAGTATTTGGAAAAAAACCCAATAACAATTAGATTATGGCGGTACCCCGAGCAAAACGCCGCGCAAGCCGTTTTTTGTACTGTTTTTAGGAGCTATCTACTCGTTATTTAAAAAGAAATATCAATTAATAAAAATACATTAAATTTCTACATAATATTAATTCTAAAATGGTAGATTTAGTTTTTTTTTAAATGTTGTATATATTTCACTAATCTACTTCCAAAAAAACATAAAAATGAGAAATAATTATTGATGTTATGCATCTCCTCGTAAAGTGTTCATTGATTATTTTTTGTACTAACACTAATGGATAGACAATTTAATAACGAACATTTTTGTAGAATTATTTTTTTCAAAAGACCAAAATTCGATTTTATAAAGATTTTATTCTAAAATCTGGGCGTATTCACTACTGTAATTCATGCGCCACCAGTGCCGTTAGACCAAGAGAAACGCTCATATCTCATGCCGATTTTTTGGTCAGGGTACCGTCTTAATCTAATACCACCAAATAACTGCAATTAGAAGGTATGGTTTAGGGAAAATTCTTGATCATTGTTGTTACACGTTAGTGTCTACAGATTCACTTCTAGAATGATAAACATGTTTTTTTTTTTGAGTGCAGAATAAAGTCAGACCAAACGTTCTGCCCTGAAGGACTCCAAAATAGATAAGCATCATTATTAAAAATTGGTACTACATGAGTAAGTACTGTTTTTTTAGTTATTAGTCATTTTGACAGAAAGGGTTTAATCAGCCAAGCGCTTTTGATCATAAACTTATTCTCTCCAAGTCATGACGAAATCTTTAGGTATTGTGTGAAACCCAATTGTTAAGTCTGAGAGGACTGAAATTGCTTTGAGAGACTTTGGCGGACTATTTCCTTTAAAAAACCGGCCAAGTGCGAGTCGGACTCGCGCACGAAGGGTTCCGTACTTGGTAAATTGCGGTTTACGATTTATGACGTATTAAAAAAAAACTACTTACTAGATCTCGTTCAAACCAATTTTCGCTGGTAGTTTACATGGTAATGTACATCATATATTTTTTTAAGTTTTATCATTCTCTTATTTTAGAAGTTACAGGGGGGGGGGACACACATTTTACCACTTTGGAAGAGTCTCTCGCGCAAACTATTCAGTTTAGAAAAAAATGATATTAGAAACCTCAATATCATTTTTGAAGACCTATCCATAGATACCCCACACGTAGAGGTTTGATGAAAAAATTTTTTTTTGGTTTTAGTTTCAAGTATGGGAACCCCCAAAATTTATTGTTTTATTTTTATTTTTATGTGAAAATCTTAATGCGGTTCACAGAATACATCTACTTACCAAGTTTCAACAGCATAGTTCTTATAGTTTCCGAATAAAGTGGCTGTGACATACGGACGGACAGACAGACAGACAGACAGACAGACAGACATGACGAATCTATAAGGGTTCCGTTTTTTGCCATTTGGCTACGGAACCCTAAAAACTGTTATTTCGACTTTTCTTTTCTTTATATTATGTATGAACGAGTGATAAACTGATATGCCGCTTCCAAACATTGTTGAGAAATAGCTTGGCAGATTAACTCACAGTGACAGTATCATGCAATACAATAATACAAAACACAAAATAATTCAATTCTTGTTATTGATTCATTAAAAACGAATAATCTTCAAAATCCAGAAATTTCGTTCAAATATTACAATTCTTATGCAGATTTGAAAAAACAATTTTTTTTATTGGATATGAATTTACTAAACACTCTCTGTTTTCTTTTTTGGTACATTTTTGTAATAATTTAATAATAATAAATTATCAGTCTAAAATAATAAGTCATAAATATCTTAATTTCACAAAAGAAGTCCCGTAGACACTACAGTCGTCCAATTTTCTCTCATGAGAAGGCCTGAGTCCCAACGTGAAAACATAACAAAATAATTCAGAAATGTTCCCATTTCTTTAATGTCGTCTATTGACTTATTTCATGAAAATTACTTATATTATAATAATAGGAACTTTACAGAAATTTATTTTACAAGTATTATGGCTAATAGGAACTAACAAAAGTAATGTCATTCACACATCATTTATCGCAATAATCATTTCATGTGTTCCTACCTCATCTTAGTGCACATAAAGACGGCTTTGTAAACAACTTTCAGTGTTTATTTCGTGCTGTTATATACAAAATGCACAAATTGCTTGGACTTGGAATGCACCACTAGGTGAAGAACCACTTATATCAGTGCAAAATTTTATAATTCTGTTCGTGATTAGATTGCAATAACAATAACACTGTGTAACAACGATGTTTCAAAATTATCTCACACATTTCTCAACGAAAAGGACGCACGCATTTGAAAGCACTCATTTATCTCGTGTACACTACATTATGATGCCACTAGATCTACGATTTTAATAAACGAAACAAGTCTCTATCTCTGTCACCTCTGACCTAGACTAGAGTCAAGAGCAAACCCATAAAAAAATATACCTCATTTTGCACATACAATATTTAAGGTATAATTCTAAGGGCGGCTAGAATCTCCGTCGGAATCATACCTTAAACCAAAACTTATTAAAACTTTTAATCAATCTACTGGCACCATAATTAAGTATGCAGGATATAAAAGCGTGTTTCCAAAAACGAGCCTCCAGTCCGTTGAGTAACATGAGTGATCAGAATGAACCACCGAGGTTGCAAAGAGTGAGGAACGAGCACGGCACAAACATAAAAGATTGTCACAATGTCTTCAATATTTGCGAATAAGACGAGCTAGGAACACACTAGTGGGAACCGAGAAATGACATGCCAATGTACAGTAAGGAGTTTGTGTAGACAATCGAAACTTCTTCAAAGTTACATACAAAATTTCGAAAGCATAAAATGCATTAACTAGGTCCAAATGATTTGAAGAATCGATTGTTTACAGCAACTCCACTAGCAAACGGTTTACACAAACTAATAACAAAATATAGTTATTTATTATTATTTTGTATAACGAACTAGTCGATCTCACTTACCTCTAAAATTAAATAAATTAATATATTTTAAATAACTGAGCGAGATTTAATCTCTAAATGAGATTTAAATACACTAGTTTAAGTTCTTTGGGCAACGGACCAGTTAGTGAGTCAGGAAGACCGTCAGTACTAAACATAATTTTGTAACAAAAGATTCCAAAATCTGTCTATCTCTCTGCTTTTTGTGAATATTGACTTATTTCCTTAAAATTATTAATATAAATATAGGAACTTTTCATTAACTCATTTTACAAGTATTACGGCTAATAGGAACTAACAAAAGTAATGTCATTCACACATCATTTATCGAAATAATCATTTCATGTGTTCCTACCTCATCTTAGTGCACATAAAGACGGCTTTGTAAACAACTTTCAGTGTTTATTTCGTGCTGTTATATACAAAATGCACAAATTGCTTGGACTTGGAATGCACCACTAGGTGAAGAACCACTTATGTCAGTGCAAAATTTTATAAATCTGTGCGTTATTAGATTGCAATAACAATAACTCTGTGTAAAAACGATGTTTCAAAATTATCTCACACATTTCTCAACGAAAAGGACGCACGCATTTGAAAGCACTCATTTATCTCGTGTATACTACAATATGATGCCACTAGATCTACGATTTTTATAAACGAAAAAAATAATATAAGTCACTTTGGACAAACAATATTTAAGGTATCATTCTGAAGGCGACTAGAATCTTCGTCAGAATTATACCTTGAACCAAAACTTATTAAAACTTTTAATAAATCTACTGCCATCATAATTTTGTATGCAGGATATAAAAGCGTGTTTCCAAAAACCTGCCTCCAGTCCGTTGAGTAACATGAGTGATCAGAATGAACCACCGAGGTTGCAAAGAGTGAGGAACGAGCATGGCACAAACATAAAAGATTGTCACAATGTCTTCAATATTTGCAAATAGGACGAGCTAGGAACACACTAGTGAGAACCAAGAAATGACATGCCAATGTACAGTAAGGAGTTTCTGTAGACAATCAAAACATCTTCAAAGCATTGGCAGAATCGATTGTTTACAGCAACTCCACTAGCAAACGGTTTACACAAACGAATAACAAATTATAATTATTTATTATTATTTTGTATAATGAACTAGTCGATCTCACTTACCTCTAAATTTTAATTATATTAATATTTTTTAAATAACCGAATCAGATTTCAACTCTAAATGTTATGTGAATTCACTAGTATAAGTTCTTTTGGCACCGGACTAGTTAGCGAGTTACTAAGATCGTCGGTACTAATCTTTTTATGGAAAACGAGACCAGTAAACTGGCCATAGGCTCTAGATAAGTAACATTCGATTATCGAAAAAGTGGTGATAACGATTCGAAAAATGTCAAAAACGTATAATAAAATCAAGTGCTATCGAAATATCACGTGATCAATCCCTTACATTTTGCCATTTTAATCATCGCCATCGCTTACATCGAATGACACTTGTCTAGAGCTTCTTGAGTCCGAACCCCATAATAGTAGACTAACTAAAATACTTCATTGAAAATGTTCCTAAAGAATTCAAGGATTATTTAGAAACATTTTCAACTAGTAAAAATAACCTAGATAATAAATTAGTATCGTTATGAAAATCTACGACTAGGTGTATCTTCTTTGATTAGGAACTTTCACATTTTAAGCAGCGTACCAATGAGATGGTTATATTTTACTCCAGTATTGAGCCTTCTCGTTCATACGTTAATAACTGGTCTACGTCATTATCCCGTAACAGATTGAACCTGAAAAATTAAAATAAATTAGTTTGTGAAATATAATTTGGGGAAACAGTTGAAATTAAACAAGATTTTTTTACCAGGTTTAGAGAAAAAAAAATCGGTACATTTTCCTGGCACGTGCAAACCAAAATTATCGACAAAAAACTTACTTTTTTAACATCACCCTTTGGTTGGGAGTCCTCAGCAATTTATTGCAGCTGCCATGGTCAGTCATCACCGCTCTGATTCGTCGGAAGCGTTTGACACCATCAATTAACATTGGTGATACTAAATCACCCATAGTAAAGACAGGACTAAAAAACTCTGAAGCATCAAGCTTGGTAGTCCTTTTTTTCATTACAGTATATTCAGTTATACTGTCCGAAGATATTTCTGTATTATAATCACACGCAACTGGTATCAAAAGCCCAGCGTGTACGTATAGAAACAGCTCGAAGAAAAATATAAGTCTAATATTCTCCATTTTCAGGAGATCTTTTCACTTCGACTGCTTACATAATAATGTAACGGTCTGGATCAAGCAGGCTTATAAAAGGTGGGAATATCGCTAATCTGCCTATTGATATTATGTCACCAACACTGAATTGCGTCACTATAAAATATCCCATTGATGAAAAGAAACGAAATAAAATGTTAACCGCAAATACCTCTCGATTTGGACAATGAAAGTTTTCCCCAAAAATTTTAAAATTCGTACTTCCTACCTAAATTGGGGTAAAAGGTTTGGAATGAACAATTACACAGAAAAAAATCTTAGAATGTGATATTACACTAAAATATTGTGCAAAACTTGCAATTATGCAATAATGGTATTTTGCCATTTCTATAAATTGTTAATACGTTTTTATATGATCACAAAACACCCAATAGGTAGATTATGTAATACTATCAAAAAAGGCGATAGAAACTAGAAAATTATTAAAAATACTCACTTACCAAAATCAGCTCCTGTGGCAGTTCACTGCCACCCATGCAAAAATCGCAAACCATCCAAATTGAACCTCAGCTACTTCCAGCTATTCTTGATAGATCGCTGTACGTCTGACAATTTAGATTTTAATGCATACAGAAAAACCGGCCATGTGCGAGTTGGACTCGCGCACGAAGGGGTCCGTACTTGGTAAACTGCGGTTTACGATTTATGACGTATAAAAAAAAAACTACTTACTAGATCTCGTTCAAACCAATTTTTGGTGGAAGTTTACATGTTTATGTACATCACATATTTTTTTTAGTTTTATCATTCTCTTATTTTAGAAGTTACAGGGGGAGGGACACACATTATACCACTTTGGAAGTGTCTCACGCGCAAACTATTCAGTTTAGAAAAAAATTATATTAGAAACCTCAATATCATTTTTGAAGACCTATCTATAGATACCCCACACGTATGGGTTAAATGAAAAAAAAAAATAGTTTCAGTTTCAAGTATCGAAACCCCCAAAATTTACTGTTTTTTTTTCTATTTTTGTGTGAATATCTTAATGCGGTTCACAGAATACATCTACTTACCAAGTTTCAACAGCATAGTTCTGATAGTTTCGGAAAAAAGTGGCTGTGACATACGGACGGACAGACAGACATGACGAAGCTATAAGTGTTCCGGTTTTTGCCATTTGGCAACGGAACCCTAAAAAGACGTTTGTTAGTAATGGCATAACTCGAGAACGGCTGAACTGATTTCGTTTTTTTTCGGATTTTAGTAATAATTGAATAAAGTTTTTAGGCAAGAAAACAATGTAAAATATTCGAGAAAAATTGGAAAATTTATAATCCCTCCGAAAAACTACTTCCGGTTAGGATGTGCTTTTTATGGGATTTTCTCTTCAAATAAGGTTTTTGGGGAGAAGACGTTGAAAATATTACAGAAAAATCGGAATCCAATAAAAATCCCATGATTATTTATATTCTTCATTTATTTCAGACAGGAGACAGGTACTCCATATTACATTTATTACACAAAGCAAATTAAATAAAGACCGCATCCAATTAGGAAGTGGTTTTTTATGGGATTTTTGTTTAAACTCAGAAAGTTGGACAAGTCAAATCCTGTTGAACCAGTTAGGAAGTTTTAAAGATCCTCAATCAAATATTCGACTAATTAGCCCATTGCAACAGTAGGTTGCCTATTCAGCAGAGGTATAAATTATGTAAATTATAATTAAGACTGCATGTGAGGTGGAAGAATGAGGGTGTACTCAGAATAGTTTTGAGTTTTATTGTGATTGGTAAAAAAGTACAGCGTCAGTGAAGTCTTAACAGTGCGAAACACAAAAATGTCTACTTTAAAGGTAGACAAAAAAACTTTAAAACTTAGTTAGCTACAGTTGAGGTATACATAATAATTTTGAAAAAAGGATAACAGAAAGAAAGCGGGTTTAGCATCTTTCTTGGTCGAATGGTGTTAAAATGTTAAAACTGTAAAAAAATTACTCGCACACCGTTACAAATTCTCTAACGATAGGAATACCAAAGAAGCAATTTATGGTTTGCGTAAAAGATTGGTCAACCAAAGGTTTGGTTGTCGCTTACGAAATTATTGGGATTTGCAAACTATGTATTATTATTTTTTTGCTTTTTTTGTATTATTTTTTAGGCTCTATATATGCTCATGCATACTGCGCTACCGCAGAGATAACGCAGTTATGTGGGACTCCAACCTACTAAAACTCCACGGTGTCCTCCTATGCCGCTTAAGGCACGAACACGGGAACGCGTTACCGCTCACCGCGAACCCGCCGCGGCTGTCCACCACCGGACCCTCCTTTGGGGTGTGCCCCCATTACTGGCGCACCAGAACACATTGCACGCCGTGACTACCCCAGGGACCAAACCAGCACATGGGTGCATGACGACTCCGTGTACGGCACCCTTGGTCCGCCTGTTACAAGTCAAGCCAGTGACCCCACCACCAAAACCTTTTCGGACGCCGGGGATAAGGGCTTCCCCTGCGGCCTAATCGCGTACTCAGCCGCGATATCGTATTGGATAGAATAGAATAGAATGTACTTTATTGTACACCATAAAAGTTACAAATCTATTTTATAAGAAAAACTTAATTATACGGGTACAAAGGCGGTCTTATCGCTGACAGCGATATCTATCAGACAACCTTTGGATGGACTGAAAGAACTGTACGTTTGGATTTGGGACGCTCCATACGACATCGCGGCTCGCCTCAGTTGCGATGTCGCCTCTGTTACCAAGCGGCACCGCAACCTACTTGTTGGCCGCTACGTCGTCAGCTTAATCGGCAAAAGCCATGACAAGCGACCCCTCCTCGGGTTCCTCTTAGCTTCAATGTGGGTGACCAACCACGGCTACTAAGCCCCCCGCCTCGTCAATGCGTACCCGCATTCAAAGGGGAAGCAACTATGTCTGCCTAGCAACAAAACAAAGTTGTGCTGTTTGCTAATTGTATTATTTTAATAATGTTTATATTCTAAAAACCAAAGTTTGCTTTAAATTGTTTTTTTTTTCTGATTGAAAGAAAAGAATGAAAAAGTATACCTAGAAAATAGGTAACTATTGGCATGTCCGCAAGAAGACATGCTAAATTGGGATTACGACAAAATAGTGATGAATTGATTACGCTATGGATTGCCGTCATTTGCTCAAAATCCAGTCAAGTCAAGATAATGAAGCTAGACGAAGTCCCGGTGAATGTATTTAACTGTCTAGGATCCCGCAATGAAATTAATACAGGAGGATATGAATACTCTGAGGTAGTTTTTAGGTTAATCAAAAGAGCTATAAAAAGTCATATCGAATGGTAGGTTTGTGAAATTCCCATTTCACCTTCCGCGTCACATCACTTACATCACATGTCCTAATATAGATGAACGTTACAAAAATATTTGTTACCGCTTTTGCCTTGCCTTCATTAGAATAGTTAAAGGTTTTCCCAGTTTTTTGTTATTTCACTTCCTACCGACACATACAGATAGATCGTTTTAGGTAGGAAATATTTTATGTGTTCACTAGCTGTTGCGCGTTTTTTTTGAAAAAAGTGTCACTTTTTTCACATTAGATAAAAAAAAATTATGATTTTTTTTTTTTAAATTTTATTTGCTTAACATAATGTAATATTTGTACATACTTAAACACTAAACAAAAGTAAAATATACAAACTTATACTGAACCTAACTACTTACACTATATACAAAAGTGTACCTGTCCACTTAGGCGTGGCAGTGGAGCCACGATACCGGATGACAGCGATGTGGTGGAGTCTCCACATCGCTGTCATCCGGAAACGTGCCCAAATTAATGTAATTAATTTGTAAAGTTATGTCTACCGCGCCAAAACCGAGCGATTTTTACGCTGGTTATGATTTCTATGCACCCGGCTTTTTATTTTTTGATATCAAAATTATTGCCGAGTTTTCCCAAGGAAACAGTACTTTTCGGAAATGATTGGTTTACCATGCAAACATCCACCCCCTTTAGGATGACTTCCTAGCTAAAAACGATCGCATGTTACAAACTATCTTCCTACCAAATTTCATATAAATTTGTTGCGCGGTTTAACCGTGAAAAGTTAACAGATAGAGTTTCTTTCGTATTTTTTATGATATTACGGGTAGTATGTATATCATGGAAAGTGTATGACAATATAAGAAGATATTGGTAAGTAGTTTGAATTATTCTGTTATAACTAGGTTACCTTTTTGTACCGTCAATTTTGAATATACGTCACAGACCCGCAATTGTTGTTCTCAAAAACGCTTTCCGTACTATGTATTGGAATTGAAAACAATGGACAAAATGTGGTTGCAGGTAGAGTACCCACAGCAAGTATACTCCGAAATAAATAATAAATATTTTCATCATCATCATTACAGCCGAAAGACGTCCACTGCTGGACATAGGCCTCCCCCAGGCGTCGCCACATTGACCGATCCCGTGCGTCTTGCATCCAGCGCCTTCCCGCAACCTTAACCAGGTCATCGGTCCACCTAATGGAAGGCCTTCCAACGTATCGTCTTCCAGTTTGCGGTCGCCATTCCAGAACTTTTCGGCCCCATCGGCCATCCGTTCTGCGAGCAATGTGCCCTGCCCACTGCCACTTCAGTTTGGCAATTCTTCGGGCTATGTCGGTAACTTTGGTTCTCCTGCGGATATCATCATTTCTGACGTGATCACGCAAGGAAATTCCGAGCATAGCCCTCTCCATTGCCCTTTGGGTGACTTTAAGCTTTCTGATAAGGCCCATTGTGAGCGACCACAATTAAATATTTTATTTCGTACTTTTTACACAGTACCTACAATATTTAACCAATTCAAAACATAGGAGCCCTTAGTGCTAGTTGTTTACAAATTCCCTGAATTCTGAAGACCTTTGCAATGAAAACAGGCGTAATGTTTTTGTTGTTGTTATTATTATTGTTGTTGGCTGGTAATAATTTTATTCGAGTAAAAATAATTGACGAGTTGTTTAATGCGTAATGCACTCCGCATTGCACATCATTTGCTATACAATATTTCGAGGCAATAACATTTCATCATACTTGTTTATTTTCTTGGTTTTTATAAGTATAACCGATTCCTGAGAACGGTTAATATTTAAAACAACACGATGTTTTTCATCAACAGTATTGGTAAAGTCCGTAATGTTTTTTAACCTAGGATTACAACTCATCCAAAGACTTCATACCTATAATCGTGAAAATCTATGAAGTCCGTTGGCGTTTCTCATTTTATATGCCACGATAACTTTCTACGTAAGAAATTGTAAAATCCGACTTCTTAGATTGTCACGACTATAATGCCTAAAATATTTTTTTAACAGTTACTAAAGATTTGGTAACTGGTTACGAAATTACTGAGCAACAAAATAGAGTTTAGCTATTTGCTGATCAATTTTTACTATTTTATTAACCGGCTGTGTGCCGTCAATACCAAAACAATTAGAAAGTTATTGTGTCTCGCGTGGGTCCACGTTTTAGGCACTCAAGGAGTTTAACTTTATTTTCTAATAACCAAAGATTTTTTGAATTTAGAGCTACTAAACTTGGCTGTTTTCTATTTTTTTTTCAGTGTGGTCACTTGATTATTCTGAAAAATTATTAAGTGCGTTGAACTCTTTGAAAGTCTAGCTGACTGCATGACATAAGACGGAGTTTAGGAGTAGATTTTTTAATTGATTTTGGTAACCATTAACGTGCAATCTTTTGTACCTAGATAATTAATATAATGATGTTAGTGTTATTTCAAGGCTATTAAATACCTATTCTACCAGTCCTGCCTTCAGCAAAACATTTAGCACCGACCTCAAGTAACTTCTTGCCCTCACATAATCTCTTTGTTCTGTCTTTAGAGAAGATCTCTTGGTCTCCATCTATCAGAAAATTATTTCATCATCATCATTATTTTATCCAAAAGACGTCCACTGCTGAACATAGGCCTCCCCCAAGTGTCAGCACATTGACTGACCTCGTGCATCTCGCATTTAGCGAATACCCGCAATCTTAACCAGGTGATCGGTCCACTTAAATTTTTTTCATCAGTCGGCAATAAATTATGGTATTCATTATTTCTTGGCTAAAACATTTTTTTGTAATAGGCCGGAAAATGCTGCGCTCGGCCATCCCAGTTCTATTCGTAAAGAAGAGGTCCAGCTGTGGGAACATTATAAAGATTGATATAATCTTTTTGGAATATGATGAGTCGATTGGGGCCTTGTATAAACTGTAGTCACGCTACGACGCGGTGAAAGTTGTCTGGTGATCTGTTCATGATTGTTAGTCAAACTTGGCCATGATACCCATATCATAGATGTTGGGAAGGAAAAAGAGGAGCCCCAAAGGCGGCATTCACCTGGCTGTGAAACACGATTGAGAAAAAATGGGTTGACTATGTCTGTCGTTATAATATGTATCTCTATATCTCTCTCATGGTACCTACTCGCTATTTAAGGAAACTCTTTAAATTCTTGCGTAATCCATAGCTCATTAAAAATCGCCATTTCAAATATCCATTACCTACTTATTAATATTATATTATTTGTACGTCACTATTCCATTCAATGTAATTATAGCAAAATAATTGGTTATTTTAACAACTGTTTTAATAAAACTATGAATGGTTTTCCGCAATACTTTAAGATAATGGCTCCATAGCTACACTACCGTTACAGCGTCATGGTGTCCCATCCTACGTTTATAACTTGCGGTTTTTACTCAATAAAACGTGCACTAAAATTAAGTAACTATCCGTTACGTCCTATTTTAATTAATATTACCGGCCATAGGAAAATCGAAAATTTAACACGATGATTTACGTCACTGCGCGATATAATTTTGGGCTTTTTGACATTTGTATAGCAGTTGACAATTTGTCATTTTGATTTTCGAGTTAGACTTGATAGGTATTATGGTATGACAAACAGAAAGAGTCCCTTTTTATTGTCATTTACTTTGAATATAATGATATTTAAATGTTACTATTATGCTACAGTATAGCTGAGTTTCTAACAGAGAAAAATAAATTTGTTGATTAATTGATCTATTGAATGATAATTGTAGTGATATTTTAATAATTGATCTATTGAATTGTAATTGTAACGATATTTTAATAATTGATCTATTGAATTGTAATTATATTTTTATAATTGATCTATTGTATGATAATAATATATATTAGATTATAATTTATCTGGTTCTAAAATGTCAGTTCATGTTGCATTAATAATGTATTTTTTTAAACTTCTTCTTGCCAAATGGTAAAATATGGCTGAGCTTTGATATCTTAACAACTATTGTGTTTGATATATTACCCATATTTACAATATAAAATTATATTCTATTCTAAAACCAAGAATCCGATTTCCGGAATTCCCTCTATGACCACACGCACACTAGAGCTCTGAGTAAGAGAGCTTCTTAAGAGCCGAAATTTTTCTTGTTCTCTGCACACAAACGTTAACTGACAATTAACCTTCGCGAGAAGCTAGCTGTGGGCAGAATATCGCTAACTAGTGCCCGACTTCTAAAACCCCAGACACCTGCCACCTGGACGTGAATTGGTTGCGTACCCAGGTAGGTCGCTGCAAACACAATTAAATAAAATAGGATTTTACAAACCCGTGCCATGCCTAGTGCTAGTGTGATGACCTATGCAGGATATTATGGCTCACATCCTAGAGTGCCTGAAGTGCCCATACACCTGCACTTCAGAGGATCTGAAAAACGCCACTGACGCTGCAATTAACGTAGCCACTTACTAAAACATTAGTTTCCAAAGTTTTCCTGTACCGCAGTTGCATTTTGATTTTCCTTTAAAACAAATCGTTCAATATAAAGTTTTCCGCAAAACGATAAAATAATGGTACTTCCGACGCTAGCGTCACAGAGCCCCCATCCTACGTTTCTGATCTGCGGTTTCAATTTATTAATTCTGTATTAAATATCAGTAATGATAATGTCCCATTTAAATTAATGCTTCGATTATAATGGGAAATCGTAAAATTACAATGATTATTTACGTCATTGAGCGATACAATTGACAATCGTCACAATGATTTTTATTTGGTTTGACTTGAAGAGTGAGAGGTGAGAGGACCAAGATTATATAAAATTGACAAGGAAGTATCATACGAGGGAAGTCGCTTTCTTCCAAGACACTTTCCAAGTAGAATGAAAACATAGAAAGTGTTTGTTGGACTTGGAGAGAAAAATGTTGAACACTTAAACACCTGTTATGCTTTGATATGACTGAAGTGAAGTGGGTTGAGAGATATTTATAACGTAAAGTGCTGTGAGAAAGGCAGCGAAAAAAGTATTTCTTTCATGAAGTGAAAAACTTCTTTAAAGAAGAGGAAGAAAGAAACAGAAGAAATTGTCAACGTAGTTTTGAAAATTTGGCCGCTTTTCGACATGGGTGTCATTTTCATGGTTATTGGGGTCGCTTTTATCGATTACGGGGTTAAAACCAAAATACAAGATGGCGCCGACTAAAATTTGACATCTTTTCGTCATCGGTGACATTGTCATGGTTTTTGGGTTCGCTTATGTCGAATATGGAGTCAAAACCAAAATACAAGATGGCGCCGACTTAAATTTTGCCTGCTTTTCAACATCGGTGTCCTTGTCATAGTTTTTGGGGTTGCTTATATCGAATATGGAGTCAAAACCAAAATACAAGATGGCGCCGACGTAAATTTTGCCTGCTTTTCGACATGGGTGTCATTGTCATAGTTTTTGGGGTCGCTTATATCGAATATGGGGTCAAAACCAAAATACAAGATGGCGCCGACTAAAATTTGGCCGCTTTTCGACATGGCTCTCATTTTCATGGATTTTGGGGTCGCGTATATCGAATATGGGGTCAAAACCAAAATACAAGATGGCGCCGACTAGGAAGAAGAGGCATCATACAGCAAGAAATATAAAGGCGTATATTTACTTCAAACATAATTGGTAATATAAGAATTTTAGCAACTTATTTGATTTTGATTCACTGGGCATTAAATTTATAGAGTAAAATGTGATGAAAAGCGATGATGACTCACAATTGTACTAATACGGTACAATCGTGAAAACTTTATGATGCCAAATCAAAATAAGTACCCGTGGTATCACCAAAAGTTCCGTCAAGTGCCCACCATCGACCAGAACTGAAGAAGATGATGTGGTTTGCGATATCAAAGCAAACTCCTAGCTCAAACGTGATGTAATTATATTTTATCGGTTTTACTAGCTTTTAATTATAAAACAATGCACCTGCCATGTGGTCATTTCACCACCCTTGGTTGACTGGTGAAGAATGCCTAAGGCATTAAGTCCATTTTGTGCATGACGTCTTAATAAATAAATATAGCTGTGGACTTTGAGATCCTTGCCAATGAGACCAATATTTCATTGTAAGCATCCCAAAGAGGCTTGCAGTGAACCCTCTTTGGTATGCTTGCACTGTTTTTTTTTTGTTTTCTGTTAGTAAAGGTTTAGTTGCTGGCTACCAAATTATTAGGACTTCAAACTATTCTCATATTAGCAACAAAACAGAGTTTTGCTATTTGCTATTTAGAAGTGTATTATTTTATTGCAGTTTATATTCTAAGAACTAAAGTTAGCTTAAATTTAAAGTTACAAAATTTGTTGGGTTATTTCTTTTTTTCAGTGAACAAGCAGGCAGAAGAAGCCGGAGTGATTAAATATGGTACTCCTGGAGAGTATGCTGATACTTGCAATGCTTACATGAAGCAAAAGCACTTCATGATCTGGAAGAAACATCATGGGTCCCTCTCTGATTTGACGGCATAAATAACAATGTATTGTTATAATGTAGGTTATTTATTGTAATTATTAGCTGATAAGTGTAAATTAATTATTTTATGAAAGCTATAAATATTTGCCACAAACCGTTAAGATGACACTTTGTACCTATACTAACATCAATATCTACCTCGGTATGCCTCGTAATCGCAAGCGCGACTGCTAAATTTGCAGACCAGTTGTGGAGTGTGTGCCCGGTTGTGGTGAAATGCTCAACCTACTTAGTGTAGGAAAAGGTTAATAAAACATAAAATATCCAACCCATACTGGGTGAGCGTGCTGATAAAATTCAAAAGTCGAGCAAATCAATAATCATTAAAAATAAATGTTTTGCCGTTAAATTAAAATGAATCTACGGTGGTGGTGTGATACTCCGTACTTCAGAAACCCCGTTATGCCGCTAGTTCTCGCTTGATGTCTCGCTGAAAGTGTCTAACTGCGGTCCTATGGGCATAATGATAAACAGCATAAATAATGTTCCTGCTGCTGGTCTACAGGCCTTCACTCTGTGTGAGGAGAGGAAATGGGCTATAATCTACCACGTGGGTCCAGTGCGGGTTGTTAGATGTCATATATATTTGTTTTTTTTTTGTTCTATTATCTAGAACAAAAAGCGACATAATCTAAACGTTATGGGTGTTACACAATATGTTTTCTTTCACCATTTTGAGAACTGTGGTGATGAATTAAATTACACTAAGTAATGTGCCTAGGTGGGTTCGAATTCAAGATCCACGACGCGTAACCACTGCGCCACCATTACTCTCTTGACTATGGGAGTTAAGGAAAATGGAGTAATCTATGTCTGCCCACACCTACGTACTTTGCAAATATTGGACACTGTAACCGGAATTCGGTCAGGACGATAAAAGCGTCATAGCGTTCAATCCTGCGTTTTATAATTTGCTGTTGCTACCTAGGAGTTTTACTACAATACAGTATTTGTAGGTAAGCCGTATTTTAATTAATATATCAGGTAAATTGTGAAATCGTAAAAATATGGTGATGATTTACGTCAATGCGTGAATTTTTTTAAGGATATTTGAAATTTCTCTAACAATGGGCTGTTCGTCATTATAGGTTGTGTTATTTTTTCAGTTAATTAAGTAGGCTAACTAGGTAAATCTATTGAAAAAAAACGGGCAGTGTGTGTTCGGACTATATGGAGGATAAAATATGGACACGAAGAAAAAATACTATAGGTAATATTTTACGGTAGTGGCAATATGATATAAAAAACTGGTGACATAAATAGATTAAAATGAAACTGACACAATCAATCAATATATTTATTGTGTATCATAGGTAGGTACATAATACAGGTCTTAAATAATTAAATAATGATCAGTTACGTCCCGCCCTTTGGGCATACAATAGTTACATAGAAATTAAATTAAATTGACGTGATTGTTACAAATTATAAAAAATCACATAAAATATAAAAACCGGCCAAGTGCGAGTCGAACTCGCACACGAAGGGTTCCGTAAAATTGTCGCAAAAAACCGGCAACAAAATCACGTTTGTTGTATGGGAGCCCCACTTAAATATTTATTTTATTCTGTTTTTAGTATTTGTTGTTATAGTGGCAACAGAAATACAACATCTGTGAAAATTTCAACAGCCTGGTGACAGACAGACAAATGGACCGCGGAGTCTTAGTAATAGGGTCCCGTTTTTACCCTTTGGGTACGGAACCCTAAAAAAGATAAAATAAAATAGAACGAATTTAGGTAGGTACACATCAGTGGGCCACTGAACGCATCATGGCTGAAGGGGGCTGTATTGGAGCAGTGATTTGTCTTTTATAGAGTAGTAGCACTTGTTTACTAACAAATCATGGAGATTCTTTCTTTTTTTTCATTTCCCTAAATATTTTAATAGGCCCTGGAATATTATTAAAGGTGCGTGAAGCTTTACAAAATATACTTCCATGCATTAGATGAGTCTTACTAACTACTGTGCGTAATTTGTCCTTACGTCGTATACGCGTGAAGTTATTATAAATTTCAATGCTATTTTTGACATTATTCTGCGACCTTAAATATGGCAGTTTTAATAATATCATCGTTATGAAAAATGGTTTAAAGGAGTCAGTTTCATATAAGTTAAATATAGCCCTGATGCTATGTTTCTGAGCAAGGAAAGCACGCTCATTGTCTGTACTGTTGCCCCAGAATATCACACCGTATCTGAGGATAGAGCTAACGTAACCGTGGTAAGCTGTTAGTAAAGTAGTCTGATTTGCTATTTTCCCCAACCTGCAAAGCGCATATGAACACTGTCCTAGCTTTTTGCATACATGGTCAATTTTCAATTAGGTTTGTTGTCAATATGTAACCCTAGAATGTTTTTTACTTCAGATTCATCAATTTCGCTATCTAGGTAATGTATCTTTAAGTACCCGTACGTCGAATTAAAATTTTAAAATTAATTATTTTATTTTTGTCAATGTTACTATTTTATTTTTTTATTAACATTAATAATATTTTTTGGTTATTGTCAGATTCCAGATCAATTGTATTATCATTAACAAATAAAACAGTGCTATCATCAGCAATTAGTATAATGTCGTGATTTGTTACCGATGGCATGTCGTTCATATAAAACAACAAGAATAAAGGACACACGATAGTCCCTTGAGGAATAACGAATTTTGCAGTTCTATAGCCGTTCATATTCAGAAGCATATATTTCTTCTGTTTTAGTAATAGGATTTAACTACCTTACTTCCGTAAATTTTCTGTTGTTAAGGTATGATTCTATAAGTTTGTACACATTACATATTACAGCATATGCATACATTTTTCTTAAGAGTATCTTGTGGTCGACCCGGTCGAAAGCCTTTGACATGTCCATGTATAGCGTGACAGCCGGCATCTCTTCATCCAAGTTAGTTAATGATACCTTAAGTCTCTATCTATGCTTTACGCCTATTGTTGCTCATGTTAGTTTTGTCTTCTTTTTTTAAATACTGGTTTTTAACAGATATTTTTAGTTTATCTGGGAAGATGCCTTCTTCTATGCTTGATGAATAATGATGAAGCTGTACGTTTGTGTATCTCTGAAGCTCTAGCAATCGTGTTATTCTATCTTTCATATAAGTATATGTCTATCGTTTGGTAGGAGCTCGTGGCTAAAAAATAACAGCCGCGCGGGGTCGTTCATCAAGGTTAAGCAACGCTTGACGAGTACGGTCCGTGGATGAGTGACCATTTTCAACATACCGGGTTTCCTCCGTGCCTCGGAAAGCACGTTAAGCCGTTGGTCTTGGCTGTCATTTTAAGATCTTTGACAATCGTTACAAGTAGTCAGAAGCTTGAGATCTGACACCAGTCTTGCCAAGGGGTACCGTGTTACCCAGTTACTGGGTTGTGTTTTGTCAGATAGGGAGTCTCTCAATGTAAAACACTTGTACTCAGCTAAATCCGGTAAGACTGGAAGCCGACCCCAATGTAGTTGGGAAAAGGATAGGCAGATTGATTGAATATTAACGCTAGTTAATTTACGCTTTGTTCTTTTTAGTTCAAATCACAGATTATTGTTAATTATCATTACTACTAGAAATTCAAATTCAATTTATTGCATCCATAATGTACATACATGTGGTAAATATAAGTAACAGAATCAATTATGGACCCTGTCGGGCACAACAACGTCACAAAGATACAGTCAATGTCTAAAATAACATTTCAGTTGTTTTTTCAATGTATTTATTTGGTTTAATATACCTACTAATTTGTCTATGTTTTTCTATTTTTATGTCATATCATGTACTATTATTATCTATTATTACCTACTTATTAATTGATTCACCTAAATTGAATTAAACTTAGTATATTTAAAATGGAGAGGGCTATGCTCGGAATTACCTTGCGTGATCACGTCAGAAATGATGATATCCGCAGGAGAACCAAAGTTACCGACATAGCCCGAAGAATTGCCAAACTTAAGTGGCAGTGGGCAGGACACATTGCTCGCAGAACGGATGGCCGATGGGGCCGAAAAGTTCTGGAATGGCGACCGCGAACTGGAAGACGATACGTTGGAAGGCCTCCCACTATGTGGACCGATGACCTGGTTAAGGTTGTATTATCGGTCAATGTGGCGACGCCTGGGGGAGGCCTATGTCCAGCAGTGGACGTCTTTCGGCTGAAATGATGATGATGATGATGATGATATTAAAAATGTATAGTTTATATTTAATAAAATGATTATTAATGCTTATTATGACCTTATTATATTTTGAGTCAATTCATTAGTGGCATTTTACTTATCGAGTTATCTTTATTTTTTATTGAATTTCCGTCAAATATTAGTCAATTGTGTAAAAACTTTTATTAATTAAGATTTTTTTTAGTTTATTTATGAATGTATTGGTTTTATTTACTTGTTTATATTTGCCGGTAATTTATTATATATTTTTATCGACATAGCGGAGATTTTTATACGGACTAGAAAAGTGCAATTTAAGGCGGGAGGAGGGTAGATCTAGTCTGTTTCTGTGCCGCAAAGAATAAACGAAAAAAAAAAAAAAACATAATTCTAAAATTTTATTGTGTTTCTGGAAGTAAGGTTTGCAACTGTCTGTTTGTTCGATGTTATTTATTATTCTTATCAGCTTTTTTTGTAGGATAAATAGGGAGGGAGCGTCCGTGCTATTTCCCCATAAGAAATAGATATATATTATAGCTAGTGGCATGGTGGTATTTATCAAATCAGTCTTTCTTTGAACATGATCATAATTATTAGGTTAACAAGTAGGCACTAACTTTTAAAATATCACTAAGCCTGATTGTGTAAAAGGCACAGTATTGGTAGTAAAATATCTGGTATTATTCTTCGGTTCGAATCTAAGCAGGTCGCACGTTATAAGTATGAAGAGAAATGCTGTTTTCTTTGAAAAACCAGTCTCATCAGATCAGATCAGATCTGTATTTCTAGAGATTATCTTTTACAAACGTAAATGAACAAACAAACAATACGACCCCGATATTATTAGTTGTAAATTAAGATCGTAATTATTTTCTTAAAAGTAACGCCATCTATATTCTACCAGGTAAACTAACTTCTCAAATAAGTACAGTTTTAATTATTGGACCTGTCTTCCTTAACTTGTTCATACATGTCATTGTCGAATTGGGAACATAGTTTCAGTTCTGCTGCATAGATGTCGCCGCAGGAAAGAGACGAGGCTTAAATTTTTTCAGAGATTTTCTTTTTTTCTTGCTAGAAGATTTGTATATACTCTCCTACCACTTCTTCGTAATACCTGTCAAGACAAGAGACGTAAAATTAATTGACATAATTAATTATATTAAATCTCACCTTCTTATTACATTTCATTTTATTTTCGAGGGTTTTTGTCCCACTGTTACATTACAAGCTGAAAAAAAATAAAAAATAGCATTTGTTCATAATAATATAGCTAAGGGTACTGAAAAGATCTCTACCATACATTTTGATAAAAATATAAAAAAAAGCATAATCTTCCCGAGGGATGCAGAATCCACTGGTGTAAATGCGATCTGAGGAGCACCGACCGTTATTAACGACTGATCGTTCGTTTCTTCTTTGATCTATGTTTCTGTCATGTTTGACAATGTCAGTCAAAGTTGGCACTACTGTACCACCGCTGTCTAAATATCGTAGAAGTTCACCTTCGAATTCAGAATTAAAATAGTGGGTATTTCCACTACAATACTATTATTGTCCGTAGCTTGCAATGATACTAAATCATGCATAACTGGTTTTGTGAATGTACCGCATACTTGCAGGCTTAGGTAAAATGCAAACCAGACTGGAGTATCCATCTTGTAGTGTTCTCGCGCTCACTGTTCGGGATTAAATGTGCTTGTCTGGACTCTGCAGTCTGCTTTTATGACGTGATGATGTGCTATCGATCATCGTAGCATCAATAAGACCATGTTTAGTGTTATGAACTGGCCACCTAAGATCCAGACCTGTCATGTTGACGACGTGTGACATACTTCATTCTTTGTCTAACAATGAAATTATATATTCCTATCTAATGAAAATGTGTATTTAATAGTTGGCGACGAGGATGTTGACTAATGATATAACAAAAAAAAAGAGAACCCGCGCGTCATTGCGAGGTTTAGTAACAAAGCTTGAAAACTACGTAAACACCCAAGAAACTCTACCATACGAAGAAACAGAGTCAAGACTACAATCACTTCAAGAAACGTTACGGAAATTACAAGAAATACAACATGAAATAGAATTAGAAACACCAGACGAACAACTAGACCAAGAGATAGAAACCAGGTACGATTTTGAAGAGAAATGTGTCATCATAAAGACGAAACTTCTCATATTACAAAACAGAGTAAATCAACGAATCACACCGCTGCAAACATCGGCATCACATATGACTATGAATCCCTTTCAAGAAAAAGAGACCTTTGCAAATTTGGCCAAACGACTAACTGTATTTTTCTTGCTCAATAAAATCGAAGATCCTAAAATATAAGTTTACACCTTCCTTGCCGCATTTTCACCCGATTTACATGAAAAGTTACATGATTTATGTTCTCCGGAGGATCCAATTGATATGAACTTTATAGAACTCACACAGATTCTAGACGACTACATAGATCCTAAGCGTAGTATATGGGCGTTACAACACAGATTTATTACGCATACACAACGTGAAGATGAAACAGTAGCAACATACGCCTCAGAATTAAAGAAAAATCCTTGAATTATATGGCGCAGACACCTGGAGCAGTTGCTGCCGGCCGCGGGTGTGCGGCAGCTAGGAATCGCGGCGGAGGACTGTTATATACTGGCCACCTAGGATCCAGACCTGTCATGTTGACGACGTGTGACATCCTTCATTCTTTGTCTAACAATGAAATTATATATTACTATCTAATGAAAATGTGTATTTAATATTTAGCAACGCTGATTCGAAAATAACTCATCTTCTTGATAATAATAATGACGTCGAATTTTCGAAACTACAGTCTGCTTTTCAACGATTTGATGACGTGATAACGATGTCGTAGAATCAATAAGACCGTGTTTAACAATGCTGATTTGAAAATAAGCCGCCTTCTTGATAATAATCATGACGACAAATTTTAGAAACTCATATGGTAAAGGTTGAATTAGTCTATCTTACTAATACGAAAGTTTTGATGGTTGGATGTATGGATGTATGTTTGTTACTCAATCCAGCCAGAATGGATAAACGGATCGAAGGATTATAGTCTGCACATGGGCTTATTTCATCCCGGTATAATGATCCCTTGGGATAATAAAACACTTTTCATGCAGGCGAAGCCGCTGGAAGATGCTAGTAATATTATATAAAGATGGTCACCCATCTACGAACCGACCACGGCAAATGATGCTTACTCTTGAAGATCTACCTACGCAGCTGTAATAAATAACTGGCCACGAGCTCCTTAAGCGAGTTTATAATTATTATGTTTAAAACATAGTTAGGTAATTCAACCTTAACCGTTTGTGGGTTCACTGAATATTTTAATTTTAAAAGACTGGTTTCGGCAATTCGACGTCATGGATTATTATCGAGAAGACGGGTTATATTCGAATCAGCATTGATAAACACGGCCTTATTGATGCTACGCCATCGTTATAGCGTCATTACTGTTATGAAATCAGACTATAGGAGCAAGACAAGCACCAAAACCGATTCCTCAGTAAATTTACGAGAAATATATATTACGTCCGAAATCAGGAACTTCATGTTGATCTCAGAATCCCCACCATTAAGTAGTTCATGGAACGCCCGAACTACGAAGCCTTTCTTTGACAGTGCGGTCAAACGTCACAATCCTTTAATCATATCGGCCTCCCGATACGAACCCTCCCGCATTACCCAAATTTGCCTACCAGGGCATACACTAATCACTCCCGATGACGACACCAAAGCACTGGCTCAAAGAAGGCCCTACGGCCTTACGGCTGGAGACCAGCACAATTCGTAGACACAAACCACCTTCATTCCGTCCCCGCCACCAAGGTCCGTCGCGATGCACGTCCACATGAAGCCCGCCCCGACTCTAGTTCGAGCCAGACCGCGCAGCAGCGCCAATTGTATAAATTAGTCAGAGAATCCATATACAATCTAAAATTCTGATGCAACCCATCCCATGCAGACCCCCAACGGCGGCCTAAGCTGAGGTACGTACCCCACAAGGGGTGCCCTCAGATTGGTCACTAAGGTTAAGCTTTTTGTAGCCCAGGTACGAGAACACCACAAGATGGGCTACTCTAGTCTCATTTGCATTTTCCTAAGCCAACTAGTAAGCGGTGTATTCACAAAAGATATGCATGATTTGGTCACTGCAATCTACGGCAAATGATAGTGTTTTAGTGGAAATGGCCATTCTTTTTAATTCTAAATTTGATGGTGAACTTGTACGAGATTTAGACAGCGGTGGTACAGTTGTGTCAACTTTGACTGACAATGTCAAACGAGACAGAAAGAAGTACAGGCCCCAGAAGCGTTATAAGATCAGTGACTGAAAACGGCTGGTGGCTCTCAGATCGCCAATTTTACAATGAAACATGCATCCCGTGGGAAACGTAAGGTTTTTATTATTTCAATTATAATTAAAAGGTGTGGTAGAGATTTTTTTTAAAACTTAGATTTTTTGATATTATTACGAAGGAATGCACTTATGTTTTTTATTAGCCTGGTCCCACTTTTAGGAAAAGCCTATCCCTCAAAAATAGAGTGTGATCTGATTTAAAAGCGTGATTTATAATAAATTTGTTTTTTTCGTGGGTCAGTTCTCATGCATCTCATGTGCCACTTATGGTGGTATCACGGGCACGCGTAAGCTCTCATCCGCGAACCCAGCGCGGTTTTCCCTCACCGGACTCTCCTCTGAGGAGTATCGCCCGTCACCGGCGCACCAGAATTCATTGCACGCCACCCAAGGGACCAAACCTGCACATAGGCCTCGAACTAACCCGTGTATGGCACCCTTGGTAACCCTGTGCCAGGTCAGGCTAGTGGCCCCGCAGCCTACCACTTTTCAGCCGCAGGGGATAGGGAGAGCGGCCAATGCTATACGTTGGTATAGCATTGGCCGCTCTCCACTGAACACTCCTCCTGCCCTGTGGCACTACCGCGTCCGTCATCAGACGGTGACGACCCCATCCAGGCCGCGGCAGGTAGGGAGAGTGGCAGACCGCAAGCCAGCACTCCCCTCTCGCCGCAGCTTACAACCCTCAACCACGATACCTCCCATGCAACATCGCCACCCACCACCACCACGCCCACCTCAGTTGCGATGTCATCCATGCGGCACCGCAACCTACTTGTTTGCCGTTTCGTCGGCTTATCGGCAAAAGCCTTGACGAGCGGCCCCTCCTCGGGTTTCTCTTCGCTTAACCGTGGGTGACCAAGCCACAGCTACTGAGCCCCTCACCTCGACAATTCGGGCACCCACCGGGGGGCAGGGGGAAGTATTGTGACCCTGTATTTATTATACCTAGGTAAATATGTCAACTTATTTGCCTGTGCTATAGTTTTCCACTCAACTGTATTCGAAAAGAATTTTGTTTGACATTGTATTTATTAAGGTGATTTGAGAAATAAGAAACATAAGGCAAAATTTCAACATTCATATTTTTGGTGAACATACATACATACATACATACATAAACTCACGCCTTTTTCCCATGGGGGTAGGCAGAAACTACAGAACGCCACCAACATACAATCTGATATATAGTCTTATTGGTCAATGTTGTCGGTGTTATTGGTACAGATACAGCAGCGGTAGATGTGCTCGCGGGGTTAGCAGCAGAGTTACAGGTGCCTTTGGAATCGACGATGATTACTAGGCGTATCCTGTCAGCTTTCTAGGCTTACTCTGACAGCTTTGTGACGCTCCCGAATCCGCCTCGATAGCTCGGCGCCAGACATTGGGGTACCTATGCGTGGGCCATAACCCCCACGACGATAGCAGTGTTTTTTTTGTCCACTGGATGTACGCTGCACGGGCTGAGGCCGACATATTCAATTTTTATATACGTTTTTACACTTCCTCGTTATTTTTATGTATAATATAATACATCATATCAGCCGAAAGACGTCCACTGCTGGACATAGGCCTCCCCCAAGCGTCGCCACATTGACCGGTCCCGTGCGTCTCGCATCCAGCGGATCCCCGCAACCTTCACCAGGTCATCGGTCCACCTGGTGGGAGGCCTTCCAACGCAACGTCTTCCGGTTCGCGGTCGCCACTCCAGAACCTTCCTGCCCCATCGGCCATCCGTTCTGCGAGCAATGTGCCCTGCCCACTGCCACTTAAGTTTGGCAATTCTTCGAGCTATGTCGGTTACATTGGTTCTCTTACGGATCTCTACATTTCTGATTCGATCACGCAAGGAAACGCCGAGCATAGCCCTCTCCATTGCCCTTTGAGTGACTGTAAGCTTTCTGATGAGGCCCATTGTGAGCGACCACGTCTCAGAGCCATATGTCATCACTGGCAACACACACTGGTCATAGACTTTTGTCTTGAGACACTGTGGTAAGTTGGACGAGAAGACACCGCGCAACTTCCCGAACGCTGCCCAGCCGAGTCGGATTCGACGGTTGATCTCTCTCTCGAAGTTGGCCCTACCCAACTGGATCGTTTGTCCCAGGTAGACATAGTCGTCCACAACTTCGAGTGTAGAGTCTCCAACCTTGATAGGAGTGGGTGTAACATGGGCATTCATCATCACCTTGGTTTTGTCCATGTTCATTTTCAGACCCACTCTTTCGGAAGCTCTACTGAGGTCATCGAGCATAGTATTGAGGCTCTCCATGGTCTCAGCCATGACCACTATATCGTCGGCAAACCGAAGGTGAGTGATGTACTCGCCATTAACATTGATGCCTAGGCCCCTCCAGTCCAGAACCTTGAATACATCCTCCAGCGCAGCAGTGAACAGTTTCGGAGAAATTACATCTCCCTGTCTCACGCCACGCTGGAGAAATATTGGTTTCGAGGTCTGATCCTGAAGACGGACTGACATGGTGGCGTTTCTGTACAAACACTTCAACACCTCAATGTACCGGTAGTCGATCTGGCACCGTTGGAGAGACTGCAGTACAGCCCAAGTCTCGATCGAATCGAAGGCTTTCTCGTAGTCCACAAACGCTAAGCAGAGAGGCAGGTTATACTCTTCGGTCTTCTGTATAACCTGCCGCAGCGTATGTATGTGGTCTACGGTGCTAAAGCCTTTTCGGAATCCGGCTTGTTCGGGAGGCTGGAAATCGTCAAACCTGCGAGCGAGACGATTCGTGATGACTCTTGAAAACAACTTGTAGACATGGCTAAGAAGTGAGATGGGCCTATAGTTCTTCAGCCGGGCATTGTCACCCTTTTTGAAGAAGAGGACCACCACACCCATGCACCAAGCCTGTGGCGTTTTGCCCTCGAGTATGACGGAATCAAACAGCTTCTGAAGGGCCTTAAGGACCGGTTTTCCACCCGCCTTCAGGAGTTCAGCAGTGATTCCGTCGTCACCCGGCGCCTTGTTGTTTTTAAGCTGTTTCAGAGCCATCCTAATCTCGTACAGGCTGAAGTCCGGGATATCTTCGGTATAGTGTCGGGTCAATCTAGCTCTTGGGTCGTTTGCTAGATTCGCAACGGGTTTACTGGTTGACGTGTACAACTGCCCATAGAAACTCTCGATCTCCCTCAGAAGCTCCGGTTTGGCGGATACAATCCTGCCATCATCGGTCTTCAGTTTTGTGAGCTGGCTCTGCCCAATAGACAGATCTCTTGCAAAGACCTTGGAGCCCTTATTCCGCTCGATAGCATCTTTAATGCTTTCGGTATTAAATCGGCGGAGGTCGGTTTTCAAGGACTTTGAGATCCGTCTATTTAGCTGCCGGTATTTCACCGCATCGTCTGAAGACTGCAGGATCATCTCACGCCTCTCCTTCATTAGCTTGAGAGTAGGATCAGAGAGCTTTTTATTTCTATATGTTCGGCGGGTCTTGAAAAACTTAGACCCGACCGTATGGACAGCTTCCACGAACCCATCGCTGTATTCGTCCACGGAGCTCCCTAGGCACTCGAAACGATTCTGGAGTTCGAGCTGAAAGCTCTCGGGGTTTTGGATCTGGATCTGTGCTGGACGGAGCGTGGACTTCATCAGTCGAGACCTTTCAAGCTTGATATGAATGTTCAATGTGCCTCTTACCATACGGTGATCGCTCCCGGTTTTCACCGAATTGATCACAGAGACATCATTGAACATTTGCTTCTTGGTTGACATGATGAAGTCGATCTCGTTTTTAGTTCCACCATCGGGGCTTTGCCATGTCCACTTCCTGTGCTCACGCTTTCTGAAGAAGGAGTTCATCATATAGAGGCCTTCCTTCTCCATAAAACTGGCCAGTAGGTGACCCCGGTGGTTCCGACGTCCAACTCCAAATTGCCCCACTTGCAGCTCATCCTCGTCTCGTTTGCCCAGTTTTGCGTTGAAGTCCCCCATGACAACGGTGAAGTGAGTTTTGAAACCATGCATGGCTTTAGAGATATCCTCATACATGGTCTCTACCTCGTCGTCGGGGTGTGCCGAGGTTGGGGCGTAAACCTGTATGACCTTCAGCGAATATCTTGAGGATATTCTGAGTATAAGGTACGCCACCCTGGTCGACACACTCTCGATCTTCACCACGTTGTTCACAAGGGACTTGTGGACGATAAACCCGACACCACCCTGGGACTGCCGGTCACCCTCTCGGAAATAGAGCAGGTTACCGGATTTGAGGATTATCGTGTCCTCCCCCTCTCTTCGGACTTCAGATAATCCTATAATATTCCATCGTAACCTGCTCAATTCTTCCTCGAGTTCAGCTATCTTCTCGTCGGTCCGGAGTGTTCGCGTGTTGTACGTTGCCAGGTCCAGTCGTCGGTGTTTATTGGGGTAGCCGAGTTTAGTGGGGGAGCCCGTAATATAATACATATACGAAAAAAATACCGTGCTTATCACGTATGAGTCGTGAGTTACACCAAACCAGAAGGAGCAAATGTGACGATTTCGTTCAATATGCACCCCGCTCGGCCCCGATTCAAACTGTATGTTTCTCACATTAAAAATTTCGTAATTTTAAGCTAAGACGATATAGACCATTTCGTTACGGTGCACTTTTCTGACCTGGTACGGGTGTAAGTTTAAAGGCATTTTACGTCTTAAATATATAATAATCTCTTTTGAATCCTCTAGAGATAGTGGACAAGCGCGAGCCTATATCCATCTGACTAGCCTTTTCTCAACTATGTTGGGGTCGGCTTCCAGTCTTACCGGATTCAGCTGAGTACCAGTGTTTTACATGGTGCGACTGCCTATCTGACCTCCACAACCCAGTAACGGGTAACACGGTACCCCCTTGGCTAGACTGGTGTCAGATCTCAAGCTTCTGACTACTCGAAACGACTGTCAAAGATCTTTAAATGACAGCCGGGACCAACGGCTTAAGGTGTTTTCCAAGGCACGGAGGAAACTAGGTATGTTGAAAATGGTCACCCATCCACGAACCGACCTCGTCAAGCGTTGCTTAACCTTGATGATCGACCCGTACGGCTGTTATTATTTAGCCACGAGCTATATATAATAGCACGATATTATATATAGCACGAACCTATATATAATATAAAAAATAGCATTGAGTTTTTAAACCAAACTTTTTATTTTTTTAACTACCTGAGTGAAGTTATTATTGAAAGATAACCTGGAAAAGTTGCTAGGCCCATTGGAAAATTTGGACAGCACTGAAAGTGCTTTTTCTATAGGATTTTTGATGAAAATGGTTTGGGCAGGAAACATCACATAAGTTTCTATCTTATTACTATGAAAAACGTGAAAGTTTGTGAGGATGGAAGTATGGATGTTTGTAACTCTTTCACGCAAAAACTACTAAACGCATTTTGATGAAACTTTATAGAAATATAGCGTATACATCCGAATAATACATAGGCTTTAATGTGTAAGGATAATTGGGTAAAGTACTAATACCATGAGGATGGAGCCGCGGGCGGCAGCTAGTATGTTATACAATGTGTTTTTTTATATCCCTATTATATAATTATAAATGATACAAAAAATCGTAGAATATGTGGTCAAAAAACGCATAGTTTCGAATATATCATAAATAAAAATTAATTAATTTCAAAAATTGGTTGTTGGCGTGTTTCGTATGCCGTAATTATTCCCAAAATTATAAAAAAAAAAACTATTTATAAAGTAATTCATATTTATATATATAGTTCTTTGATATGGTATCATTCACACCCTAGAGTTATGGGTTATAAAAAAAAAAACAGTATAATAGAAGTGTATGTTATAGAAATAAAAATACTAAATGGGAACACAACAATTTTATTCAAACTCCCTTTTCTACATTCTGTAACAGTTAACATTGTATTAAACAACTGTAACATTGTATTAAACAAAATTGAGTACTTGAAATAAATACAATTAGATTATTTCTTAAACAAAGTCAAAGTCAAAATATATCTATACTTATATTATAAAGCTGAATATTATATTATAAAGCTGAAGAGTTTGTTTGTTTGTTTGTTTGTTTGAACGCGCTAATCTCATTAACTACTGGTTGGAATTGAAAAATTCTTTTGGTGTTGGATAGTCCATTTATCGAGGAAGGTTATAGGCTATATAACATCACGCTACAACCAATAGGAGCCTCTATACTTATATATTATTAATATTATAAAGCTAAAGAGTTTGTTTGTTTGTTTGTTTGAACGCGCTAATCTCAGGAACTACTGGTTGGAATTGAAAAATTCTTTTTGTGTTGGATAGTCCATTTATCGAGGAAGGTTATAGGCTATATAACATCACGCTACAACCAAAAGGAGCCGAGCATAAATGAAAAATATTGCAAAAACGGGCAAAGATATTCCTTTTTGAGAGCTTCCATTGCTTGCGCTGCGTAAACGGTTTAAGTTACGCAAATATCATGTATGATGGAAATATTCCTCTTTAAAAGTTCTACAAAAAAGTCCGCGACAGCATATGTCTATCTTTTAAGATTGACTCACAATAGCAACTTTTATGTTCTAAATTTTAATTAGATCGCCGCTGCCGGTAGAAACAAAAGTTGGTTACATTCGTATAGTAGTATTTTACTTCTTATTCAAATAAATAGTTCAACGAGTTGGTAGGGTAGGGTAGGGTAAGGTAGGGTAGTGTAGGGTCGCGCAGGGTAGGGTAGGGTAGGGTAGGGTAGGGTTAGTGTAGGGTAGGGTAGGTTTCCTGCGGGGCACCCTCCTCCAGGGCACGAGCGTCATCTGCTACGCGGATGACACTCTCCTCGTTGCCCGGGGGAGGGACTTCAGGGAGGCGGCCTGTCTGGCCTCGGCTGGCGGATCCTTGGTCGCAGAAAGGATCCGCCGGCTAGGATTGAGGGTGGCGCTGAACAAGACCGAGGCCGTGTTCTTTCACGGGCCTCGGCAGCGCTGCCCTCCTGACGCCCACATAATCGTGGAGGGCGTCAGGATCGAGGTCAAGGCCCAGATGAAGTATCTGGGCCTCACGCTGGACAGCAGGTGGCGCTTCGGCCCACATTTCAGTGGGCTGTCAACGCGCCTGCTGAAGGCCGCCGATGCCCTGTCGTGGCTCCTGCCAAATCTGGGGGGGCCCAAGGCGCGATGCCGGCGGTTGTACGCCGGCATACTGAAGAGTATGGCCCTTTACGGGGCCCCAATCTGGGCCGACTCCCTCCATAGGAGGGAGAACGCGACCGCCATCCGCAGGCCCCAACGGGCCATTGCACAGCGGGTGGCGAGGGCCTACCGGTCGGTAGGCTTCGCGGCGGCGTGCGCTCTGGCGGGCACCCCTCCGTGGGAGTTGGAGGCATGGGTGCTCGCCAGAGTGTACTATTGGACGGCGCGGCGTAAGGCGCTCGGGGAGCGCCCCGCCGCGGAAGAGCGGGAGGCCGTGCGGCGGGAGGCGAGGGACGCGATAGTCGTCCACTGGACGGAGGACCTCGCCACCGCCACCTTTGGCCGCCGGACGTTGGACGCGCTCGGTCCAGTCTTGCAGGGCTGGCTCGAGGGTCCCCACGGTTTCCTCTCATTCCGTTTGGTGCAGGTGTTGTCCGGGCATGGTTGTTTCGGAACGCACCTGCACCGGATCCGGAGGGAGGAAACCCCGGCGTGCCACGACTGCGGCGCGGCAGAGGACACGGCGCAGCACACTCTAGAGGTGTGCCCAGCCTGGGCTGAACTGCGCCGTGCCCTAAATCAAGTGATCGGGCAGGACCTCTCGCTTCCCAGTGTGGTCAACTCCATGCTGGGGAGTGAGGAGGCCTGGGCGGTGGTTGCCTCCTTTTGCGAGGTCGTGATTTCGCAAAAGGAGGCGGCGGAGCGTGCGCGGGAGGACGATCCTCTCGCGCCGCCGCTCCGCAGGCGAAGAAGGGGTGGGAGAAGGCGGTTGTACGATCGTCTCCTCCCACCACCTGGTGGTGACTAGCGGGCGACAGGCGCGGGGGCGCCTCTCGTCTGCATTGCACTAGTCACCACCCCGTCGGGCGGGAATGGCCGAGCACGTGGTCATTCCCGAGCCCCTCCACTAAGGGAGGGGCGTGAAGGCCCCGCTGTAAAGGCGGGCGGTCGTCGGCGGAGGACTGGGCGTAAAGGCTGTGCCAGTTTCCCAGTCCTCCTCCAAACAGACGATGCGGGAGTGCCGCTGGGTTATTTTAGTGGGTATACCGGAACATTCCGGGGAGTCCCACATAGCCCGTCCCCATTCCCCCAAGGGGCGGGTATGCGTAATGCATTTTTTCCCAGCGTGATCAAAAAAAAAAAAAAAAAAAAAGGGTAGGGTAGGTTGGGGTGCGGGTCAGGTAACCTCCACGTTGGCCTAGTTGGTTGCTGGTCTCTTCCGGATACGTCCGGGGGGAAGAGCAACCCGCTGGGCTGGTGCACCCTGGGCACCGTCAATAACTTCCCATTCGTGGGTTCTTGTTGGCGGTGGCGAATACCTGACGGGGAGGAGGGGGGGTTGGCGTCGCTCTGGGTGTTCCCCTGATTAGCAGAGGACACTCCAGATGCGACGAAGGGGTAGTCTGGGTAGGTAGGTTAGGTTGGGGTGGGTGGGGTAGGTTAGGTTTTGTAGGAAAGCGGTGGGGCTCGCTTCCTGGCCTCTGGGCGGGCCGCCTTCCCCTGTGGGGGGGAACGCCCGGGGCACCCCAGCTCTGCACCCTGCACTGCCCGGCTCTGCAGTGACCGGCTCTGCCCGCTCTGCACCTGGCTTTGCACTCGGCGCTCGTGCGGTTTGAGCTCCCCGAGTGCACTGACCAGCTCTGCACCCTGCTTTGCCCGGCTCTGCATCCGGGCTTTGCCCGCTCTGCACCTGGCTCTGCAGCCCGGAATCTCTCCTGCGGGTGGGGGTGGCCGCGGCTCGGGGGCGGGAAGTGGGCCTACGAGGAGGTAGTGACTTGTCGTTGCCGACCCTCCTTTGACGTGGGATGGTCGGCAGGGACAAGTCAATGGTGGGAGGAGGCGGCGGAGCGTCGGTCGACGCTTCGCCGCACACGCGGAGGGCGGCGTCTGGCCTTTGCGGATTCTGGCCAGATGCCGCATAGGAGGGGACCGTTAGGTCCAGCGCGGTGGAGGGTACGGCGTGGCACACCGTCTAGGTGTGCCCAGCGGGGGCGTAGCTGCGCCGTGCCCTGAGGAGGAAGTTGTGTGGCAGGTCCTCTCGCTTCCCGGTGTGGTAAATCCATGCTGGGGAGCGGGGAGGCCTGTGCGGCGGTTGCCTCCTTTTGCGAGGACGCCATGTCGCAAAAGGAGGCAGCGGTGGGGGTGGGAGAGGGCGGTTGTACGATCGCCTGCGCCCACCCCCTGGTGGTGATTAGCGGGCGACAGGTGCGGGGGCGCCTGTCGTCTGCATTGCACAATCACCACCCTCGTCGGGCGGGAATGGCCGATCACTCACGGTCATTCCCGGGCCCCTCCACTGAGGGAGGGGCGTGCGGGGCCCGCCATTATGGTGGGCAGTCGTCGGCGGAGGACTGGGCGTAAAGGCTGTGCCGGTTTCCCAGTCCTCCTCCATAAAGACGATGCGGGAGTGCGCTGGTTTATTTTAGTGGGTATACCGGGCTTGCCCGGGGAGTCCCACATAGCCCGTCCATTCCCCCGATGGGCGGGTATGCGTAATGCATTTTTTTCCAGCGTTATCAAAAAAAAAAAAAAAAAAAAAGGGTAGGGTAGGTTGGGGTGCGGGTCAGGTAACCTCCACGTTGGCCTAGTTGGTTGCTAGTCTCTTTCGGACACGTCCGGGGGGAAGAGCAACCCGCTGGGCTGGTGCACCCTGGGCACCGTCAATAACTTCCCATTCGTGGGTTCTTGTTGGCGGTGGCGAATACCTGACGGGGGGGGGGGAGGGGGAGGGACTCGTCGCTCTGGGTGTTCCCCTGATTAGCAGGGGACACTCCAGACGCGACACAGGGGTAGGCTGGGTAGGTAGCGGTAGGACAGCGGTGGGGCTCACTTCCAGGCCTCTGGGCGGGCCGCCTTCCCCTGCGGGGGGGAACGCCCGGGGCACCCCAGCTCTGCACCCTGCACTGCCCGGCTCTGCAGTGACCGGCTCTGCCCGCTCTGCAGCTGGCTTTGCACTCGGCGCTCGTGCGGTTTGAGCTCACCGAGTGCACTGACCAGCTCTGCACCCTGCTTTGCCCGACTCTGCATCCAGGCTTTGCCCGCTCTGCACCTGGCTCTGCAGCCCGGAATCTCTCCTGTGGGTGGGGGTGGCCGCGGCTCGGGGGCGGGCAGTGGGCCCACGAGGAGGACGACTTGTCGTTGCCGACCCTCCTTTGACGTGGGATGGTCGGCAGGGACAAGTCGATGGTAGGAGGAGGCGGCGGAGCGTCGGTCCCGACGCTTCGCCGCACACGCGGAGGGCGGCGTCTGGCCTTCGTGGATTCTGGCCAGATGCCGCATAGGAGGGGACCGTTAAGGTCCAGCGCGGTGAGGAGCATGGCGCGGCACACCGTCTAGGTGAGCCCAGCGGGGACGTAGCTGCGCCATGCCCTGAGGAGGTGTTTGGCAGGTCCTCTCGCTTCCCGGTGTGGTAAATCCATGCTGGGGAGCGGGGAGGCCTGGGCGGCGGTTGCCTCCTTTTGCGAGGACGCCATGTCGCAAAAGGAGGCAGCGGTGGGGGTGGGAGAGGGCGGTTGTACGATCGCCTGCGCCCACCCCCTGGTGGTGATTAGCGGGCGGCAGGTGCGGGGGCGCCTGTCGTCTGCATTGCACAATCACCACCCTCGTCGGGCGGGAATGGCCGATCACTCACGGTCATTCCCGGGCCCCTCCACTGAGGGAGGGGCGTGCGGGGCCCGCCATTATGGTGGGCAGTCGTCGGCGGAGGACTGGGCGTAAAGGCTGTGCCGGTTTCCCAGTCCTCCTCCACACAGACGATGCGGGAGTGCGCTGGTTTATTTTAGTGGGTATACCGGGCTTGCCCGGCGAGTCCCACATAGCCCGTCCATTCCCCCGATGGGCGGGTATGCGTAATGCAATTTTTTTCCAGCGTTATCAAAAAAAAAAGGGTAGGGTAGGGTAGTGTAGGGTCGGGTAGGGTAGGGTAGGGTAGTGTAGGGTACGGTAGGGTAGGGTAGGGTAGGGTAGGGTAGGGTAGGGTAGGGTAGGGTAGGGTAGGTAGAGTAAATAAATGTTTGGTCTTTTTATGGCAAAACAAAATTTGCTGGGTTAGCTAGTTTATTAATTTTAAAAAAATATATTCTACCGTGCATTCGGAAAGTAGATTGTTATGGAGAAGAACGCACAAGAAACTCCATTCTTACTCTTATTAAAAAAAAACACATATTATACATTGTTTTTAAAAGAATGAGCGAAAATGTTCAGACATCTCAGATTCCAAAGTGAAGGCTGAAGGCTGCATCTGTCACACGGTTGCTGTATCCCCTTTTTTACCTGACTGCTCCAGAAACATGGTATGTAGAAAATTTCTGAGTATTTCTTATAAGAGATTTTTTTTTCTTGCTAGAAGATTAGTAGATACTCTCCTGCCACTTCTTCCAAATACCTGCAAAGACAAGAAACGTAAAATTAGTTGACATAATTATATAAGTACAATAAATCACGGCCTTACATTACATTTCATTTTATTTTTTAAAGGGTTTTGCCCAGCAGTGGCATATTAAAGGCTAATAAAATCAATATGTTTTATTATAATTTATTTTTTCCTAATAATATCATCAAAGCTGAGTGTTCTCAAAAGATCTCTACCATTCATTTTGATTATAATTAAAATTTAAAAAAAACTTACGTTTCCCAAGGGATGCATAATCCATTGTAGTATTGGCGATCTGAGGGGCACCAACCGTTATTAATCACTGATCGTCTGACACGTTTGACACTGTCAGTCCAAGTCGGCACTACTGTACCATCGCTGTCTAAATCTTGTACAAGTTCACCATCGGATTCAGTATTAAAAACAATATGAGTTTCCGTAGACTTCAGTGATACCATATCCTGCATCACTGGTTTTGAGAATCCACCGCATACTAACAGGCTTAGGTAAAATGCGACCAATACTGGAGTAGCCATCTTGTAGAGTGTATGCGCTCACTGTTCGGGAATAAGTGTGCTTGTCTTGCTCCTACAGTATGCTTTTAAAGCGATTTGATGACGTGATAACGATGTCGTAGCATCAATAGTATAAATGATCGACGCTGGTTTGAACATAAACCCGATATTTTGATCTCCATGACGTCGAATTGCCGAAACTAGTCTTTTAAAAATAAAATCCAATCGCACACATAGTAAAAAAGGTTGGTAAAAAACTAGCGAACATTTATTTTTGTTGTTTTATTATACTTAGTCGCTAAATTTTATCTTAGGTGGTTTTTTACAAAAAAAATGTATATTGTAAATGTTTGTTGGTGTTTTCGAGCGTATGGCACTCGTGGGCTGGGCTACAGCTAAAAATCAGCGTCAGGTGGTATAATCTGTATTATCATTTGGCATTATGCTGAGCTGAGGCCCTTTTGGCATTTATAGTTTAATTATTTTTTTTAATTTTATGGTGTTTTTGTTTTTAATGCCAATAAACTCATTTTCTTTCTCTCTTTCTAAACATGATAATTTTATATTGGAGGTTCATAACATCACGCTTGTATTAACTGAGAGGTAAGGCAAAGGGGAAAATATAGTAGACCCACATTTCAGTCGTGGTGGCTCAGTGGCTAAGACCTCGCCTATTGTGCTTGAGGTCGTTGGGTCAAATACGGGCAAGTATAAAAGTTAGTTTTTTTTAATTCATGTGTACTTTCTAAGTTTATATTGGACATCGCTGACAACGGTTTCGGCAAACATCGTGAGGAAATCTGGACTATAGTTAAATCGCCAACTCGTCTTGAACAAGCGTTTCGATCAATTCTCGTGCCTTCTTCGTGTGAGAAGAGGCTTTTGCATTGCAGTGGGGCATTTACAGGTTGGTATTATTATTATTTAATAGATGGCAAGCCTTTTACCACTAAAATTTCAGATGGAAAAACTCAATAAGACTTGGCCCAACCTGGGAAATGAACATAGAACCTTATGCATGCAGTAGCGCTTGCGTCCAAGGAGGTATTTATTCTTATTATAGGTAAGTTGCAAGCAAAGATTTTTCACAGCAAAGTTGTCAAAGGTCGTGGTAGGCACCCTGGACTTGCTCTTTATGTTCTCCTGCTTGATATTGAGGAAAGTGGAAAAGTGTAGGGTGGGTGAAAGTGTAAAAAACATTAATATGGTTTTATATTGATTTATTTTTTAATATTTTTCATACTAGATACTGTAGTAATGTTTCTAATCTTAAAAGCTGGTAATACATTCTTTATCAATAATTATTATTTCAATGGTTTATCACAGAGTGAACTTTAATAAATTATCTTATCCTAAGTTTATTTAGAACTATAATATAGTTTGATTGTCTGACATAACACTAAGCCCGTAATCCACGGAGGGGTAGGCTGTAGTATTCTTATTATTAATTAAACACATAAGGTTACAGCCAGAACTAGGTTATATTACAGCAAAACCTCAGATATACAGAATAATTCGCAAAATAACTTAATATACAGTAACAATTTACATAAATATATTAACGAGGGTGCGTATATTGTCCTCATTTGTACCCTAATACATATAAAAGACTGTTACTGAGAAATATTTAAAGCTTAACAGTACTACAATAAAACTCATTATAAAAATTCTTAATAATTCTATGACTAGAGAAGTTTCTTAAAATATAGTTTCAATATAATTTAAATAATTAAAGCTAATACAATGATGACAATTTCATTGACAACTCATGCAAATTAGTGGATGATCACAAAAAATATATAAAATTCACATGTTTGTTTGTAATACAAAAATAATAATATAGTACTTAAATAACAATACTTAGTAGGAGCAGAAAGTGTTTCCAATTACATTATATTGAAACCTGTTTCAGAGCAGTGAAGAGGAACGCTGGCCCAATTGTAACAGCCTACTTAAATTTTGTAGGTCGAGGGTTCAAATACAGGCAGGCACATTACTTTGGGTAAATTATTTCATCACCACTGTTCTCAAAACAATGAAGGAAAACATGGTGAAGAAACCGGCATATCCTAGGACCAAGAACTCGACATGTGCGGCAAGACAAGCGAGGAAGCCTATAATATGAAAATTTTAATACTTATACTGATTGTAGGTGCCTTCTTGATGTCACTTCCAGGGACTCGTTGTTCATAAATAATGAAGATATAAGTTCGGACGCCACAGAATATGAAGACTGCATGTGTCACACGGTTGCTTCTCTATTTTTACCCGATTGTTGTTTTAGAAGAAGGGTAAAGTTTTCTATAACAGTCTTGAGTATTCTTTTTCTGAGATGTTTGCTCTTTCTCTTGCTTGATCTGCTATTCTCCTTCCAATAGTCGTTCATACCTGTGAAGACAAGAAAATATCAAATTAGTTTACATGATAAGATTACATCACGGCTTAACTTTTCATTTGGGTGAGGAGAGATTCATATACACATTCATATCAATTTTTCCATGTAGGTAGGAAGTATCATGCAAAGAGTTGGAGAAGGGTGGCCCCCTTATCATTATCGTCAGCCTTTTAATTTTCACACTGCTAGGACACAGGTTTCCTCTCTGTGAGAGGTAATGAGCCGTAAACTACCACACGGGCGTATTGCGGGTTGGTGGATGGCACATGTCTTCGCAAAGAAGGAGTCAGTCTAATGACATTTCAGTAATTCTAAATATTAAATCTATTTTTTTGAAAATATTTACATAACCTAACTATAAATAAATAAAAGCTATATTTATGAACGTAAATACAGTGATTCACAATATTCTTACTGTAATGGGTTTGAACCGGTTTTCCTTGTTTGGGGTTTTCCTTATATGTAATTGTTCATGTTTGAAGTTTGATTGGAATGCGTTAGATAAAAATCTGTACTTTTTATCAATGAAAGAGCAAATATATATACTCACGCCGTTTCCCAAGGGGTTAGGCAGAAACTACAGAAAGCCATCTGCTACGATCCTTACATATTTCTTGTGGTTTATTAACGTTCATACATATAGACATACATGCACGTCAGTTATGAGTACTGCACACCTGGGGTCCTACCATGAACTCTAAATGTAAGGTAATCTCCATTGTGCTTAAAAGATATATGTATGTATATCACATACGAGTACGTCTATCTCTGGCCATTCTGGAGAACATCACGAATAAGATCCGTTTCGATAAATTATTTTCACAAAATAATATAACTTGTCATAGAACCTTAGTAAAGACTCACTTTCTTGCAATTTGATTATCATAATTAAAATAATTGAAAAAACTTACAATTGGAAAGGCATGCACATTCTCATGTAGAAAATATGCGCTGAAGGGCACCCGCTTCCACGAATCGTTTCTCGTTTGATCCTTCTGCCTATAGTTTTGACACTTTTGCCACTGTCTGCCAAACTTGGCACTACTACATCCACACTGTCAAAAACTCCCACAAGTTCACTGCCAAAGTCAGAATTAGAAATGGTAGGCATTTCCTTCGCTTCACTGTCATCACTATCTGTAGGTTGGGCTGATAGTGAATCTTCCATAACTGGTTTACAGAATACACCGCTAACTAGCAAGCTTAGGTAAAATGCAAATAAAACTGGAGTAGCCATTTTGTAGTGTTCTCGCGTTCACTGTTCGTGATTAAGAGTGCCTGTCCGGCCTTTACTGTCTGCTTATATATAGGTATGTGGCAAACGCACGTGCTGACGCGATGACGGTGTCGTAACATCCGAAACGCGATTGTAGATTATCAAGATCGTCATTATCAACGCTGATTCGAATATAACCCGTTTTGTTGAGAACCCATGACGTCTGCCGAAACTAGTCTTTTGAAATTAGAATAAAAAGTGAACGCTCAAATGGTAAAGGATGTCGTAAATACTTAAATTGTGAGCTCAAAATATCATAATTTGCATAAATTCTTCTTTTTAACAAAATGTGTTGCTTTGCAATATAAAGGCAGTATACGACACAACTACTTGACAATTTTTTTGAGGCAGATATTTACGGATACACACAACTGGAGATTTATTATAAAAGTCCATAGGAAAAAACAGCTTTTCCCTATATTTCGTCGAGTTATCTAAACTAAAGTTTATTTATTTATTATTTATTTATTTACACACATAAGTAAAACATCTTACAGTATTCCAAGACGATGTTATACCGAATAAATAATGTTATATACACTATAGTCATATATATACATATAAATTTAACAATAACAATTAATATAGAAAAGAAACATTTCAAATTTGTTTGCCACCTTCAATGCACCTTTGTGCTCCTGACACAAATTTCGGCAGGCTATGGAACACATCTTCCGATGGCATATTATTTATAATACGCGCGGCCCTTGACAAAGGGGCAAACTTTAATAAATTTGTCCTAGCCCATGGCACATCTAACAAAGTGGGGCGGCGGCGCGCACCCACATACCCGTCTGGGACATGCAGCCGCAGCGCCTCCAGTACATCTGGGTGATGCACCAGCCCGCGCAGCACTCTGGCTACGTATTTTACTAAAGCGACGTCCCTCCTAACCGCCAGCCTAGCGTACCTGACCATGCCCAACACAAACAAACTCGGATACATCAACGGGTAGAATGGGTAAACCCCATATTGCTTCAAATATAAATACCTCGTGAATTTATTTTTAATTTTTTCGACCATAAGACTATATTTGTCCTCATGCGGATTCCATATAATGGCACTTGTCTCGAGATGACTACGAACCAAAGCATTATAAAGTATTTTTACCACTGCTACACTTTTAAAATCCGTACATTGTCGTAATATAAAACCTACATTTCTAAAAGATTTGCTACACAAATCTATAATGTGGTTGCGAAACATCAGCTCGGCCACCATATGAACCCCAAGATCCCGCATTTGCGTGACACGCGGCATCACTATGCCGTCCATCTCATAGTGATTTTGTAGCGGGACACGCGCGCGACTATACGTCATCACACAACATTTGGTCACATTGAAGACCAGTTTGTTTTCCTCGCTCCACTGCACCACCATATCGAGATCTCGCTGTAGCCGCTCACCATCCGAAGCGCTCGCTACCGAGATAAACACTTTAAAATCATCTGCAAATAGCAAACACCTTGCACTGCTCACGACCTCCGGGAGATCATTAACCATAATAATGAATTCCAGTGGACCCAAATTACAGCCCTGGCTTACCCCCGAAAATGTATAAAATGGTTTAGATTTGTGCCCGGCGTACTGGACATACTGCCGGCGCTCACTAAGATAACTCGCAAAAAACTTTAGCAAATGAGGTGTAAAACCTAACGCAGCAAATTTAGCCAATAGAATATCATTATCCACCATATCAAAAGCCCTCCGAAAGTCGAAGTACGCGACGTCCACCTGCCCTCCAGCGTCCACTACTGGCGCCACATACGACACAAACGACAGCAGGTTACTGCCCAAATGTACTCAACTGCTCTTTTTCTTTTCATTTTAAGAGTTGTTTTTTGCCTCAATCAGGATTTTAATGCCTTGAAAATCTTAAATAGTTATAAAAATCAGTTGAAATGATTAACAGCAATCGGAATCTAGTCTGTTAGTACTAGACTTTTAGTAAATTGATTTGTTTTTAAAAACCTACTTAATTTCTAAAATATGCCAAATGTGTAATCACTCATGCAACCTAGAGATTCTATCGTTCTATTTATGTATCGTTGCTACTTCCAACACAATGCGCCTTTAACCAGCAATGAGCAAATCAAAATTATATTTCGCTTGGCCTTATCCCAATTCATTTGGATCGGCGCAACATTAATTGTCTTCTTCATCCATACTTCTCTGTAACCCGTCATCTCAGTAGTAACGCCCTTTCCCGACACCCTTCACACAGTCCATCCATAGTTTGTTTGGTCTACCCCTATTCTTTAAGCCTCAAAAATATTCAGATTAAAACTATAATTTTGTATAATTGACACTGAACTGTGCACTTAGAGTATTACTCATTCATCTCAGCCTATATTAGCCTGGCAAGCTGCGCCAGAACACCTGGCCCTCCGTTTTTCTCTGTGCATACAGTATACTCCAGGTGCCTTTCGTACATCATCTTTGGTCATCCTAGCTGGAGGCGTACCACGCTACGCTTGTCAATAGGCGGTCTCTTCTTTTGGAGTCGTATGCTTCAACAGCTATAGACTATTTAGTAATAAAACATCTTGTTGTATAGATTGGATGCCTGTGTCAGGCAGTGCTATCAGAATTTCCCTGTTTAAAATATTTATTGCAACTCGTTTTCGATTCGTGTACATTCAAGAGAAATGAAAATAAATGGTTGATTAGGAACTTAAAATCCGCATAGTGCCAAGATTCAAGACTCGTAAACGTCACACCAAAACGGGAAATCTTATTAACTTGACGTAGTGACCATCCCACGCTAGACTGACCAAGCGGACGGAAATACCGTAACTAAGGAGGACGCCCCTACATGACGAATGAACTGGTCACCTCGAAACCAGACGGCTATGAAATTGGAGGGTCTACCATCATCATAAAGTAACAGTATCTGAGAAGGGTTGGGCAGAGGTGGGTAGGAGTACCTACCTTCTCCCATAGTTCGGTCACTGTTCAAATTCCATGTAATAGGGGGTGAGTAATTGACATTAATTGTGTATAAATCTAGACTGTGTGCCTACTACTACTGAGCAATTTATATTGCAGCAGTGTTATTGGGTTCTGCCATTGGAAAACCCAATAATCCTGCCAACTATGGAACCAATAAATAGTAAATTAAATCACTAATATGATAGTTGGATGAATTTAAGGTGAATTGAAAGTATCCGTTTTGCAACAAAACAGGCATGACTCTGACATTTTTTAGTAGGTACCTACTGTCCTTGTCGGCGTGTGGATGTATCCTGGTGAAAGATGAGTCAATAAGCTGAATGGTGTCTATGACGTTGTCAGCCAAGGGCTCGTCTTAAGTAGGTAAGTTTGTCAGGAGGAGATATTTAAATTTTCACACTTGCATTCCCAGAAAGGCTGGGTAGAAAGGCATATTTTGCTGATAAGAGTGCGAGAGTGTCAGGTGTAGCTCAAATTAATTTTCCTGGGTGAAAAAGGCGATATCAACGTTTCGTGTTCACCTGTTGTCTCCTACAAAATAAGACCGATTTTCATTATTTAGCAACATGACATAATTGTGAAAATCTCGCTATGTTTCTATTGTATATTTTTGATTCAATTGCACCTGACCCGCAGACTTATTACGTAAGAAACAGCAATCAGCAATCATCGCGCGATCAAACGCTTTATCTCATAAAAGTCGGAATTACCTACAGTGTATGTAATTACCTACATAATCGTTTGCTAATTTTGTGCTCGCTGTTTGTCAAATACACTTATTAAAAAAAACTGCCAAAACTTAAAAAGTTCTGTATTGAAGAGCAAAAATCGCAATCGTTTTGATCTTGCAAGTTATATAATAAGCTTGCCGGTGTCTATAATCAAAACTTACTATTTTATTTTGATCCACTTCTCACTGTTTGATTGAGATTAAATTTTGCAAACATGTTTGTTTCTCGTACAATGTATTTTACGTAAGGATGATGCACCTAGTACATACACCAACCTAGTATTTGTTTTTGCTGAAATCCTTCAAAGTATTTTATCGGATGTTTTGAAGCGGTCAACGTAGGTACCTAACTAGATAATTTCAGCCATTTTAATGGATTCATTAAATTTTACAATAATAATGGAAACATTCGAAGCACAGAATCATAGATGTGGTGGTAAATAATTGCTCTAGTTTTATTTTCCAGGAGAAAATACGGCAGTACGATTTACAGATTATCGAAATTAGCGTTTTCGTCACAGATAAATTTTCAAAAATTATTATGTCGCTTTTTTTTGTAAAAGATATCCAAATTTTAGTTTAAAATAAAGTGAAATACAAAAAATTCAATATATAAATCAATACGTACGAATAAATACTCTATTATCTGGTAGGATAATCACAATTTATAGTATATTTTCAAAGTTGTCAAATAGCCTATTGGCCGTGGTCCATGTCCAGTTATCGCCTGTATCAACTTTCAACCTACGTAGACAAGTACAATTAACTCCTGCTTGATATAGACGAAAGTGGAAAAGTGGAAGCTGGGGGTGAAAGAATAAAAATAAAATTTGGTTAACCTATAAGCTACCCTTGGCTCGACACCAGGATCGAACCCAGGTGGTTTCCAGGTCGGGCCAAGGGTTATTGGGTTATTCCATCTAGAATTTCTAAGTGGTGGTTTGGAGGCTGTATTGTGCTAGATTGATAGCAATACGCACGCCCCCTATCTTACTACTAATATAAACCTGAAAGCTTGAAAGAATGGATGGATGTTTGTAACTCTTTCACACAAAAACTACTGAACGTATTTTGATTAAATTTTACATAAATATAGCGTATAAATTAAGTGGCAGTGGGCAGGGCACATTGCTCGCAGAACGGATGGCCGATGGGGCAGAAAGGTTCTGGAGTGGCGACCGCGAACCGGAAGACGTTGCGTTGGAAGGCCTTCCACCAGGTGGACCGATGACCTGGTGAAGGTTGCGGGGATCCGCTGGTTGCGAGACGCACGGGACCAGTCAATGTGGCGACGCTTGGGGGAGGCCTATGTCCAGCAGTGGACGTCTTTCGGCTGATATTTATATATATATAAATTTGAAGGCACTTGCCCGGATTTGACCCCACGATCTCAAGAAAAAGAGGTGAGGCCTACTCCATGGGACTTGAACACACCAGGCGAAATGTGGCTGTACTATAGTTGCCCCTCTGCCTATCCTCTCAGGGAATACAAGCGTGATGTTATGATCCTCTCAGTTTATATAATATTATGTTTACGACATAGCTAGTTTTTGTAACCTTTACCATTTATTTGAGCGTTTACCTTTTTTTAAAAAAGACTAGTTTCGGCACTTCAACGTCTTCAACGTCATGGAATTAAATAAAAACGAGTTTTGTGCGAATCAACGTTGATAAACACGGTATAACACTACGACATTGTTATCGCGTCATCGAAGCAAATTGGAAAGGCCAGACAAGTACACTTATTCCCGAACAGAGAGCACGAGAACACTATAAGATGGGCTATTTCAGTCTCGTTCGCATTTTCCTAAGCCTACAGCTACTAGAATGCGGTTTATTCTCAAAAACATCTATATGCATGATTTGGTATCACTGCAATCTACGGCAAATGATAGATATTTTGTCGAAATAGCTATTCTTTTTCAGTCTGAATTTGATGGTGAACTTGTACGAGATTTATACAGCGGTGGTACAGTAGTGCCAACTTTGACTAACGTTGTAAAACGTGGCAGAAGTACATGCCCCAGAAGGGTCATAAGATCAGTGATTGAACGGCTGGTGCCCTTCAGATCGCCAATATTACAATGAAAATGCATCCTTTGGAAAACGTAAGTTTTTTTATTATTTAAATTGTATGTAAAACTTATGATATAGATTTTTTGAGTTCCCTTAGCTTAGGTGATATTAATATGAACATAAGCTGTAATTATACTTTTTATTAGCCTTTAATGTCCCACTTTTGGGAAAAGCCTATTCTCTCAAAAATAAAATGAAATCTAATTTAAAAGTGTGATTCGTGTTTGTTTTTTTTTTGTTGTGTTTTACCCTAATCATGGGAAGATAATGCAGTTTTGTGAGTAACTTACACATTAAAACGCCACGATGTCCTCCATCAGACGGTGGCGACCCCGTCCAGTTGAATCTTTTTCGTCATCATGGATTCGTTAAAAAATCGAGTAATTATGGAATATAAGTACCGTCGTGGCAGCAACGTGGCACAAGCGGCACGCAAATTCAATGACGTTTAGGGAGCGAACACTACGAACAAAAGCTCTACATATTATTGGTTTCGAATTAAAAATGAACATCGTGTTCGTCGCAAGCACTCAGCAAATTGGTTGGATCCTGGTTCAGCATCTTAACATATTGGAAAAAAAACCGGCCAATTGCGAGTCGGACTCGTGCACGAAGGGTTTCGTACTTGGTAAATTGCGGTTTACGATTTATGACGTATTAAAAAAAAACTACTCACTAGATCTCGTTCAAACTAATTTTCGGTGGCAGTTTTCATGGTAATGTACATTATATATTTTTTTTAGTTGTATCATTCTCTTATTTTAGAAGTTACAGGGGACGATGCCACATTATACCACTTTGGAAGTGTTTCTCGCAAACTGCAAACTATTCAGTTTAGAAAAAAATTATATTCGAAACCTCAATATCACTTTTGAAGACCTATCCCACAAGTATGGTTGTGATGAAAAAAATAAATTTTAGTTTCAGTTTCAAGTATGGGAACCCCCAAAATTTATTGTTTTTTCTTTCTATTTTTGTGTGAAAATCTTAATGCGGTTCACAGAATACATCCACTTACCAAATTTCAACAGCATAGTTCTTATAGTTTCGGAAAAAAGTGGCTGTGACATACGAAAGGACAGACAGACAGACATGACGAATCTATAAGGGTTCCGTTTTTTACATATTGACAATTTGTTGTGTGTACTGTACTCATGTTTGAGCAAATAAAGATTGAATTTGAATAATTCATATGCCGGTCGATTCTTTGATTTGGTCTCATATTTTTGATATCCCATAACTCTAGGGTGTGAACCCTAGAGTTATGGGATATCAAAAATAACACAAAGTATAATAGAATTGTATGGTATAGAAATAAAAATACTAAATGGGAACAGTAAATAATAACAATTTTATTCAAACCCCATTTTTTACATTCTGTAACAGCTAGCATTGTATAAAACAAAATTGAGTACTTTAATTAAATACAATTAGATAATGTCTTAAACATACAATAGAAATAGTTTTTAAAATAATTAACGGAAATATTCGGATGTCTCAGAGTTGGAAGTGAGAGAGGGCTGGATGTGTCCCACGGTTGTTGTATCCCCTTTTTACCCGACTGCTCCAGAAACATGGTTATAGAAAAAAACTGAGTATTCTTTTTCATAGATTTTCTTTTTTTCTTGCTAGAAGATTTGTACATACTCTTCTATCACTTCTTCGTCATACCCTTCGTCATACCTGACAAGATAAGAAACGTGAAATTAGTATGTATAGTGAATTATAAAAAATCTCGCCTTCATGCTAAATTTCATTTTATTTTTGAGTGTTTTTGTTGGAAAAAGATTCCCTGGGTCTTTTTCCAACAGTGGGACAAAAACACTCAAAAATAAAATGAAATTTAGCATGAAGGCGAGATTTAAAATAAAAATTTAAAAAAAAAACTTTTAAACAAAAACTTTTTTTAAAAACTTTTTTGAGTGTTTTTGTCTCACTGTTGGAAAAAGATTCCCTGGGTCTTTTTCCAACAGTGGAACATTAAAGGTGAAAACTGGCCAAGTGCGTGTTGGACTCGCGCGCGTAGAGTTCCGTACCATTATCGCAAAATACGGCAAAAAAACACGTTTGTTGAATGGGAACCTCACTTAAATATTTATTTTTTTCTGTTTTTAATATTTTTGTTATAGCGGTAACAGAAATACATCATCAGTGAAAAGAACAATGGCGAGATTTTAGCTGACTTAAATTTGAGCGTCTGAAAGTGAGTTATATACGAAAGACGTTCTATTAATTGTCTACATTTTTTAAATATGTTTTTGGGCTGGTTCAAAACGGATAAAAAAAAATCATAATAAATAAAAAGTTATTTGATTTTACAGTTAATTTCTTTAGCTTAGTGTTGCCATTATATATTTTATCTGCTAAGTGACAAGTAGTAACTATATTAATTAATAATATAATTAATGTATTTATTGCAGTAAATGAGTTAACAATACAGTTTATGTCTAAGTATAGATGTTCCTCGCAGGTAGGTGAGAATATTGTAGTGTAGTAGAAATAAATGAATTACTTTTAGTTAATGATTGGCAAAAATACTAGTATCCAAGTTTAAAAAATATAGCTTGGTTGTTGACGAGGACGACGACCTTTTGATAAACGTCAAAGTCGCTTAGTTTAAATAAATATACTCTTTTCAAAGAGTATATTATACATTTCATGCTGAAATAACTAGGTAAGGGAAATGCTAATGCGATATTACCCTTTTACTTCCACGCAATTGAATAATATTACCTATTAAACACATTATTAAAAGTTACCCAGACATAACCTACAAAAGTTTATGACTGAATATCTATTATTCACGACATTCTCGAAGAAAAATGATTGCACAAACTAATTCAGAACATCACCCTGAGTTAAACCAGATATTTTTCATTTAAAGACGTAGGAATTTAATCTCAGCTAAAAAAATGTATGGGCACTTGCCATTGTTCTTTCAACTGCTTAGCTATCACGGTTCATGAAATACTCCTTGGTAATAGACAGACTGCGGAATCTCAGTAATAGGGTCCCGTTTTTACCCTTTTGGTACGGAACCCTAATTAAAAAAGAATAATTACAGCATATGTTCATAACAATATCACCAAAGCAGTATGCGAGAGAGTGAGAGTGGTAGAGATCTTTTGAGTACCTTATACTGAAAAGATCTCTACCATACATTTTTATAAAATAGAAAAGAAAAAAAACTTACGTTTCCCGAAGGATGCAGAATCCATTTATGTATATGCGATCTGAGGAGCACCGCCAGTTATTATTAATCAATGATCGTTCGTTTATTTTATGACCTGTGCTTCTGTCATGATTGACACTGTCAGTCAAAGTTTGCACTGCTGTACCACCGCTGTCTAAATTTCGTACAAGTTCACCATCGAATTCAGAATTTAAAATAGTGGGTATTTTCACTAAAATACTTTTATTTTCCATAGATTGCAGTGATACTAAATCATGCATCACTGGTTTTGTGAATGAACCGCAAACTAGCAGACTTAGGTAAAATGCGAACCATGCTGGAGTAGCCATCTTGTAGTGTTCTCGCGCTCACTGTTCGGGAATAAGTGTGCTTGTCTTCCTCCAACAGTCAGCTTTTAACCGATTTGATGACGTGATAACGATGTCGTAGCATCAATAGTATAATAATTATCAACGCAGATTCGAAAATAAACCTGAGTTTTTGTTCTCCATGACGTCGAATTGCCGAATTTAGTCTTTTAAAAATAAAAGGCCATCGATCAAAATGGTAAAAAAGGTTACAAAAACTAGCGATGTTGTAAGCATGATAATTTTATATAGGAGGTTCATAACACCACGGTTATATTTACTGAGAGTTAAGGCAAAGGGGAAAATATAGTACACCCACATTTTGGTCGTGGTGGCACAGTGGCTAAGCCCCCGCCTCTTTTGCTTGAGGTCGTGAGGTTAAATCCGGGCAAGTACAAAAGTCTTTTTTACATTCATGTGTACTTTCTAAGTTTATATTGGCCATTGTTGACAATGGTTTTGAAAAACATAGTGAGGAAATCTGGACTATAGTTAATATAAGTTTAAAATCGCCAACCCATCTTGAACAAGCGTTTTGATCAATTCTCGTGCCTTCTTTGTGTGAGAAGAGGCTTTTGCCTTGCAGAGGGGCATTAAAGAAGAAAGAAAGAAAAATACTTTTTGTGACCCGCACAGGAGACACGAGAAATAAGCATACAATTAAACAATAATAAAATAAAAACCCCGTGGGAGACCAAAGAGGCTTCTATGTCAGCATGTGTAGCGTTATCCAAAAAAGGTAATAACGCTGCGCTGATATTCTGATAGGACCCACTGTTGATGCCACGGACACACTTACGGAAACGAGACTTATATAATAAAAAAAAATAGAAGAATATGTAAATAACAAACAAAATAGAATAAAACACTTAAGGTGGGTCAAAGTATGTGTAAGTATAATACAAATATATAAATAAAATATATTAAATATCGGTAGACCTAGAAACCGACGTCCGCGATACTCAATGATCGATTGTCGAAACCATAGACAAACGACAGAGCGCGCGTACCAAAGAGTGATTTAGTAAATACGGAAGAAATCTATGGTCGGCTGTCAAAAGAAAAATGTTATGTAAGTTATGTTATGAAATAGTGTAAATGAATAAGTGTAAATAAACCTGGTGAAAAGAAAACATAGAATAATATATTGCTAAGATTGGATAAATTAGAGTGGTGCGAAATTAATATGTGTGGTGTGGTGTTTGCAAGAATGTTCACATTAAAGAAAATGGATTACAGGCAGTAAACTTAACTGCGTGCAAACCCCGGGTAAGCTACTCTTCCGGATTCCTTTTGCTTAAGTAATAATATAATAACATATACACATATAATTAACAGGTTCTTATTATTATTTAATAGAAGGCAAGCCTACCGCCATCAACTGGGCACAAATCCAGACTACAGATTACCACTAAATATTTCAGAAGGAAAAACTCAATAACCCTTGGCCCAACCTGGGAATTGAACAGAGAACCTTATGCCTGCGGTAGCGCTTGCGTCCAAGTAGGTATTAATTATTATTATCGGTAAGCTACAAGCAAAGATTTTTCACAGCAAAGTTGTCATGTTAAGGGTCATGGTAGGCACCCTAGACTTGCTCTGTATGTTATCTCCTGTTTGATAATAGACGAAAGTGGAAAAGTGTAGGGTAGGTGAAAGTGTAAAAACATTAATATGGTTTTATAATGATTTATTTTTTAATAGATTTCTACAATATTTTTCATACTAGTTACTGTAGTAATATTTCTAATATTAGAAGCTGGTAATACATTCTTCATCAATAAATATTATGTCTATGGTTTATCACAGAGTATATCCTTTAATAAATAATCTTATCCTAATTTTATTTAGAACTATTAATATAGTTTGTTTGTCTGACATAACACCAAGCCCGTAATCCACGGAGGGGTAGGCAGTAGTATTCTTATTCTTAATTAAACACATAAGGTTACAGCCAGAATTAGGTTATATTACAGCAAAACCTCATATATACAGAACAATTCGCAAATTAACTTAATGTACAGTAACAATTTACATAATTGTATTTACGGGGGTGCGTATATTGTCGTCAATTGGACCCAAATACATACAAAAAGAACTGCTACTGATAAATATTCAAAGCTTAGCAGTTATACAATACAACTCATTATAAAAAATACTTAATAATTCTATGACTAGAGAAGTTTCAAAAATATAATTAAATAATTAAAGCTAATACAATGATGAGTATACATGACGATGATGAATTTCATTGACGTTGCTCTCACAACTCATGCAAATAAGTGGATGGAATACATCTGATATATATAAAATATGTAAAATTTACATGTTTGTTTGTAATACAACAAACAAACATGTCCTGGCATACCAGTGAGTGTTGATGGGGTTAGCGAAGCGGTAGGTATAGCGAGTCTTTTTAAGTCTTACTTTTCTGTAAAGCCTCAGTTAGGAAAACAGATTGTGGAGGACAATTCTGAAAGGCTGATGGGTGTTATGGAGACGAGGATTTTGGCCAGTGAGGTGGGGAAAATCATAAAATATATGACCAGAGGCAAATCTCCTGGCCATGATGGCCTAAGTATTGAACACTTACAGTGTGCTGGCCAGCACGTGTCTAGGGTTTTGGCCATGTTTTACTCGCTATGTCTGAGCCATTCATACCTGCCGTACGACTTCATGAGAACGTTAGTAGTGCCTGTGGTGAAAAACAAAACTGGGGATCTAGCCGATAAAACTAACTACAGGCCTATCTCTCTTGCTAATGTTATAGCAAAGGTGTTTGACGGTTTGCTTGACACACGGTTAAATAAACTCGTGTCACTGCACGATAATCAGTTTGGGTTTAGACCTAAATTATCTACTGATAGTGCAATACTGTGTCTCAAGCATACCGTCAGATCAGCCTTTGATCTGGTTTCGTATGATGTGTTGTGGCAAAAACTTGTGGACTTAAACATGCCACATAAACTTGTTAACATCTTCAAGTATTGTTACGAACACCAGGTTAACCATGTTAGATGGGCGGGTTCATTATCGGAGCCATACAGGCTTGAATGTGGGGTGAGACAAGGTGGGTTAACTTCACCCACACTTTTCAATCTCTACATGAATGCACTCATCGTCGCGCTCAGTAGTCAGTATGTGGGCTGCCATGTTGATGATGTATGTGTGAACAATCTGAGTTATGCAGATGACATGGTGCTGCTGAGCGCGTCGGTTTGTGGATTACGCAAGCTGTTACAAATCTGTGAGGAGTATGCGGTCAGTCATGGCCTTATGTATAATGTCTCAAAAAGCCAATTCATGGTATTTCAGGGAGACGCCAAATGCCCACAGCAAGTACCCCCTATTCACTTGAATGGTGTACCGTTGGAACGGGTGAACCAATTTAAATACTTGGGGCACTGGGTAACATCCGATCCGAAAGACCATGTCGATATTGAGCGGGAGCGGAGGGCACTGTCTAAGAGAGCAAATATGATAGCCCGTAGGTTTGCACGATGTTCAAATCAGGTTAAAATCATACCTACTTTTTAAAGCTTTCTGTACCTCCCTATACACGTGCAGCCTATGGGCATCTTACTCACAAGCTGCTTACAGTGCCCTTCGTGTCCAATACAACAATGCGTTCAGGGCAGTGTTGGGGCTACCCCGCTTCTGCAGCGCCTCGGGCATGTTTGCGGAAGCGCGCACCGACTGTTTCCACGCCACCATGCGCAAGCGGTGCGCGTCCTTGGTGCGCAGGGTGCGGGCTAGCTCCAACACTGTCTTGGCGATGGTTGCTCAGCGACTGGATTGCCCCTACATAAGTCATTGTTGTAGCAGGCATATTGTTGGTGGTTAATTTAATTTAGATTTGTTACAATTGTGTCTCTTGATACTATAGTTTTTGATTCTGACATAACTTAATTCCATAATTTAATTCGTTGTCATAATACATCTAATTTAGCTTTATTATATTTTATTTTGATTTCTGCTTTTTGACATCAATCGATTCCATGTAATGATATTATATTTACTACTGACATAACTTGATTCCTCAATTTTATTAATTGTCATATTTAATTTTGTTTTGTTTTATTTTAATTTTTACTTTATTTTTATTGCATGAATTGACTATAGTGTATTTGTATTTTTGTGTTACTTATATGGGTCAAGGACCTGAAATAAACGAATTTTTTATTTTATTTTTTATAGTACTAAAATTACAATACTTAGTAGGAGCAGAAAGTGTTTCCATTTACATTATATTCAAAGCTGTTTCGGAGCAGTGAAGAGGAGCGCTGGCCTAATTGTAACAGCCACGACTTACATGTTGTAGGTCATGGGTTCGAATACAGGCAGGCACATTACTTTGGGTAAATTATTTCATCACCACTGTTCTCAAAACAATGAAGGAAAACATGGTGAGGAAAACAGCATATCCTAGAACCAAGAACTCGACATGTGAAATCCACCAACGCGCATTGGTCCCGCGTGCTGGATTGCGGCCCACTCCCTCTCACAGCGAGGAGGCCTATAGTATATCTCAGCAGTACGAATGTTATTGACTGCTCATACTGTTCTTCTATATTCTGTTGGAGCCAGTATTTTCTAAAAGAAAATTTGAATACTTATACTGATTGTAGATGCCTTCTTGATGTCACTTCCAGGTACTCGTTGTTAATAAAATAATGAAGATATAAGTTCGGGCGCCACAGAATAAGAAGACTGGATGTGTCACACGGTTGATTCTCTATTTTTACCCGATTGTTGTTTTAGAAGAAGGGTAATGTTTTCTATAACAGTCTTGAGTATTATTTTTCTGATATGTTTGCTCTTTATCTTGCTTGATCTGCTATTCTCCTTCCAATAGTCGTTCATACCTGTGAAGACAAGAAAATATAAAATTAGTTTACATGATAAGATGAAATCACGGCTTTACTTTTTATTTGAGTGAGGTGAGATTCATATACACATTCATAAACTTACGCATTTTTAACCCCCGCCCCCGCGTTTTGTTTGAAAGGTAATTTTGTCGAGAGTGTTCTTAGCTATGTTTGAATAAAATCGGTTCAGCTGTTCAAAAGTTATGGGCATTTTACTGTTTGAATAGGGGTGTTTTCGTAAGGTAAATGTGTCGGGGGTTTTTTAAATTGTGAAATTTTACTTGTTTCCATGGAGGTAGGATTAGATCTGAGATAAGTTTCATGCAAGACGAGGCCACGCTCATCACCATCATTAGACTTTTAATGTTCCCACCGCTGGGACACAGGCCTCCTCTCTGTGAGAGGTAATGAGCCGGAAAGACCACGCGGGCCCAGTGCAGGTTGGTGGATGGCAAAAGTCTTCGAAAAGAAGGGGCCATCTATTGGCATTTTTTTTTTTATATTAAATCTATTTTTTGGAAGATATATTAACCTTAACTAAATATAAATAAATAAAACTATGAACGTAAATACAGTGATTTACAATATTCTTGTCGTAATTGGTTTGAACCGGTCTTCCTTGTTTGGGGTTTTCCTTATAATGTAATTGCACATGTTTGAAGTGCTATTGGAATTCGTAAGATAAAATCTGTACTTTTATCAATGAAAGAGGCAATATTTACTTTCTTCAGATCATACATATATTCACCCTTTTTATCATGGGGGTCTGCAGAAACTACAAAACGCACCTTCTACAATCATTACATATTTAATGTTATCTTTCATTATCGTTCATACATCTAGTCATACACGCTAGCCAGTTATGAGTACTACACACCTGCGGTCCTACCATGAACTCTAAATGAAAGGCCATTTCTATTGTGCTTAAGAGACAAATATATGTATGCCACATACGAGTACATATATGACAAGATATATTATTTTTCCAAAATAATATAACTATACAAGATATATTTTTTTTACAAAATAATATAACTTGTCATAGAAACTTAGTAAAGACTCACTTTAATGATCACTTTTTTTGCTATTTGCATATAATATTGAAAATATTTAAAAAAACTTACAATTCGAAAGGCATGCACATTCTCATGTAGAAAATATGCTCTTTGGGGCAACCGCTTCCACGAATTGTTTCTCGTTTGAACCTTCTGCCTATAGTTTTGACACTTTTGACACTGTCTGTCAAACTTCGCACTACTACATCAACACTGTCAAAACCTCCCACAAGTTCACTGCCGAAGTCAGAATTAGAAATGGTAGGCAATTCCTTCGCTTCACTGTCATACACTGGTTGGGCTGATACTGAATCGATCATAACTGGTTTAGAGAATACACCGCTAACTAGTATGCTAAGGTAAAATGCGAACAAAACTGGAGTAGCCATTTTGTAGTGTTCTCGCGTTCACTGTTCGTGATTAAGAGTGCCTGTCCGTTCTTTACTGTCTGCTTATATATGGGCATGTGGCAAACGCACGTGCTGACGCGATGACGGTGTCGTAACATCCGAAACGCGATTGTAGATCACCAAGATCGTCATTATCAACGCTGATTCGAATATAACCCGTTTTGTTGAGAACCCATGACGTCTACCGAAACTAGTCTTTTGAAATTAGAATAAAAAGTGAACGCTCAAATGGTAAAGGTTGTCGTAAATACTAAAATTGTGAGCTCAAAATAACATAATTTGCATAAATTCTTCTTTATAACAAAATGTGTTGCTTTGCAGTATATGACATATGCAATAATAGGCAGTATACGACGCAACTACTTGACAACATTTTTGAGGCAGATATTTACGGATACACACCACTGGCGATTTTTCATTAACGTCCAAAGAAAAAATTGCTTTTCCCTATATTTCGTCGAGTTATCTAAACTAAAATATACTTAACAGCTCTTTTTCTTTTCTTTTTAAGAGTTGTTTTTAGCCTCAATCGGGTTTTTCATGCCTGGAAAATCTTTTATAGTTATCAAAACTCAGGCAGTACCTATATTATAAATATTATCTATAATGCCTGGAATAACTTTGATAGTTATACAAAAATCAGGCAGTATGTCATTCGTAGAACAATCCCTATGAAAAATGGCCCTTGCATTGTTGCGTCCCTTCTTTCTGCAGGATTTCATCTTGGTACCATCAAACTTGTGCAGTATTGTTTTATCTCAAACCAACTTTTCAAAACGGAATAACCCTGAGACGGCATTTTTTGTTTATGCATATAATTACCTTTTGGGTTTTTTGGCGATCTCTTTTTCAAAACTTGCCATACGGAGTTCTGACATATTAAATATTATTAAACCTCTATTACAAAATTAAACATCATTAACGGTTATAATTTAGCTTATTTGAGGCGTGGACTATCGAAGCCATGGATTTGATACCCGCCTGTTACAATTTACCTTAACGTTACGTTCAGACAGAACCTCGGCAGTCTGATAACCATTCTGGCCAAGAGTAACGGATAAATTACTCAGTAACTGGGTTGTGGAGGTCAGATAGGCAGTCGTTCTATGAAAAGTATTGGTATTCAGCTGTATTCGGTTAGACTGGGAACCGATCCCAACAAAATTAGGGAAAGACAGATGATGAATTACGCAAAACTACTTGTGGCTTTCAATCAGTTGAAATGATTAACAGCAATCAGAATCTAGTCTTTTAGTATTAGACTTTAAGTAAACTGATTGGTTTTTAAAAACCCACTCAATTTCTTAAACATGCCGAATGTGTAATCGCTCATGCAATCCAGAGATTCTATCGTTCTATTTATGTATCGTTGCTACTTCCAACACAATGCGCCTTCATCCAGCAATGAGCAAATCTACATTATCTTTCGCTTGGTCTTATCCCAATTCATTTGAATTGTATTCTTCATCCAGACTTCTCTGTTACTCGCCATCTCAGTAGTAACCCCCTTTCCAGACACCCTTCACACAGTCCATCCATAGTTTGTTTGGTCTACCAGGGTCTACCCCTATTCTTTTAGCCTCATTATTATTCATGCTTAACATTATAATTTTGTATAATTGACACTGAACCGTAATCTTAGAGAATTACTTATTCATCTCAGCCTATATTAGCCTGGCAAGCTGCGCCACAACACCTGGCCCTGTATTTTTCCTATGCATGCAGTATGCTCTATCTGCCTTTTGTACATCATCTTCGGTCATCCTAACTGGAGGCGTACCACGCTACGCTTGTCAATAGGCAGTCTCTTCTTTTGGAGTCGTATGCTTTAACAGCTATAGGCTATTTAGCAACAAAACATCTCTTTGTATAGATTCGGTGCCTGAGTCAGGCAGTGCTATAAGGTTTTCCCTGTTTGAAATATTTAGTGCAACTCGCTTTCGATTCGTGTACATTCAAGATACATGAAAATAAATGGTTGATCCACTTAAAAGCCGCATAGTGCTAAGATTCATACGTATAATATTATTTTCCTGTTAAAAAATGGGGTAAAGCTTACATAATTATTTTTCACCTACTCGTAAACGTCACATCAAAACGGAAAATCTTATTAACTTGATGTAGTGACCATCCCACGCTAGACTGACCAAGCGGACGGAAATACCGTAACTAAGGAGGACGCCCCTACATGACGAATGAACTGATCACCTCGAAACCAGACGGCTATGAAATTGGAGGGTCTACCATCATCATAAAGTAACAGTATCTCTGAAGGGTTGGGCAGAGTTGGGTAGGAGTTAGGAGTACCTACCTACTCCCTTATTTCGGTCACTGTTTAAATTCCATGTAATAGGGGGTGAGTAATTGACATCAATTGTGTATAAATCTAGACTCTGTGCCTACTGCTACTGAGCAATTTTATTGCAGCAGTGTTATTGGGTTCTCCCATTGGAAAAACCCAATAATCCTGCCAACTATGGAAATAGAACACAGGACCACACACTCATTACAAAGTATAGTAAACTACTACAGGGAACACTGGATGAATATAGGACGAATTGAACCTAACCGTTTTGCAACGAAAAAGTCGAGATTCTGACAATATTTACACTGTCCTTGTCGGCACGAGCATGTATCCTGGTGAAAGATGACTCAATAATCTCAATGGCGTTAATGACGCTGTCGGCAAAGGGCTCGTCGTAGTTCGATAGTCGGTAAGTCCATGATGATCAGATATATAAATGTTCACGCTCGTGTTCCCCGAAAAGCTGGTCGGAGGTGCATTTATGTATACTCACATTTTACTGATAAGAATGCGAGGGTGACATTTGTAGCTGAATTTATTTGCGTTAAAAAGCCGAAATCAGCGTTCCCTATTTTCAAGGAGGACGCCCCTACATGACGAATGAACTGATCACCTCGAAACCAGACGGCTATGAAATTGGCGGGTCTACCATCATCATAAAGTAACAGTATCTCTGAAGGGTTGGGCAGAGGTGGGTAGGAGTTAGGAGTACCTACCTACTCCCATATTTCGGTCACTGTTTAAATTCCATGTAATAGGGGGTGAGTAATTGACATCAATTGTGTATAAATCTAGACTCTGTGCCTACTGCTACTGAGCAATTTTATTGCAGCAGTGTTATTGGGTTCTCCCATTGGAAAACCCAATAATCCTGCCAACTATGGAAATAGAACACAGGACCACACACTCATTACAAAGTATAGTAAACTACTACAGGGATCACTGGATGAATATAGGACGAATTGAACCTAACCGTTTTGCAACGAAAAAGTCGAGATTCTGACAATTTTTACACTGTCCTTGTCGGAACGAGCATGTATCCTGGTGAAAGATGACTCAATAATCTCAATGGCGTTAATGACGCTGTCGGCAAAGGGCTCGTCGTAGTTCGATAGTCGGTAAGTCCATGATGATCAGATATATAAATGTTCACGCTCGTGTTCCCCGAAAAGCTGGTCGGAGGTGCATTTATGTATACTCACATTTTACTGATAAGAATGCGAGGGTGACATTTGTAGCTGAATTTATTTGCGTTAAAAAGCCGAAATCAGCGTTCCCTATTTTCTTCTCTAAAATTAGACCGATTTTCACCATTTGGCTATGTCTCTATGTTTTCTTTTTTTTTTGTTTACTTCCTTCACAGTCATTTACCGGATATTTTCAAGTGGCCTACGTAACAAGACGACATCAGCCGTCATATTTTTAAATTTATAGAAAAAAATAAACAGAGACATGGTAGAGAAGAATTGCTATTCTCGTAAAATAGTAAAAAAATACTTGGTCTAGTTTTAAATTCCAGGGAGGAAACAGAGGAATGCTTTTGTATGAACTGACTGCCGATAACCGGTGTGCATGTATGACTAGATGAACGTAAATGAAGCAAAAGTAGTATGTCAAGAACCCAGCAGGTGGCGTTCTGTAGGGTCTGCCATGGGAAAAAGGCATGAGTTTATGTATATCAGTACCCGTATTCTTTGGAATGTATTAATCAATCAATTTCTGCATGTATAAATTTACAACACAATGTGACTGCTTTTTAATGCATTGAAGTCGGTGTCTTTCGTAGGTACCGTACCATTTTTTGGTGTTCTGAAGTTTTTTATTTTAAACCCCCGCCGGAAAAAGAGGGGTGTTATAAGTTTCACGTGTGTTGCTGTGTATCTGTGTGTCTGTCTGTGACATCATAGCGCCTAAACGGATGAACAGATTTTAATTTATTTTTTTTCTTTGAAATTTGATTTTGTCTAGAGTGTGCATTTTATTGAGCTATGTTTGAATAAAATCGGTTCAGCCGTTCAAAAGTTATGGGCGTTTTACTGTTTGATCGGGATGTTTTCGCAAGATAAATGTGTCGGGGGTTTTTTACGTTTTGAAATTTTACTTGTTTTAGAAATTGGCCGTTGTCCATGTCTAGTTATGGGCTGAAACAACTACTGGTAATTACAATAAAATGTATGTAGGTAAGTACAATACAAATATCAAGAAGAAGTCTTTTTCACAGGTGTAGGTGATGAAATCGGAGTTTTTTAGGAGGCTCAGAGCTTTTCTGGTGGTCGCCACTGTTGATTCTGGCTTTCAGGAGTTGTAGTGATTTGGGATTAGTGCGATGGGATTGTCCCAAAAACTATAGGTTGACTTACGATGTTTTACTACACCGTTGTCAGCCATGTCCAAGATAAACTTAGAAAGTTCATATGAATTTGAAAAAGTCACATTGGCACTTGCCCGGATTTGATCCCACGACCTCAAACAAAAGAGGCGAGGCCTAATTGACCATACCTGCCAAAATGTGGCTTTACTATAGTTGCCCCTCTGCCTAACCTCTCAGGGAATACAAGGGTGATGTTATGAACCTCTCAGTTTATATAATATTATGTTTAGGACACAGCTAGTTTATGTAACCTTTACCATTTATTTGAGCGTTTACCTTTTATTTTTAAAAGACTATCGGCAATTCGACGTCATGGAGTTAAAAAAAACGAGTTATTTTCAAATCAACGTTGATAAACACGGTAGAATTCATGCTACGTTATCGTTATCGCGTCATCAGATTGGAGAGGCCAGACAAGCATACTTATTCCCGAACAGTAAGAGCGAGAATACTACAAGATGGCTACTCCAGTTTCTTTCGCATTTTATCTAAGCCTGTTAGTATGCGGTGCATTCACAAAACCAGTTAGCCATTTTTATTAATTCTGAATTCGATGGTGAATTTTTACGATATTTAGACAGCGGTGGCACAGTAGTGACAACATCGAATAACGGTGTTAAACGTAACAGAAGCACAGGCCGCATCAAACGGTCAGTGATTGAAAACGGATCGTGCCCCTCAGATTTCCAATACTACAATGGATTATGCATCTCTTGGGAAACGTACGTTTTTTATTATTTCTGTTTTTATCAACATGCATGGTAGAGATCTTTTGAGTACCCTTAGCTTTAGTCATATTATTATTAACAAATGCTGTAATTATGCATTTTTATTACCCTTTAATGTCCCACTGTTGTGCAAAGCCCCAAAAATAAAATGAAAAAGTAACGTAATCGCGTGATTTATTATAATTATTTATGTCAACTAATTTAACGTTTTATGTCTTGACAGATATTTGGCAGAAGTGGCAGAAGAGTATCTACTAATCTTTTAGCAAGAAAAAGAGAAATTTCTGAAAAAGTATATGCCGAAATTTTCTACAAACCATGCTTCCAAACCAGCAGTCGGGTAAAAAGGGGATACAGCAACCGTGGGACACATCCAGCCTTCAGTCTTCTCTCACTTCCAAATCTGCGACGTGCGTTTTTCACATTTTCGCTAATTCTTTTAAAAATACTATGTACTTGAAAGTGACATCAAGAAATAATCGATGTGTGTTTAGTTAATGTGCTCAATTTTGTTTTATACAACACTGGCTGTTACAGAATGTAGAAAAACAAAGTTATTTTATATTTTTTAAATTATTTTTGGGCAATGCGATTGTACTTGATTACTAAAAACTTTTTAGTATGTATTTATTTATAATATTCTCCGCATCTTTCTTTTTATTATTTTTGTAGGTCTATGTTCTGTCTATGTCTATGACGGGAATATTATATTATTGTTAGCTTAAGAAAGATTATTTGGTTGTTAACATTAAATAAAAACAGTTCGTTATATGATGTTTCTAGTTTCATTTGTAAATAATGATTACGAAAAAAAACATTCCATGTATATACCTATACGGTATCTAAATATTTATAAGTACATCAAGGTGATTATGTTCCATTTTAAAGGTTAAAGATAGGTATTTGAACACATTTCTTGTTAATTTAAATCATATTTGTAATACCTCTAAGTACAGAATGTCTTTGCAGCCTTTGTTTGTACTCGTACTGTATAAAGGAAACCCACACTCATAACTTATAATTTTAACGCTTTTGTCATCTGCCTAGCCTTTGCCCAATTGTTGTTGGGGTCGGCTTCCAGTCTTACCGGATTCAGCTGAGTACCAGTGTTTTACATGGAGCGACTGCCTATCTGACCTCCACAACACAGTAGCTGGGTAACACGGTACTCCTTGGCAAGACTGGTGTCAGATCTCAAGCTTCTGACTTCTCGTAACGACTGTCAAAGATCTTCAAATAAAAGCCGGGACCAACGGCTTAACGTGCTTTCCGAGGCACGGAGGAAACTCGGTATGTTGAAATGGTCACCCATCCACGGACCGACCTCGTCAAGCATTGCTTAACCTTGATGATCGACCTGTGCGGCTGTTATTATTTAGCCACGAGCTTTTGTAACGCTTTTTTATAAACATTCTATGATTTTTGATTTATACGTGTTAAACGTGACGTTGTGACTATCCCACGATAGGTTAACCAAGCTATTTTGCTATAATACCGTAACTAAGGAGGATGCCCCTACATGACAATGACTTCGAAACCAGACGGCTAAGGAATTGGAAGGCCTACCATCATCCTCCAATAACAATATCCTAGAAGGGTTGGGCAGAGGTGGGAAGGAGTACTCCCATGTTTCGGTCATTGTTTAAGTTCAATTTAAAAGGGAGTGAGACACTTACATCAACTGGGCAAAATTCTAGACCCCACTGCTAATGAACTATTTTTATTGCACCAGTTTTATTGGGAACCCGAAAACCCTGCCAACTATAGAAATAGTATTAATAAAGAAATAGTATTAAGAAATATTGAACATATCCGTTTTGCAACGAAAAATACATAAATCTGACACTTTTAAGTACCTACTGTCCTTGTCAGCTCGTGCATGTATCCTGGTGAAAGATGAGTCAATAACCTAAATGGTGTTCATGACGCTGTCAGCCAAGGATTCGTCTTAGGTTGGCAGTTGGTAAGTCCATCACGATCAGATATACAGAATGAATTTTTAAGTGGGCGTGGATGGCCATATCCGAAACTATGAAATAGCGGAAAACACCCAATGGATTCACAAGACCGATTTTGATAAAAACTAAAACTGCGTTATTGGTTTTTTACCCGACTGCCGAAGGAGGGTAATGTGTTTATCAGTCTATGTATGTATGTAAGTATGTATGTATGTATGTTTGTTCCCATATGGCGTTCCAGAGACCAAACGCGTTGGCCGATTTTGATGATTCATACGTCAATCGATGCGTCTTAACCCTGCGAGTGTCATAGGCTACATTAAAATTGGATAATAGAAAAATGGCGGATTTTGGGTGCCACATTGTGGGGCCCAAAATTTTTTTTTTCTTCCAAACCCATCGTGTGGGGTATCAAAACAAAGGGTTTTAAGAGGTGATTTCAAAAATATATAACACTTATATGTTTCAATGTATATAATTCGGAAAAAAACTAACTAAAAAGTTATAAATAAAAAAACTTAATTCAAAAAATCAAAAAACCCGACTGCTTCAAAAGCGAACTAAAAAGTCGTAAACAAGGAAAAAATCATGCTTGATTTTGATTTTTTGAATTAGGTTTTTTTTTAAATCATTATTCCTAGCCAGGAATCGAAACAGATGACTTTGAAAAAAAAAAACACGTACTGTATTATTACACCATTCGATAGTGTCGCTAATAAGGTTCAAATTCTGGGAAATAATGGCATGTGACAAACAAGGAAAATGTTTTATAACTAAATATTTATTTAACATAAATAAATAAAAATGTTCAAAATGAGCCTTTTCCTTACGTTTATCATATGCCATTACTTCCCAGAATTTGATCCTTATTAGCGACACTATCGAAAGGTGTGCAGCATGTTTTACTTTCAAAATCACTGGGATGATGTTCCAAAAATTCAATGGTGGAGTTTTAGTTTTCACCTAAATCAGCCTCGTGACTCCTTTGAGTGTTTGCTGCTATTCCTCATATTTCCGGATTTAGCCATACACGCCCACTTAAATAACTCACCCTGTATACATTTTCACGCTTGTTTTCTAAGAAAGGCTGGGCAGAAATGTATTTATGTACAATCACAATACGCTGATAAGATAAGAGTGCGAGAACGGCAGTTGTCGAAGGAGTTTGACGTGTTTTGCTATGTATCCATGTTTCTATCTGAGGCATCATCATCTGCCTAGCGTTTTTCCCAATTATTGTTGGGGTCGGCTTCCAGTCTTACCGGATTCAGCTGAGTACCAGTGTTTTACATGGAGTGACTGCCTCCACAACCCAGTAACTGGGTAACACGATACCTCTTGGTAAGACTGGTGTCAGATCTCAGGCTTCTGACTACCCGTAACGACTGTCAAAGATCTTCAAATGACAGCCGGGACCAATAGCTTAACGTGCTTTCCAAGGCACGGAGGAAATTCGGTATGGTGAATTGGTCACCCATCCAGTGACCGACCTCGTCAAGCGCTGCTTAACCTTGAAAATCGACCCATGCGGCTGTTATTATTTAGCCACGAGGCATCATAGCTCCTAAACGGATGAACCGATATTAATTAAGTAATTTGTGTTTGAAAGGTGACTTTGTCGAAAGTGTTCTTAGCTATATTTGATTAAAATCGGTTCAGCCATTAAAAAGTTATCCGCATTTTACTCTTTTAATCTGGGTTTTTGTGTAAGATATCGATGGGTCCTACGTATATAGGCCAATGCAAAAATTTGACGATTATCACTTTTTTGTGTTAAATGCTTCCTTTTACTGTAGTTGAAACCGTGCACTGAAAAAACTACATATTTATAGGTGAAAATACTATTCTTTGCTGCAGTAAAAGGGCCTATGTAACACAATTTTAAACGTATAAAAGCCAAACGGTTGTTTGAGACTTGTACGCGGGGAGATCCCGGGTCTTTGTTTACTTCAAAGACCAATCAGTTACTTAAACAATCACATAAACAATAAAAAAATGTCTAGATCTTTAAAACACAACGATAAGCATGACTGACAAAATAATCTTAAAATATTTTGTGCTCCATTTGATTTACAAAAGGTGCAGGGTTCTAGTGGTGAAATTATATTATTTTATTACTGCAAGCGATTGAAAGAAAGATCATAATTTATCCATGGTTGATGTTGTATATTTGGTTGGTTTCTGCTACTTGTGGAATTAACAAATAGCTATGAAGGGCTCGAACTGAATAGCTAGCACACAGCTAACTATACGATATTATAAAACTTAAGACTAACGAAGGCTGTGATGACTTTATACTTTGGTCAGGTAATTGTACTGGCCAAAATATAAATGGGATGATGTTTTTTGTTTACCTTTATGCAGCTAAACAGCTTAATATTAAACATACTTTCCTTGAAAAAGGACATACACAAAATGATGGCGATTCCATACATGCCAGAATTGCATGCTAACGTAGAAGGAGTTCCTTATAATCTTATAGATTTATCTCAAAACATGGTTTTCGACTTCAAAAAGATGTAAGCAAGTGCAACTGGACTTTCATTCAGAGAAAAAAAGTGCCTTGGTCTAAAATCGAACAAGTTCGTGTCAGTAAACATCAACCATACATTCTGTTTTACAAATGTGATCTATCTTAAGATGCTTTCAAAAACCACATTAAGGTTTCTGGTCTTTCTGTTAAAACAAGCAGACAAATAGCTGATCGATCTATGGAAATACTCTTAAAACTATATTTCCATCAGTTGTTACTAAAACATCCATCCAAAAAAAATACTATATTGATATATATTTCGCAAAAATATTTTGCCACCAGTTTATCATGAATATTACGAAAATTTGGTAGCAAGTAATGATAATTAAATGATTATTACTTGTGATCATGATGAAAATGGGTCATTTTGTATTGTTTTAGAAAATGTTTATTCTTTTTAAGCGGGTAACCATACTGCGTTGTGTGGTTGTATTTTTAAAATAAGTCGCTTATAACCTTTTGACGTTTGTTTGTTTACCTTTTATTTTTTCTCCAGTGAATAGGGTATACCCTATTCGCTGGCGCAATGCTGAGGTCTCTACATTAAAAAATTGATTGATCTTGCGGAAGGTTTTTTGACATTAAGTATTGATTATTTGATTACAGGAACTGCGACAATTCTTTAGAAAAAAAAATAAAGAAGTCAAATTGTTTTATTTGTTTCTATTTTTGTGACCCAACTAGAATATTACATCACTAAGTTGAATAACGTATAAGTGTCAATGTGAAATATTATATCAAATAGTTATATTATTATTGTTTATTTAAGTTACTTATTTATTTTAAATATTTGTTATAATTAGGATCAGTCGAAGTGATAAAATACTCGTTTTTTTTTTAAATTAGCTTTTGACAAGTAAATCGTCCAAAGTGACACTTTGGCTATTTTACTAGTTTTTCCAGTTATATTAAAATTAAAAAAAGAAACACTTATGTAGGCATATCTTAATTAAAAAAAACTAATATGTTTACAAATAAATCAATTTAGCTAGAATAACGAACATTTATGTGTCATAAAAATTGAATTAAATTGAATTGAATAGTAACTATGCAAAATTTCACAAACATCAGTTTAAGCATGTAAAAAATATATGAAATTGAAACTTTGAGAGCCTCTATTGAAAAGTTGTCAGTTTGCACATTGGCCTTGCATCGTTTTTGTTGGACCCATCGATATCATGGCATAGTTACGTGTTTCGAAAGATTGTCGATTTAAGCGTGTCTATTACTAGGTAGGTATATTATAATTAGTTCAAAAAGCATGAAATATAAATTAAATTAACAATTCAAAAAAGCTTTGCGCAAGCAAAACCTTTTTTTTGCTTTTTCTGGTTTTGGGTCGGCTCAAAACCCTCTGAAAAGCAAAACATAAGCTTCGTACTCGCGTCAGGAAACCACTAAGTAAATAAAACAATCTTCTATAAATGTTGACGGTTCCCCTATGTGAGTATTATTTTTAGCTTTTTAGAGATTTTTGAGCGGGGATTTATACAATCTAATCGATTTTCACAATTTAGCCATGTCGCTTTTTCCTTTTTTTGTTAACATCAAAGTCAAAGTCAATTATATTTATTCAACTAGGCCAAATAAATGGCACTTTTGAACGTCAAATAAATTAAAATTTACATGTAATTATAATTGATTCTACCGTGCATTCGGAAAGTAGATTGTTATGGAGAAGAACGCACAAGAAACTGCATACTTACTCTTTTTTTTTTTAAAAGTTGTTTTACAATATATACATAAGTAAGTAACGACGACGTACGTAAGTAAGTTTTTCTGTATGTTTTTGTGGTGTACAATAAAGTATATAATAAATAAATAAATAATACATACATTAATAAATTAATATATGTGAGGACGATGCACCCAGAATAGTACTACACACTATACTACTACGTACAGGTATAAAGTATTAAAAAGCCTTGACAATTAATTAATTTGATAAGTAGGAACATGGTTCTCACATACTTACAAATATTGCAAACATAGGTAAAATACCTAATTCAACAACAATGGAACAGTGTGTGAGTCAATTTTTAAAATAAAAAAAAAGACAATGAATACAATAACTATGAATGAATAGGAATATAAATTAACAAATTAGATTTTGTCTACACCAAAGATTTCCCTATGGAACAGGACCAGCATGTTGCCAAGGATTCTTATCTTGCATATAATCATCTAATTTGTAATATGCTTGTTTACAAAGAGTCATCATCATCATCATTTCAGCCGAAAGACGTCCACTGCTGGACATAGGCCTCCCCCAGGCGTCGCCACATTGACCGATTTCGTGCGTCTCGAATCCAGCGCCTTCCCGCAACCTTAACCAGGTCATCGGTCCACCTGGTGGGAGGCCTTCCAACGTATCGTCTTCCGGTTCGCGGTCGCCATTCCAGAACTTTTCGGCCCCATCGGCCATCCGTTCTGCGAGAAATGTGCCCTGCCCACTGCCACTTAAGTTTGGCAATTCTTCGGGCTATGTCGGTAACTTTGGACCTTCTGCGGATATCATCATTTCTGACGTGATCACGCAAGGAAATTCCGAGCATAGCCCTCTCTATTGCCCTTTGGGTGACTTTAAGCTTTCTGATAAGGCCCATTGTGAGCGACCACGTCTCGGTCCCATAGGTGATCACTGGCAACACACACTGGTCATAGACTTTTGTCTTGAGACACTGCGGTAAATTGGACGAGAAGATACCACGCAACTTCCCGAACAAAGAGTGCTTTTAATTAAAGTTTTAAATTTACTTTCATATAGTTTTAATATATCACAAGGTATTTTGTTATAGAATTTAACACAGTACCCCATGAAAGATGATTGTACTTTAGCTAGTCTGTAAGAAGGCTGATCTAACTTATCTTTATTTCTGGTATTACAATTGTGTCTGACTTTACTAAAGAGATGTATATTTTTCCTTACATACATAATATTTTCATAATTGAATTGGCAAGAAACTGTCATAATATTAATATTTTAAACAATCCCCTAAGAGATTCACTTTGAGTTAACTTATATATGGCTCTGACAGCTCTCTTTTGCAATATAAATATGGGTTCAATGTCAGCCGCTCGACCCCACAGTAAAATACCGTATGACATTATGCTGTGAAAGTAACTAAAATAGACCGAACGCGCGGTTTCTACATACGTTAACTGTCTTATCTTTCTAACAGCATAAGGCTGAGCTTAGCCGACCCGCAAGAGATGTTATGTGAGGACCCTATTATAATTGGTCGTCTAGAGTGATTCCCAGGAAAACTGTCTGATTTACAAAGTCCAGCTTTTCGCTATTCAATATGATATCGCATTCGGTACTTCTAACATTCGGCAATGTGCATCTTATACTTTTTTTTTTTTTTTTTCATTTAGTACCAAATTGTTTGCCGTGAACCAATTTGGGACCTGATGAATGGAGTTATTCACGTCATCAAGATTTCGTGACCACCGATCAATTTTAAATATCAAAGATGTGTCATCAGCAAACAACACCATCTTCGGTTGATTTTGTAGTAACTGGGGTAAATCGTTAATATAAACTAAAAAGATGAAAGGACCCAATATCGAGCCTTCAGGAACACCCATTGTCATTTCAGACCCTAGTGAGTTTACGCCGTTTACCTGAACTTTAACTTGTCTGGCTTTTAAATATGATTTAAGTAACTCAAGCGCTGTATGTCTAATTCCATAGTGCTCTAATTTCAACAATAGTGTCTCATGGTTAACGCAATCGAACGCCTTCGAGAGGTCGCAAAAGATTCCAATGGCGTCCTGTGCTTCCTCCCAGGCGTTAAATATGTACTTTATTAGGGTGACACCCGCGTCAGTTGTGCAACGCCCTTTGGTAAAACCGTACTGTTGTTCATAAAAGATGGAATGTTTGTTAAAATGACGCAACAATTCGTTGAACAATAACTTTTCAAAGACCTTACTGAGAACCGGCAGAATTGACACTGGCCTACAATTATTGGTTTCTTTGCTATCACCGAATTTAAACAATGGAACTACCTTACACTGTATTTTATGAGGTCCGGAAAAACTCCTTGCTCGACATTAGTGTTAAATATGAAAGCTAAATAGGGTGCAACAGTTTCAATGATTGGTTTACACACTTTTACAGATAGTCCCCAAAGATCTTCTGTTGATTTAATTTTAAGATCTTCAAAAGCTTTTAAAATAGCCTGGGGGTTTGTATGTTGAAACTTGAACTCCGAAGGGCACGCATTTACGTTATTTCTAAGTAAGGCAGCAGACAGTTCAGGTGAGGAGTTTAAGGCTGCTGTAGTTTTAAAAAAGTTATCAAATGCCTGAGCTACCTCTATATCTGAGTGTGTGGGGCCATGTGCAGTCGCTAAATTAAATTCAGTATTACATCTTTCAAAGTCATTTACTGGATGTTTTTAAGCAGCATTTTAATGTAAATAAAAGGTTCATATTTTTAACAAAAACAAATAAATATAAAGAAAAATTGAAGCAGAGACATGGTAGAGAAGGATATAGATTGTCTTTATATATAAAAAAATACTTGCTCTAGTTTTATTTTCCAGGGAGGAAACAGGGGAACACGTTTCTTCCCTGGATAACCAGCCAATGTTTTTTTTTTAATCTTACTATGCGTATGACTGTAAATGAAGCAATATCGTTACTGGTGGCGTTCTGTAGGTGTCTGCCTAACCCCATGGGAAAAAAAAGTTTATGTATGTAGGTACTCGTACTCTTTGGAATGTATAACCGGTTCTGTGTCGTAATTACCGAAACAATTAAAAAGCCATTGTATCTCGCGTGGATCCACGTTGTAGGCACTCAAGAAATTAACCAATCGATTTCTGCATGCAATCATTATGTCAAGTAATTTACTACACAATGTGACTACTTCTCAATGAAATAATTAAATGAAAGGGGTAACGTGTTTAAAATTATGGTGCAATTTCATAGAATGTGGTCTTTGTCCATGTACAGTTATGGGCTGAATCAACTTTAAACCTACGTAGGTAAGTACAATACAATTGTCTGGTGACGTCTTTAAACAGGTGCAGGTAAAATACCTCAGTGTAGCAATAAGTTCGTGATCCCTAAAGCCCTACTCCAGAGATGACGAACCTTTATTGCTTATCGTGCCATTTCTAGGATCTGTTTGTCTGCCTGTCTGACTGTCGTCACTCACACATTTTGTTCCGAAGAATGTTTTAACTTTCCATTGACTTATGAACTTGAAATTAGGTGATAATGTTTATTAATGTGTGTATTTTACTAATAGATACCACACTTATTCATTTACACTAGTTCATAACATAATAAAATTTTCTATTGACATCCGACCATAGATTTCTTCCGTATTTAATAAATCACTCTTTGGTCCGCGCGCTCTGTTGTTTGTCTATGGTTTCGACAAATGATCATTGAGCATCGCGGACGTCGGTTTCTAGGTCTCCCTACATTTAATATGTTTTATTTATACATTTGTATTATACTTACACATACTTTGACCCACCTTCAGTGTTTTATTCTATTTTGTTTGTTATTTATATAATCTTCTATTTTGTTTTATTATATAAGTCCCGTTTCCGTAAGTGTGCCCGTGGCATCAACAGTAGGGCCTACTGTTGATGCCACGGACACACTAACGGAAACTTATCAGAATATCAGCGCAGCGTTATTACCTTTTTTGGATATTAACATTGAAAAGGCTGTTGCTGAATATGTTACCTGTTTCATGTTTGTTTATATTAAAGTAAGAAATTGTGTGATTTTTGCTGTTGCACATTAGCTACATGAATCATTGTCGATATCAACGACAGCTATATCAATGAGTAATAATAAGTTGATAAATTATGACATTGGCTAAATCTACAGGTTAAGAGATATTTAACAAGATTTTGAAATATTGTATTCGCTAATGTCTTAAAACTTTTACTATAAAACGTCTTCGTTCACAATGCTACTGATGAAAAGGCATGAAATGAAGAAGATAATCTTCTGCTCAAAATTCGAGTTTCTTAAAATACTATAAATTCTGTGTTGTTAAATATCTCCTAGGATTTGGCCAGTGATACTTAAACCGAGTTTATAACGTATTATTACTCATTAATCGGGACTACTTTCAGATTGATCGCCAAACATTTGTTTTCTGAGCCTTTCAGGCTTTGTCCTTTGTTTTTTCGATCAATTCATAGATTTATTGGCGTGCTCGAATTACTTTGTCATATACTAGTTTGGCCATTGTTAGCTATCCCTGCTTTACAAACTTTCCTTGTATTACGTTTTGTGGTTTGCATGATGCGCTAGACTTACGTAGCGTTTTTGTTAACAGGCGGAAATTAAATTCCATATTCTAAATACATACATACGTATAAAAAGGAAAGTGTTTGTTTGTAATGTCTGGATAGCGGTTTTCTACTAAATTAATATGAAAGTATATCCGGAATTAATAATAACAAAAAAAAGCGGCACCGGCTTATCACCGAAATGGTCCAATTTAGATGGTAATATCACTGGCCATTTAGGTGATGAAAAAGGAGTAACTTAGGCTACTTTTATAAACAAAAAAAATACGGTTCATAATAATAACCAAGATTTATAGATTTAAGAGTTTGACGTGGTTGAAGACGCAGGCAACGGCTAGTATACCATAAATCCGTTAGTTATAGTAAAGATAATATTACATCACATATGAAAAAACTCGTTAGGTTTTAAGCGTCCTTGATTTCGCAATATTTGCGAGAAGTGATTCACTGTCCTTCGAAAGCACATCGATGCCACAAGAAATGTGTTGTTAGGCTTTGAAACATGAATAGTAGGTATGAAGTATATGTATTAAAAAAACAGTAAATCTGAGCTCTCAACCATGACCATAATAAGTCAAGATGATCATATCATTACAGGAATGCATTGTAGATTATCTTTTAATTTTAACACCTTCTAATTTTATGTTATGACTTTGTGTTTAATGTGTCATCTCATTTAAATTTTATTTGATGTTAACTATATTTCTTGGCTTATTTAGTACTTTTATAAGCCATGAAATATAGTTATAACGTATATTTTGCTTGCACATACAAAATTTAATACTGATATAAATTTATTAAACTTAATAGGTTAAATACATGTTAAAAATAATTTGTTATATTGTATAGAGATTCGATCTTATCTTATAACTTAATATTTGAATGCCAACTTAGATCTTACTTACTTTGACTTTCTTCTTCTTCTTATTCGTATCAGTTATTCCAAAATTAAATACGTTTTGACAAGAATTCAGCCAGTTTGATGTTGATAAAGAATAAATCGTTGTGATCGAAATCAGCTTGACGGCATCATCAACATCTTCATCCGTATGTATGTCGGTAGGGTAGGTTTGCAAAGTTGATATGATGAACAAAAATAGCCGTCTAACTATCTATCAGTGAATGTTTATTGTTGTATTCAGATCATTAGGTACTTCCAGAAGTTACCTTTCACAAATACTAGTTTACTTCTCAATAATAACTTTAAATAACTCTCATTTTGGTATCGCCGTAGTCGGTTAAAAAACTATAATCATCATCATTTCAGCCGAAAGACTTCCACTGTTGGACATAGACCTCCCCCAGTGGTCACCAAATTTACCGAGCCCGTGCGTCTCACATCCAGCGCCTTCCCGCAACCTTAACCAGGTCATTGGTCCACCTAGTGGGAGACCTTCCAACGGATCGTCTGCCGGTTTGTAGTCGCCAAAAACTATAATGAACGAATTTTATTCATCATTCAGATTACTTTATTTAATAACACTTGACCTACTACTCGTATTAGATATTCTAGTTTGGAATCGTTTACAAGAATTAAGAGACTGGTAGCTTGCATACTTGATTTAAATTCCTCAGTACGAGAATGCTTTTCTGCAATGGGGGAATTACCGGTTGATATATATGTGTATATATAATAAGCTAACGCTCTTGGTTTTATACGGATAGTAGTATATAATGTCACCGGATTATTGCAAATACGATAACATTGTAATAAATCTTGCAAGACGAAAATATTTTGTTATTTGTGAACCTATAAATACAAATACAAAAAAAAACATCAAAATCCTATAGTTTTCAATGAAAACGTGCTTTTTTGAGAAAAAATAAGGTCAAACGATTTATTATAAGCAACGGTTTTTGCAATAAGTCCGTGATCTTGATCTTGATCTCAGTATCTTGCTATAACTTGAATTCTAAGAATTTGAATTGAATTGCTATAAATTAAATTTGTTTCCTTGGAATTTTTCGCATGCTCTTTTCCATAAAGATCTACTTTTTGGAACGTGCATATATCTTACTAATAGACAGACTCCTTGACCGTTCAACTTGCCTTTTTTTGGGTAACAATTTTTAGAGGTTAACCCCTTCTTTTGATATATAAAGTTATATAACAGAATTTTAGTTATGTAAAGAAAGATATGTAGACATAAATGTTAATAATGTTAAGAGGCTCTATTTTAGGTTCAAATCAGAAAAAACAACACATTTTTATAATAAAAATTTAATACAAAGGTAAAAACTATAATAAACAATAATTTATGTTTGTACAAATGTGATATAAGTATGTGCTTCTTTTTTGCAAACAAGTGTTACAGTAATTCTCATAAAATAATCAAAAAAAAATGTTCAAACATTAATTCAGTCTTAATGGCTTTTAATAAATGCTTAGTCATTATCCGACCACGTTGGTATTTGTCACGAGAGCACATTTTCCATTTTTTCGTTCACCTTTGTGATCCTGATACAGGTTGTAACAGAAAAGGTGATCATATTTTAAATACTTCTTTTGCCCATCTATAGGCAACACTTTTTCCAAGAAAGTCATAGTCAGTTCTCAAAAAAAAACAATAAAATTTTCTCCCTTATCTCCCATACAAATTTTAGTCACCTGACGCCCACTTTGTATGGTAAATCCAATTTGTTGTTATTGTCTGTGACATCCTTGGAGGAAGTTGTTCATATAAATGGGCTGAAGCAGGTTTTAAAATATGACCGGTCCTTTCCGTTACACTATTTATAATAATTTTATAAAAATATTCACAAATAGTTTGAAATGATTCTAACAACACTAATAAACTCAATACTAAAAACGAGGTTTTTTAGCTGTTTACAAATGTAAATAGGAATATAACTTAATAAACCGGTTTTTTATATTTACATTCATTACAATAATAAATTACGATCAAGGTTTATTAAACAGCTATAAAAACATAACCCGTTACAATTATATGCTACGTTGTATCACAGAGTCAATATCTTAAATAAATAATTACCTACTTATCTAAATATTAACCTAATACTCCGGATATTTTTCTGAGCTAATAATTTACAGTGATACGACAAAAAATCAAACAACAGTTCTAAAAAGATACAAGATGGACTATCCAATAAATAAAACGAAAACAAATTTAATTTCAATGCATCACTTGATAATAATAGAAAAGATACAATTTGTAAAGGTTGGATGTTAATATTACCAAATCAAAAAGATATAAGGAAAATATTTGGTTATAATCGTCACGGCGTCAATGAATCCAAAAACGACAACTCTAAAAAAAGACACTAGAAAACCTGTTAAGTTATTAACATTTTATAATATGAATAATAAATTAATAATATGGAAAGTCCAAAGCGTATTAGACTATTTTAAATGACTAGAAATATTTTGTTTAAAACTAGTTGCAATAAATATCAGGTATCTTGAGATTAATTAAATAACACTAAATAATATCAAAGGGTGTTGGTCATTCCAGATTTCAGTCCGTCATTGAGATTTAAACTTAACAGAAATAAAAATTAATTATTCTAACTCTCTTCGTCATCATAATAATCTTCTTTTAATTCCTCGTACCTGGAAAGAACAAAAAATAGATTAGTATAACAACTCAAATCATCATCATCATCCGTCTTTTAATGTAACTGCTGGGATACAGGCCTCCTCACTGTGAGAGGGAATGGACCGTAATCCACCACGCGGGCCAAGTGCGGATTGGTGGATGTCACTTGTCTTCAATTTTTTGTTTCTAGGACATGCCGTTTTCCTCACAATGTTTTCTTTCACCATTTTGAGAGCAGTGGTGACGAAATCATTTACACGAAGTAAAGCGCCTGCCTGGCATCCAAGCACGACCAGTGATACCGACACGTAAGTCGTTACCACTAGGCCACCACTACTCGTAAACAACTCAAATACTTAAATCATTATATATCCATAAACAAGTTTTTTTAAAGAAAAAGATCAATTATTTTATCAAAAAACGTAGTATCTCTACGATTTGTTTGATAGTGAGCACAGATAATTAAAAGTGAGGAACAAAATTTCGAAGCTATTAGAAAAATTTTAGAGGATAATTTTTATCCTAATTATTGGGGACAGACTTTCTTCATTAGTGGGAGAGCAACGAATAGAGAATACATAATAAAACTTACTTCTCAGGTGTCAAGCACATATTCCAAAACCACACCATTCCCTCAGAACAGTTGTGGTTTCCTTTAATTAAGTCTCTCTTGGTTCTTTTCAAAGCACCATCAAAAGGTACAATGTCTAAACTTTTCACTTGTTCATTATATTCACTTAACATTGTATCAAGATCACCCACAACAGTCCTTTTCGTTGGCTCATCATCTTGCGTAATATCTGATGATGACACTGATTTTAGATCTTGAGAAATAGGTAGTGTAAATGCTGCACGAAGGAGCAGAGATACGAACAATGTAAACCAAATTTTTGTCGCCATTGTATAAGGTCAGACGTCCGTCCAAGTGTGCTCTCTAGCAATGAATGTAATTTGCTCAGGTGTGTCTGCGACTATAGGAGGGGAAATATTTGTAACGTTCGAAAATTGTCGTCATGATATACGTCACTTTACGTCACTATACTTAATAGTTACGCATTACAATAAAAAGTACAGAAAATAGCAACGGAAACAGCCTAAAGTCAGGAGTTAAGAAACAGCCGCCTGAGGAAAGCTCAATGCTCTTTGGAGGACTTGTTGACGTTTGAGGACGTGGTGTCTTTAGAGGGCTTGGCGTCTTCGGAAGATGAGGTAGCGTAAGAAGAGGTGTGGTCGTCTGTGGAGGTTGCGTCATCCGAGGAATTCGCGTTGCTAAAGAACGTTGCGTCGTTTGAGGACGAGACGTCGTCGTCTCAATTTCGTCATAGTCATCTGCTTTTAAATCGTCATACCTGGAAAAACCAAAAATAATAAATTAATAAATCGATTAGACATTTTGATTTGCTTATATGGTTTTGCCACAAACGACTGGCAACGATATGGGTTTATTAATAATTGTAATAATGTCACTACAATAAATGTTTGAATAGCACAAAATAAAATGTTTATTCTCCTGATTTGGAAATAATGAAGTAGGTTAATTTTATCTTAGAAATTTGAGTAGATCTTAGGCAAGCAGTGACACGGCAATAAAACAATCTGTCGAGTCTCTCTGCAACTATATTGCTTACTAACTGGATGCCAACAATTGATGGAGAAAATAAAAGAAAATTGAAACTTACTGTTCTTGCGTCACGCATTGAGTTCCGTTTAAAATCCATTGCTGCCCCTCAGCACAGCTTTTATTTCCTACAATAATTTCTCTCTTCGTTCGTTTCACACTTTCATCCGAAGCTACACCGTCAAAACTTTGAACTTTTTCACTATCTTTTAACTGTTTTAAAATTGTATCACGATCAATCACAAAAGTCCTTTCTTGCGTCTTCGATGGTAAAACTGATTTGATATCTTGTGAAACTGGCAATGATAATACGGCACGAAATAGAAATACAAACAACACGAACCAAATTGTACAGGCCATGGTACGAGCTTTTAACGTCTGCACGGTCCGGATGACTAACAACGAATGTACACGTGAGATACAGGAAAATAAAATCAAGACCTCTCTCAGCTAAGGTTTAATCCGATTTTTGACGTCACAATTTATTGTTCAATCTCAAGACACTCCCAATGAATTGAAACTTGTGAAGTGTATCGTCTTGTAAGCTAACCGACTGACTGAATTACTAATACAAAACGCGGTTCTGGATAACCAACAGCGACGTGTTCGTACACACAACTTTTTTAATGTTGCATCACGCTTGCTGCAATCTTGTGCAATTTTCTTGCCGTCACTGTGAAATGTAGCTGGAGGTTGGATAGATTGAAATTTTCTGTTCAATTTTGCTAAAATTACACCATGAAGACTAAGTTTTCACGGTGATGTTTTACGGAATGTCGTCTCTAGTTTGGACGTCCTTTTATGTTAATCTTCGATGAATCTTTGACTAAACGCACAGGAAAAACCTGACTTAACTTTTTTTTGAGCTATCACGATTAGTTTTGAAATCAGAAAAGGTATCAATAGTTTTAAATATTTACCCAGTTCACAAAACGAACTAAAATTTATTTTATTTTGACTTTTATACTAGTTGATTTGAAATTAGATATTAAGAAAATCTACGTTAGTTTTTTACAACTATTTTATTTATGCAAGGTTTTGGGTTTAACTGCCCCATTAGACTGGAAAACATCCCTTCTTTTTTAGGAAAAGAAAATTTTAGAAAGTCAATAAAAAAAAATCTATTTTCGTTCTATTTTATTTACTTATATGCTTAAAAAATTCCCGTTGATGTTGATCTGGCCTAGACTTTTTCATAGAAAAACAACAATGACATTCTGGGCAATATATACGTGGGACACTCAGAAAGTTTTGCGAAACTAAAAAAAAATGTTCTATACGTACATATATTTTTATTAAATCTTTTCAAAGTACTTTCCACCAGCCTCTATACAAAGATTCATGCGCCTAAACCAGTTTTCAAAACACTTTTTCCAGTCCGCCGCAGACACCTCGTTTACAGCCTGCTCGAACGCAGCCAGCGCATCTTCCGGCGACGAAAATTGTATCCCTTTGAGCTGATTTTTTATTTTTGGGAATAAAAAGAAGTCACACGGTGCTAGATCAGGGCTGTAAGGAGGGTGACCCAGGAGTTTGACTGGCGTGCTGTCCAGGAAGTCCCTCGTTTTGAGTGCGGTGTGCGCAGGTGCATTGTCGTGGTGGAGCAGTAGCCCGCGGAGCCCTGTGTTTGGTCGCTTGTTGCTTATAACAGAGAAAACTTCTGGCAAACATTTGGTAGTATACCATTCGGCATTAATGCTTCTTTGATCCCGTAAGGGAATTGATACCAAGTGGCCAGTCAAATTAAAAAAGCTAGCGATCAAAATCTTACCCCCGCTTCTAGATCGCTTCACTTTGGTAGGCGTTGGCTCATTTTGAAACACCCAAACAGTCGACTGGCGCTTGGTTTCTGGGTCGTATTGATAAATCCAGGACTCATCACCTGTAACGATGTCGTAAACACGCCGAGACGAGCCTGCTTCAAATTTGTTAAGCATATCACGGCACCATTCCACCCGGGCCTGCTTCTGAGCATCGGTGAGGTTGTGCGGCACCCAGCGTGATACTATCCTCCTCACGCGAAGATGGCTGTGTAGAATCTCGTGAACGCTTCCCGATCCAATCTTCAATATGTGTTGAATCTCCTGATATGTAATTCGCCTATTGTCTTGGATTAAATTTTTCACTGCTAGCACGTTTTCTTCGGTAACAGCCGTCAAAGGGCGACCGCTTCTTTCGTCATCCCCCAAAGTTGGTCGACCGCGCTTGAATTCGTTATACCAACGATACACGGTTGCCTTGGAAGGGCCTTCATCCATGAATGCCATTTGAAGTCTATCGTACGATTCATCCGGTTTCAGGCGACACTTGAAATCGTATAAAATCATAGCTCTAAAATGTTCCCGGCGCAGATCCATATTTCAGTGAGACACAATACTTTGAATTAACTCGCAAAAAATGTGGAGGGAAATTTTGAAATTGGAACTTACTTATTTTTACTTATAAATAATCATATTTTCGAAAAACATTATAACTGGCCAGTCTCCCATATATAAAAACTTTTTTTCGCAATACTTTCTGAGGGGCCTGGTATATGATAAAATCGTTCAATAAGAGGCAATAATTTTTAACCCCCGCCGTAAAAAGAGGGGTGTTATAAATTTCACGTGTGTATCTGCGTATCTGTGTGTCTGTCTGTGGCATCATAGTGCCTAAACGGATGAACCGATTTCGATTTAATTTTTTTTGTTTAAAAGGTAATTTTGTCGAGAGTGTTCTTAGCTATGTTTGAATAAAATCGGATCAGCCGTTCAAAAGTTATGGGCATTTTACTGTTTGAATCGGGGTGTTTTCGCAAGATAAATGTGTCGGGGGTTTTAAAATTGTGAAATTTTACTTGTGTAGCGTTACATCAGATAATTCTATTTTGTTTTTTTAATATTAAATGATTTCGCAATATTTGCGAGAAGTGATTCACTGTACTGGCTACATGAAACCATCGATGAAGGAATGACCCACAAGAAACACGTTGTGGTATTTTGTGTTTTGAACAGTGTATAGTAAGTAGGTGGTTAACGATGGTTCACAGAGTTTGTATGACGCAATGTTTTTATATCAACGCGTAGTCTGTCCCACGGCTCAGTAAAAGACTCTCCATTTCTTTTTCTTTGCACTTTCCTTCTGCTATTTAATAAATATCGAGCATATTTCAAGAGGTTATCATTCAATTGGATAAGATTCAGGGGTTGAGTTCAGTGATAATAAAAACTATAAATAGAGAATTATGGAAGAAGATAATATTTTTTTTTGCCAACCGCATTTTTTTTTTAAATTATTTGTAGGCTCGCGCTTGGCCACTATGTCACCTGATGATACGAGACGATTATCAAATCGAGATAAAAGCAAAATAATGATGACATCATAAGGTACTTAGCGCGACTTACTTTGTGTAATTGGTGACATACGTTTAGTGTCCTTTACTCAGTATAAAATGCCGTTTTTAACCCACGACGGAAAAAGAGAAGTGCTATAAGTTTGAAGAGTTTATCCGTGTGTTTGTGTATCTGTCTGCGGCATCATAGCTTCAAAAAGGACAAAACAGTTTTTTATGGATTGTTTTCTTAGCTATGGTTAATGAAAATCGGTTCGAACAGCCGTTCAAAAATTATGCGCATAATTTATTACTCTTTGAATCGGTGTATTTTCGCAAGATATCTTGTTATCATTACATGTGTAGGTGAATGGTTGATCTAACAAAAATATGTAGTTTAAAAAGCATGAAATAAAATTTTATTAAAAAATATTAATAGCCCCCGACACAAAAACCACTAAAAATAAAAATAAAGCCTTGTACTCGCGTTGGGGGACCGTATGCATATCTGTATTAAATACTTTTAACTGCTGTTAACTTTGGCGGTGTTTCGGGCGGGAATAGGTACTTGCTCGCTGTATCGCTGTATTTATAATGGTATATATACTATAGTTAGTATAGGAAGCTGAATTTAGACCATTTGCTTGTTTTAATAATCATTAAAGGCGGAAGAGAGATTCATTTGACAGCTCTTTACAACAGATCATAAATATCATAGATAAATAGTAATAACTTCGTGTTGCCATAAATAGGTGGTACCCGGAGTACGAGGATTAATTTTGAATTTTCAGAGGTAATTTGTGTCAGGGTTTTTTAATTTTTTTATTTAATTTTTATTGTAGTAGAGGAATGATCTAATGGTGGCTTATTTTAGAAAATGTACTTATAGAACTACCAAATGACCTCTCAGAGAAGATCTCTTCCTCAACCCAAGCAAAACTCAATATGCCTAGTCTTTCGCAACTACATTAGGGTCGAATGCCAGTCTAAGTGCATGTAGCTGAGGACCAGCTGTTTTAAATACATCGACTGCCTATGAGAAGTCAGCAACCCAGTAACTGGGTAAATAAGATATCCTTTGCCCTGTCTGGTGTCAGGTTTTCTGGATTCTGACTACTCGTAACTACTATCAAAGATCTGACAAATGACAGTTTCTATTTCAGGTTCACAAGAAAAACAACTCATTCTTAATAATACTCGTTTATAAACAAAAGTCATAATAATATTGTTTACACAAATGCGTTACAAGTATCTGTGTGGGTTTCCTTTATAAAGTACAAACAAAGGTTCGTTTAAAAAAATATGATTCGAATTTACAAGAAATGTACAAAACCAATAAAATGAAGCATTTTTTTTACTTGTATACATTTTTTTTTACCAAAAATCTTACAATACGAGTAACTTAGATACTAAAAACATGGAATGTTTTTTTTTATAATCGCTATTTAAAAACGAAAATAAAAACAATGAACAAAAAAAAGCTTCTCTCTTAAATGTTGACAACATAATAATATACAGGTTAAGATTTCTTAAGTACGTTGCTACAAAAAACAACATATCATATTTATTGACTACGTTTTATCACAGAGTTAATATCATAAATAAATAATTACATAAATCTACTTATCTTAATAAATATTAACCTATTACTTTGGTATTCTTTCCTAAGCTAACAATAATATTTTTCCGTAATAGGGCAGAACACTGAACTGCTAAAATCATAAAAAGAAATAGGCGGAGAAAATTAGAAATAAATACATTAAAAAAGAAACGTAAAATTAAGATCCTATTATTTGTAAAAGTAGATTATTGTATTAACCCCAACAAACAATAAACGGCAAATATTGCTGCAAAACAAGCTTTGACCAATGCATTTCCTGAAACTATTTGAAAATTTACACAAAGCCGTCGTGTTAAGTAATATTTCAAATATGAAGAATAAATTAAAAATATAGAATTTTACGATTTAAGACTATATTATACATGACTAGAAACATTTCGTTAAACACAAAGTTAAATAAATATTATCATAATTACAGCTAAGTTATTAAATAATTCTTCGGAGGTTACACCGATATAAAGGGTATCGGTCACATCAGTTCCAAACATATCATTAAGACTTTGAACTTTAAATAAAGGCAATATAAGATTCTAACTCTCGTCATATTCATCTTCTTTTAATTGCTGATACCTGTAAAGAACAAAACAGAGTTAAAAAATGTCTACATCATTTTTATGGTTCATTTATGAATCTAAAAAAAAACACAAATAACGTCAAATTAATAATTAACTGAATAGATATAATTGAATAGACGACGCTCTAGATGAGTGAAATTCTGTCAACGAAAGCGTCGCCACAGCGATTGAAAACTCAAAAATTTATGGGAATGCCAAGTGCAATTGTCATGTGATCAACCCTTTAAATTTAGGTGTTTCAACCATCGCCTTCGCTGATAGAATGACTTTTATCTAGAGCCTAATAACTTCGCTACGGGAAAAAGTCTTTGCCAAGCTGTGGGACAGCAACATATTGCAAAAAATATTGTATAAAAAAAAACATGCCTCTCACGTGTCTCGCACCGATTCAGTTCATCAAACCACTCCATCCCCTCAGCACAGTTGTGATTTCCTGTGACGAAGTATCTCTTAGTTCTTTTTAAAGCACCATCAAAAGGAACACTGTCTAAATTTTTAGATTCTTCAGTATCTTCATTAACACTTTTCATTGTATCAAGATCACCCACAGCAGAACTTCGCGTTGGCTCATCATCTTGCGTAATATCTGATGATGGCACTGATTTTCGATCTTGAGAAACGGGTAGTGTAAGTGCTGCATGAATAAGTACTAATGCTAACAACACGAACAACGTTGTAGTCGCCATTGTATAAAGTGAAAACGTCCGCACAAGTGTGACAACTGGCTACGAATGCGATTTGCTTAGGTGCGCTCGCGGTTATAAAGCGGGGGAACACGTCTGTACCGTCAGAAAATTAATGTGTCATGGCACGTTATTTTGTTAATAACTTGTCGTTACGACTACGTCACTATACAATTATATCCTTTATTGTGACTATAAAAGGATAAAGTGGTTAATAATTTATAGGTACAATTAATAGGGACTGAAATTGCCTGATGTTTAGGATCAAGAGACAGAAACCTACGAACTGCTTTTTCTATCAAATCCTAAATCCAACCACCGGAGGAGAGCCTTATTCTGTTTTTGTTTAAGCTTGAGAATATAATATCAATGAACTGACAAGCGGCGCGTTGGTTTTTACGTTTACTTTGGTGACGAAGTCGACGTCGGTGACGGCGACGGCACCTTTCGATATCACTGGGCTTTGCCATGTCTCGACAACGTGCACCTTTACGACGTGCATGCCGCTCTCTTTGACGTCGATGGCACCGTTTAACGTCACTTGGCTTTGCTAAGTCTCGACACCGCGCTCCTTTTTGATGTTCACGCCACCCCATTTCAAAACGACGGCACAGGGCAACATCGACTGGTGTCGTTTGAGGACGTGATGTTGTTCGAGGACGTAGTGTTGATTGAGGAAGAGATGTCGTTTGAGGACTTGGTGTCTTTCGAGAGCTCGATGTCGTGTTAGTATGCGAAGTCGGTCGAAAGTGTGGCGTCGTTGTAGGACGTGGTTTTGGTAGAGTGTGTAGTGTCGTTTGAGGACTAGGCGTCGGCGTCGTAATCTCGTCATCATAATCTTCTTTCAATTTGTCATACCTGAAAAAAATAAGCTTATAAAATCACTCAAATCATTTTTATGTTTGTCAGTTTTACAAAAAACGATTAATGTGGATCCTTTAAAAAATATAGTGTCTTTACAATAAAATTTATTTTGAACGGGTTTCGAAATAATTGAGTAGATATCATAATTATTGAGGAAGGCCTTTGCCAAGCAGTAGGACATCAAAAAGAATGGTAGTTAATATAAAACTTACTGTTCAAGCGTCACGCACCGAGAATTGTTCAAAATCCACCTCATCCCTTGAGCACAGCTATTATTTCCTACAATAGCTTCTCTTTTGGTTCGTTTTTCATCTGCTTCCAAAGCAACACTGTCTAAACTTATATCCTGTTCACTATCTTTTCCACGATTTAAAATTGTATCACGATCAAACACTTTATTCCTATCCTGCGTCTTTGATAATTGTTTTGGTTTTATATCTTGCAAAACTGGCAACGATAATGCTGCATGAATACGTAGAAACACCAATATCACGAATAAGATTGCGGTAGCCATAGTAATAGGCTAAGACGTCCACCCGGTTTGATGATTAACATCGAATGCGACAGCGCACGTAAGACACAGGAAAATACAATCCAAAATTCTCTCAGCTAAGCTTTGTTCTGAATTTTGGTTTAGCTTAGGTATATTAAGTGCCTTATAGGCGATGCCAAAAAAATCCTTGTTGGCAAACTTAGTTACATTGATGTAATATCAAACATTTTCGGTTGACTTACTTGACCTTATGTTCGTTCTATGTCCCCTAGATGGGGCAGAGGGCGTCCACAGATGTACTCCATTGCTATCGGTCTTGAGCCTCACGCTCCACCTCGTTTCGCTTCAGTCCGACACGGTGCGACGCCAGGTTTGACGGAGACGGCCACGATTTATTTTCCCTTAGGGATTTCGGTCCAAAACTTGCTTGGAAATCTGATCGGGTCCCTTTCGGAGCATGTGGCCAATCCATCTCCATTTGCGACGCTTGACCAGGTGATCGATCGGGCTCTCGTGGCATTTTTCCAACAGCTCTACGTGAAACACTTTTGGTTGGTTGGCACAAACTTGGTTTCTAAACCCAGCTAGTGTTTTTGTCCAATCGACTGCAATCTTTTGCAATTGCTATTAGGGATACGACGACTATGTCGAAGGTAAATGGAGGTTCAATTGTTCCAATCCTGCCAGTTTAACCTGTAAAATTTTCATCTCCAAGTTAGCTGTAATTCTACCGAATGCCTGCATGGATTGTCAACTCACTTCATTTAAGTTTTCAAGGTGAGATTTTTACAGAATAGACGAGGTTGTCAAAGTTGGTGCAAAGAAAAGGAACAATATTTATTTCTGACTTGCACAAGAGGTACACTGATCTGCGTGGTTGCGCATTATACGAGGACGGCACAGGTTGAGAGCAGTCGTGGTTCAGTATTTACTGCCTTGATTAATGTGTTGTAGGTCATGGGTTCGAGTTCTAGTGGGCGCTTCACTTTGTGTAATTTATTTCATCACCACTGCTCTCAAAACGGTGAAGGAAAACATCGTGAGGAAACCGGCATGTCCTAGTATAAAAAAAAAACAAAGATATGTGACATCTACCAATTCGCGCGGATTATAGCCCACTCCCTCTCTATGATAGGAGGCCTGTGTCCAGCCGTGGGAACATTAAAAAGGCTGATGATGAGGATGACAAGAGGTACAGAGAAGAAACATTTTTTTTTTAAAAGGAACCTATCTCAATCATATGGTGCTGAGACAGCATACTATTATGCTGGGACAGATTCCTCTTTTTTTGTTTACTTTTTTGCGTTATTTAAAAAAAAGGATAATAACGTCACACTGGTATTCTGATAGGGCCCGCTGGTCTATTAGAGAGCGCTGTTTTGTATCCAATTGGCTGTTATGTGTCCAAATTGTTATTTCGACAGATTTTAACGTTTATACGTATATGATCCTATAGTCACTTTTAAACAATCAGCATTAAAGTTATTTAGATGTATAGTTAACAAAACGTACAGGAAAAACCTGAGATTAACTATTTTTTGTTTTGCAAAATAAATTAGTTAACACGTGACTGGTTTTGAATTTCGAAAGGACAAAGATCTTTAGTTGCAAATAGTTAACCGTCTTATAAAACTAGTTTAGATTTATTTTATTCATGGTCAATTACTTCTTGGGATTGCTTTTAAGAATATAGGTACTTATTGAATTAGTTCTAACCTAAATTTTATCTTTCTAATATTATATATGCGAAAGTTTGGAGGAATGGATGTTTGTTAATCAATCACGCCAGAACGGCTGAACGGATCTGAATGAAATTTAACATAGATACAGATTATAGTCGGGAGTATGTTCCCTAGGGATAATTTTCGACTTTCGGCAGAAGCTAGTATTATAAATGCGAAAGTTTGGATGGATGGGATGGATGGATGTTTGTTACTCAAGACCAGAACGGTTTTGAATGAAATTCAGCACAAGGATAGATTATAGTCGGAAATATTTTGTATCCCGGTATAGTGTTCCCTTGGGACAACAAAACAATTTTCATAGGGCCAAGCCGCGAGCAGAAGCTAGTTTTTTTTTACCCATGATATTAAGTTTTTGTAAAGAGATGTGTAACTATTTTGGTTTACAATGTATATTCTATTATTATATTCAAGAATAAACGAAATTGATAGAAAAACCGACCAAAACTTCGTTTGACACCGCTGGCAGCACCTCAAAATATTTAATGTATAAATTATACCTAGTACTTGTTTTCTCTTTTCAGTTAATTATTTTTTAGCATTCGGGTTTTTTTTTAAATGAAACCTTGCTAGATTCATTTATCGCCCCTGAAACTGCCTGCATAGTAAATTTTACGAAAATCGTTGGAGCCGTTTCTTAGATTCAGAATATATATATACTCGTAAAAGAATTGCTTGTTTAAAGGTATAAGATAGATATACATTTTCGGTTTGTGAGTATAAGCAGTGAGGAGTATTTTTTACAAAGTTACCGCACATTAGGAGTTTTTCTTGTATCGTGGTTGCGTTAACAAGCATTTAAACTCACATGCACAAACAAAACGGAATAACTATCTGTAGGCCATACATGTTTTTATGTTTTTTTAGTATTATATAACTGTATAGCACATGTCATCATCATCATCATCATCATCAGCCTTTTAATGTTCCCACTGCTGGGACACAGGCCTCCTCTCTGTAAGAGGGAATGGGCCGTAATACACCACACAGGCCCAGTGCGGGTTGTTGGATGTCGCTTGTCTTTAAATTTTGGACACCACTACTCTCAGCAAATGTGTGAGTACTTTTAATGCTTTATACCTGTATGTAGTGCTATTCTAGGTGCATCGTCCTCACATATATGAATTTATGTACTTATTGTAAAACACTATTTTTTTTTAAAGTAAGTATGGAGTTTTTTGTCCGTTCTTTGCCATAACAAGCTTCTTTTCCGAATGGACGGTATAATAAATTTCTATTACTTGTAAATTTCAAAAGTGCCGCTTAGTGGCCTAGTTGAAATAAATATATTTGACTTTATTATTATTGATTTTATACAAATATTTGTGCCGAGCGGGATCTGAAACAACGCCACGCATTGCAGCAGCCGAACGCTCAACCACTGCGCCAACCGTGTCATCCTCGTATATTAAGCAACCACGCAGATCACTTGGTACAATGTACCGCCATCGGAGTTTTTTGAAAGTCTACTATTATGTGACTCATTCATGGGATTACTTCTATAAATTAGAATATATTGTGCTCGATTACTTTTTCCTTGTTTTCATTAGTAAAAGGTAAAATATGTACTTATAATTATATCTTTGACCAGATCTTGGCTGTGACTCACTCATGACTAAACATTCATATCAGCATAGCCATGGTATAGTCCAGTCATTTAAAAGTTTCTGAAATTGCATTAAAAAAAACCGAATGTCCACTCCATCCTTTAGGGACGCAATCCTTGGAAAAATCTTCAGAAGTATGCTTTCACTGACTCAAAATGCGCTGGCGCTGGGTGAAATGATAATGATTTGTAATTTGAATGGTTAATTTTTAATGATCTCTATTTACAAGAATTAGACATACTTAAAAATCTTAACTCAGAGTTAGTTGCTGACACGAGGTTAAATTGACAATATTGTATTGTCAAGTTAACTTTGGATTAGCAACTAAATATGAGTTAAGGTTTTAAAGTGCGCGTTTGGCCCACTTGCATGAAAAACTTAACCCAGACTTAGTTGCTAGGACGAGGTTAAATTGTCAATATTGTATTTTAAACTGTCAACTTAACCTCGAGTTAGCAACTAACTCTGAGTTCAGATTTTTAAGTAGGCCTTAATAAGCTACAACCCGACCAATGGAAAAAATCCGAAATCACCATCATCAAAATGATGAATCATAGCAATAGTGCTTTGCGTCGGTCGCAGATAATAAATTGTTTTTTCAATTAGCTTTTTCCTCATGAATCTATTTTAAAATTAAGTTATGACTCGTTGTGTAAGACGATGTCTTTGATAAGGAAAGATCTCATCCGTGACTCATTCACAGGTGTTGGCTGGCGACAGTATTAAACCAAATGGCTTAGTAGAAAACATAAATAGCATATTATTAGTACATTAAAAAAATTGTACCATCTACCCTGTCTTTCAAAACTTAGTACCACACCCTTTTGAAATTGCAATTTCTTCTAAAGTTTCCCACTTTTTTTAAGTTAAAAAAATTACTTATGTAGATTAAACTATAATTTCAAAGGAAGTTGATGATTCTTTCTATAAAACATTTTTATTTCATAACTCTGACTCCTATAATATATATGTCGCCGCGTAGGCGTGAATTTGCTAATTTATCATCCTAATTAATCATTTTAAGTGTCAATGTCTATTTAAGTTGGGTTTTGAGTTCAGCGCCATCTATTGGCTCATTGTGGAATCAGTTATTGGTCTGATTGAGTGAAGTTCATTTGTTATGCTAATTTCAATGTTTAATTGATACGAGATGTTTAAATAAAACAGGAACACTTATTGTAGGACTTTTGGATTTGTTCTCATTTTAACTATTGCACATTTGACGAAGTAAATGTATTTGATTATGTTATTCTTATTAAGTTGTCAAACAATAGCGGATGTTATAATTTCTATGACCAATAACCAGATTTAATAATTAAATATGATAACTAAACAAATTTGAGTAAATGATTAAATACTAAAAAGTCACTAGACTATTTTACACAGCTATGTAATAATGAGAAACATTCTGATTGGTAAGATTGTCAGATCACCGGAAAGAACAATGGCGAGATTTTAGCTGACTTAAATTTGAGCGTCTGAAAGTGTGTTATATACGAAAGACGTTCTATTAATTGTCTACATTTTTTTTATATATTATTGGGCTGGTTCAAAACGAATAAAAAAAAATCATAATAAATAAAAAGTTATTTGATTTTTTAGTTAATTTCTTCAGCTTAGTGTTGCTATTTTATATTTTATCTGCCAAGTGACAAGTAGTAACTATATTAATTAATAATATAATGAATGTATTTATTGCAGTAAATGAGTTAACAATACAGTTTATGTCTAAGTATAGATGTTCCTCGCAGGTGGGTAAGAATACTGTAGTGCAGTAGAAATAAATGAATTACTTTTAATTAATTATTGGCAAAAAGACTAGTATCCAAGTTTAAAAAATATAGCTTGGTTGTTGACAAGGACGACGACCTTTTGATAAACGTCAAAGTCGCTTAGTTTAAATAAATATACTCTTTCCAAAGAGTATATTATACATTTCATGCTGAAATAACTAGGTAAGGGAAAAGCGAATGCGATATTCCCCTTTTACTTCCACGAAATTGAATAATATTACCTATTAAACACATTATTCAAAGTTACCCAGACATAACCTATAAAAGTTTATGACTGAATATCTATTATTCTCGACATTCTCGAACAAAAATTCTTGCACATACTAATTCAGAACATCACCCTGAGTTAAACCAGATATTTTTCATTTAAAGACGTAGGAATTTAATCTCAGCTAAAAAAATGTATGGGCACCTACCATTGTTCTTTGGGTAGTTTTGTTATTAGATGACTATTTCAATAATAATCTACAAACAACTTTGTATTTGTGAGTATTGGGGTTGTTTAATGTTACAATAATTAACTGAGCAGCATTTAAGTATTGTTTGCTAGCTTTATTCAACTATCCAAGTAATTAGTGTATAAACAAAAACAATATGGAAGTCCCGCTAGAGATGGGTCGTCGACGTATTTTTCGTTAACTAGTTTTCTAAAACTAGACCATCCATTTCCGTTGATCGACGAGTCGATCAACTAGTTGAATTTATCGACTAGTTCATAACGTAAACTATGTTAACTTGACGTTCTTTATAAACTTTGAGACGACGCGACGCGCGGCGTCTACGTCTCGACAACAACTTTCAACTTCCGATTGAATGTAAACAAGTACAAACCGGTTTACCTCGAATCGTTAGATCAATCAATCGCTTTACTCTTTTGCTCACGTAAAACTATTGGCGTCCTTTTCTTCTTAATACAATGCATTTTTACTCCAAAATGGCATTCGGCCCATAGAAATTTACACTCTTTGCATCTCGAGTTAGAGTTCATATTAATTTGCTTGATGTTCGTCCGTTATTGTTAGTTTTCGGACCTTTGAACTTGTACTACCAAACTAAGTTCTCGCGTCGATCGTCGCGTTACAAGTCGACATGAACATAGTCCAGTCTCAGTTTAGCCGTCTACGAATTCAACTAGTTCGTTGATTATCGGTGAACCGTCGAACCGTTAATTGTACGTCGACGCTCGAATTAACTAGTTCGTTCATTCAACGCCCATCGCTAAGTCCCGCTCACTTAGAACGCGCATCGCGCGGACTGTGTGTGAAAAATAATAACTGATGAATAAATGTAATTGAATAGATGTTTCAAAACCTAGTAAACATGTAACGTTAATTGTCATAAAGTGATTGTGTAATCTGTAAAAACATTTAAAAGAGTATCCTGGAGTTTCTGGGTAGATCTTCTACAGCGATCGACGAGGGCTTTGCGATCTAGCGGGCCACACGATGTGGTTTTAGCTTCAAGTTCATTTGAAAACTCAAAGTGCCTGTAACAAAGTCAAATAAACACTCTGAGCTTCAATCCAGTGTTGTGTGTTATTGAAGTTCACCCGCTCCAGTCAAGAATAAAGGAATTGCCTCTAGACATTGGGGTTAATGATGGCGGTCCTACGATTCATAGGTACTCGGACGTGACATATTTATATAATATAATCTTCATTTATATTAAAAGACAAAAGATATTTATTTCAATTAGGCCACCAAGGGGCACTTTTGAATGTCACAATTTATATTCACATGGAATAAAAGTTGATTCCACCGTGCATTCGGCAAGTAGCTTGTTATGGAGAAGAATGCACAAGAAACTCCATACATATTCTTTTAAAAAAAAAAATGTTTTACAATATTTAGGTACATAAGTACACACATTAATAAATTCACATATGTGAGGACAATGCACCCAGAATAGCACTACACACTATACTACGTAAAGGTATAAAGTATTAAAAGTACTCACACTTGTACTGTGCAGTTATATAATAGATACTAGAAAAACATAAACATCCGAAACAGTTAAGTTATGACCAATCCCAACTGACGGCGCCCGTTCACGAACATGACGCATGAATCGGCACCACCCAGCTCAACCATCATGAAGCGAACCGAATGATCCAACACACGCGCCACCATCAGAGAGACATTTGAGAGAGCATGACACACTCAACTGCCAGGGCACACACAAGTCAACGAACGACACATAGGTATAGCAAATGGTAGATTTACAGTTGAGTACATAGTACCCACACACGTGCTGTGCAGCTATACAATACTAAAAGAAATCGAGTCTATACAACACACATAAACATATCATTTGTTTTTGTGCCCTAGTGGTTGTGGAGCAGGACTAGCATTAAGCCAAGCATTTTTATCCGTGATGTAATCCCGCAACTTATAATATGCCTGCCTGCATAGTGTGCGTTTTATACAATTTTTAAATTTTGTCTCATTCAGTTCTAGAATGTGGGGAGGAATTTCATTGTAACATTTTGTACAGGAGAATGATGAAGATGAGGCGACTTTTGCCAGTCTGAAACCTGGTTGAAATAATTGGTCCCTATTTCTAGTAATGTAATTATGTCTGTCTCCGTTTATACTAAAAAGATGCAAATTCTTTCTCACGTACATTATGTTTTCATAAATATATTGACAAGGAACCGTCATGATGTTAATGTCCTTAAACAGTTCCCTTATAGAATCGCGCCGGCGAAGATTGTAAATCGCTCTGATGGCTCGTTTTTGCAGAATAAAAATAGACTCAATTTCTGCAGCCCTTCCCCATAGTCGGATACCGTAAGACATTATACTATGAAAGTACCTAAAATAGACTAGCCTAGCGGTATCCACATCAGTAAATTGTCGAATCTTTCTGACAGCATAAGCTTCCGAACTCAGCCGCCCCGCAAGTGATACTAAATGAGGACCCCATTGCAACCTTGAGTCTAGCGTGATCCCTCAGGAAAACCGTTTTATCGACGAATTCGAGCTTCTCCTTGTTTAATATACTGCCACAATTAGTACTTTTGACATTTGGCAAGGAAAATTTTACGCATTTGGTTTTTTTACCATTTAAAACTAAATTATTGGCAGTGAACCAATCCTGAACCTGCCGTAGCGCGTTATTTACGTCGTCAACCTAACAAGTACGTCTATTTATTTAAAACATTAAATATTTGTCATCAGCAAATAACACCATGTTTAGTTTGTTTTCTAATAAATGGGGTAAATCGATTATGTATATTAAAAATAAGAAAGGACCTAAAATTGAGCCCTGGGGTACCCCATTTTCACGTTTAACCCCGACGAATTCACACCGTTTATTTGAACTAATTGTTGTCTATCACTCAAATAAGATTTAACCAAACTTAACGCTGATTGGCCTAGCCCGTAATACTCAAGTTTCAGAAATAATGTTTCATGATTAACGCAATCAAACGCCTTCGACAGGTCGCAGAAGATACTAATGGCATCCTGCGACTCTTCCCACGCATTAAATATGTGTTTTAATAGGGTGACACCAGCGTCAGGTGTACAACGTCCGTTGGTGAAACCATACTGTTTATCATGTAAGATGTTATTCGTATTAAAATGAATGAGCATTTGATTTAGCATTATCTTTTCAAATACCTTGCTGAAAACCGGCAACACGGATACTGGTCTATAATTATTTGTGTATAGATCATAGATCTTCGGTCGGTTTTATCTTGATTTGCTTAAAAGCTTTTATTACTGTTATGGGGTTTATATGTGAAAAGTTAAATTCATTGGGGCAGGCTGAAACGTTCGCGTTCAATAATCCAAAAGCGAGCGAGGGCGAAGAATTTAAGGTTTCAGTAGTTTTAATTGAGATGTTGGTAAAGAAATTTATAAAATCTTGAGCAACTTTTTTGTTATCTCTAATAAGTCCGTGTGTGGTCTGAAGCGTGTAATCAGTATTATTTCTTTTATTCCTTTTCGTTTCATTGTTTATAATTTTCCAAACCGTCTTGATTTTATTTTCTGCTAATTTAACCTTATTGCTTATGTACAAGGCCTTAGCAACATACTTATTAAACGTTTCAGTATTAATACAAGGCTTAAGGCCGTAAAGTTCGTAAAGTCTTTCCCTACTTTTTCTAAGTCCTGTAGTCGCCCAGTTAATGAATAAAAACTTAGGGCATATAGTTTTAGTTTAAATTGAATTGAATTGAAATCTTTTTGAAACACTGAAAAAACTTCATCATACAAAATATTACCATCATTCACTGTGAAGTCCTGATCTCTTAACTTATTGATTAAAGTGCTGTTAAATTTATTTAATTTACCGGATGTTATTGGTCTGGATTGAATCTGCACTTGTTGTTTTATCATAATGGACTCAAAGGCCACCAGTAGCCCACTATGATCCGAAGGCAGATAATTTATAATGGCCTTGTCAAAGTTGTTGCAGCAACAAAAACATTATTAATACATGTAGCAGAAGTCAATGTAGTTCGGGTTGGTTCCATAAACACATGTGACATATTAAATGATTTAAAGAGATTTAATAACCTACTGCTATATGAATTATCTTCTAGAATATTAATATTAAAGTCACCACAGACAATTACTTGTTTATTACCAATTGCAAGTTTAGCCAAAACATCTTCCATTACTGACTCGAATATAGACTAGTTTTTATAATAAGGGGGTCTGTAAACGCACACTATGACATGCTTATCCAGCTCAACACAGGACAGTTCAACTGATAGGTCTACTATATCTTTACGGGGTTTTGATTTAATACCATTTTTAATTAATATAAGTGAACCCCCATGCAACATAATATTTCTGTTAAAACAGCTGCCCAAAGCATAATTTTCATAATCGATTAGCATTGCATAATCTTTCAGCCAATGCTCAGTAAAATAAACAATTTCGAACCTTGTTTTTTCCAAAAATAGTTCGATTTCTAATTGCTTCGAAGAAAAACCCTGATTATTCTGATGGAATAATTTCAGAGAATTCTGCTCATACCTTTTCTTGAAATTAAATTTTTGCGAGCAAGAAGGTACCTTCTTGATGGTGGATATACTCTTAACTATTCCGTTATTGGTACCCTCCCTTGTCCTATCAATTAGTTTAAAGAATAAATGTTAATAGCATCTTTGCTAACGTTATTCAAGGTATTGACTACTTTTAAATTAGTACTATTACTAATATCAATAATTATTGGATACTTTGACATACTATGAAAACAGATTGCAGTATATGTAACGGTTTTAAAAAGTAGGTAGTTGTAAATCTCTGACAATCAAGTGGGTGACGTGCTGTCCTGTTTGCTAGGCTATGAAATAGCCTGTACTGAGGAGTAACAATGCCGAGACCCTCTAATTGTATTGCTACAATTTAATTTTACAAGTATTTTTTTTTAAGTCTTAAAATCTATAGATACTAGAGCGTGAGCGCATTTGTGTGTTTGTGTGTGAGATAGCTAGCTTGTTTGTTTGTGCGTCTGTGATGTGTGTGCGTGTGTGCGTGAGCGTGCGGCTTTGTAAGTCAGTGTAAGCGTGCGTAAGTAAGGTGATTGGATTAGTGGGGGTCTATGTTTTGGTTGAGTGTTACAATATACAAACACAATATAAAAACAACAATTTAATTAAATTTAATATGTTTCTGTTTCGTCGTAGGTTTTATTTTAAGGAATATTCGGACGGTCTTTTTACAATTATGATAAGACAATTAACAATATATTATTTTTTGTTTAGTCTCTGCACCACCCTAAGGTCGACTGGTAGAAAATGCCTAAGGCATTAAGTCCGCCTTTTGACTTGTGCATAAAGTCTTATAAATAAATAAATAATATATTTGATAATTTTTGTTTATTGTATTATAGAGACGGACCCAAATAATAAAATAATCTATAGTTTAGGAGAAATTGCAATTTCACATAAGTATGGTACTAAGTTTTGAAGGCCAGTATACTCAAGCACAGTCTATCCATCTGTTGAAATAATTCTTAATTCTTTTTTTAAATTCTTAATTTTATTTTAAGCAAAATAAGTATGTAGGGATCGTAGCAGGTGGCGTTCTGTAGTTTCTGCCTACCCCTATGGGAAAAAGGCGTGAGTTTATGTATGTATGTATGTAATTTTTTGAGATTGGTTTTCTTAACTCTAGTCTAGGTCAGAGGTGACAGAGACCAAGTGTACGATCGAGTGAGCTTACCCAGAAGGAGCCTGTTCACTCTTACTTTGAATAGATTTGAGTTGAATGCGTTCGGGAACACAGCAAACATACAAACACACACACTCATAAACTTTCACCTTTATAATATTAGTGTGATAAGTGTGTTTATGAACCTATTGTACCCCACTGCAGGCCAAAGGACCTCCTCCGTCTTTTCATTGTTCCTTGTTACTTGGTATATTTGGCCAATCCTTTAGGTAGGCGTCCAACTCATTACGTCACTACTCACTCTTTCTGGGCCTACAGGGTTGCCGGTTCCTGGTAATCGGAGCCCAGTCAGACTTCTGCCCAATTCGTCCACGTAAAAGTCGAAATTTATGCAAATGAAACTTAGATGAAATAGTTATTTATGCTACAAGTGCGGAAGGTAGGTGATTGATATGAGTGGCATTTTTTTTCACGAGCGAGCGAAACAAGTGAGTGGATAAATCGACACAAGTCGGAAATCATCTTACGTACGTGTATCATACAACATTTTACTATGCATTGTGCGAGGAAATAAATAAATTATTAAAATGAAATTAATAAAATGGCGGGCTTATTCAAGCGCGTTCAGCACAGATTAACTAATATTTCCTCGGGCATATCTACTGAGCATGTGCGAATAGCTGTCACATCGTAACGCAATAGGGCACGAGCAAATATACGTTCTGCCAAACTTATTTAATGAATATTTAAAATTAATTTATTGATCAAAATGTAAATCTAGAGTAACTAAAAACGCCTAAAATAAAGTATTAGTTTTATTTTACCTTTTATATGAATGATAATCAGTACATAAGAAATTTTTAAAACTATTCTCAAGTAATAAAAACTCTATGCGTCGGGCTGACGTTGGAGTTAAAAATTAAAAAAGTACAGGAAAGTAAAAAGCACTAGTGAATAAAAGTGACACTTTCCGCACAGTTTGGCTGCTTGGAAAACCGCTCTTTTCGAGGACATGCGTTGTAAAGTATATTTTCATCCCATGTATTCGAAAATAGGCTGATAAGTGCGAGCAAAATTGGTCATCCCGTCGCACTTAATAACAATGACGAAATTACTTTTAAATTTGGTACACTATTAAATTAAAATGTTTGGACGTAATTCGCTTCGATAAAGTCCTGGCCGGTAATAAAACAAAACGAGCTTGCCGACGCGGCATTGGTTAAACATATTTAAAAAATATACACGGGAATTTCTTATCAACAAAATATTGCAGACAATTTTAATTTGATTCACCCAGATTGAATAAAAGCTGATTTCCAGCAGTTAAAGTTAAATATTAACACTAGAAAGTGTAAAATTAAACTCACAATCTGTCTTAAACAATTTACTACCAAACAAATCGAAAGAAAAGTATTAAATTACGGCCTTCCTCAATTGATCCACCGATTTAACCTTTGTCTCCGCGGCGCCCATCCACTTAAAAACAGCATGAAATATCACCATTGACTCAACATGATCATCAACCAGAACCTGAAGATAATACAAATACCCAAGAGATACTTATGTTAACGCAAATGCCAACATTTTCTGTTCCTAGCAAAACGGTTTCAAAATTGCGAAAACGATTGGTAATTTGGTTATAAAAATATAAATATTCGTCCCTACTAAAAGCATTTCTTATTTATTTTTCTGATTGAAAAGCAGATTGTTCCAGACGATATGAAAATTATTTATCCTCGAGTGACGTACTTTGAATCCTTCGCTAGGCTCGGGATTCTACTCCAGAATCCTTAGCTTCGCTCTGGATTCAAAGAATCGCTCTCGCCCTCAATACATTATTTTGGTCCCTTGTGACACAATCTTCACGCGTTCTTGACTCCGAATACTCAATTCAGAAAACCACCCTTTGGTAGCGCAGAGTATTAAATTTTGACGGTTCCCTTTTTGATGAAGTAATGTCATTAGCAAAAAACCCTCAATTAAAACCCTCGGTTTCTCAAAACTCGATTATAGGGCTGTTAACGTAATCGACGAATAATCACCGTTTATCTGCTGAGATATGCTGTCGAAATTTCATTAAAAAAAGAAGGCATTAAACCAATCACAGCAGATAACGCGTTCTTGACAATTTGTCAAATGAATTTGGAATAATTTAGCGTTGAGAAACCCGGCCTTAGTGGAGTAAGGTTGTCTATTTTTGGAATATATTCTAATTTTTCCGATACAATTGGCGTCTCCAAACGCGTTTCATTGCTATCTAGCGGGACCTTAGTAGTATAATGCAAGCTTTTTTTATTAAAATTGTTTGCTTAAATAAATCATGGTATTGAGTGACACACTATTTCTGCGAAATGCATATTGATTAGTACAGCGACCTCTATTTTTCTTTTTGGTTCTCAATTAGTCTATCTTTAGCCAGTGACTGTCTATTTAACATAATTAATAATACGAATATGTTGTAGTTAGGAACTGATTAATGTTCATCAGTATGTAGCGCAGACTTTTAATAACCTCTATTCATTGGAACGGATTGAATGGACCGGATTGAGGTACGTGTACATCATTTTTTTTGAATTATAAAATCAACCTGTCAATATTCATCCCGTGATCAAATGAATCATCTGTCCAGTTTTTACCAACTGCCCTTTTTTGTATGTTTTACTTATTGGGGTGTTTTGAAAATAATTAACCGTCATAATATAGCACTTCAAACACCTTTTTATTGTATATTACATACTTTCTATTATTTTTTATATCATCTATATTACACATTTTTATTATTCATTGGTTCAGCACCCACATATTAACATTATTTTCGGTATCTATTTTATTTACCCTCGTCCGTGTGTCACTAGCGGGGTGCTAACTGAAAATCTTCGCTAGGTGTCTGACGCCCAGAAAATGCTGAGTTGGTATGTATTTCGGTGTGGGCACACCCAGCACACCTGTTCTTGAACCTTGTTTGCACTTCTTTTTTACTGTTCTTCCCTGTTAATTTTTAATTGTTGCTGTTGTGTTGTGTCTGTGTCGAATAAATGTTTTCTATTCTATTATTTTCTTATTCTAACTGTGTTATGACTTGACTGAATTACTTCTTCCACTCTGGGTGAAGCGGGAGGGCGTGTCAGGTTTTACTGACTAAAACCCACCCGTGTTCCTTCTGTTGCTTGAGCCAGGGCCGCAGTAACAATATTACAAATTTATTCGAGACCCAGATAGGCATCGTCGTAGTGGACCTCGTCAGCTTTTGCTGACAACCCTTTGAGGCGCGCATGGAACTCTACGCGCCATCGACTCGGGCCTGGTCCTTATCGGATGGTGAGCTACCCATAACTCGCCGTCCGCAAGCCCGCGCCTACGTTTGCCAGGAATCAGCTTGCGACTCCTGACGCCCGGGGTCTCTCCTGCGGTGGCTTGGGGCTTGAGGGTATCTCCGTTGCATCTCCCTAACGCGTTCCACCTCCTCCTTCGCGAGCATTACTGCTTCGCAAAAGATGGTGACAGTTTACCATGCCCTCTCGCCCTGTACCATTATATATTATGGCTTGAACCAGGGCCGGACGCGAGAGTTCACCACCGCCGATCGCCTCCACGAGAACACGGCTTTGCTCCACAGGCCTCCACCCACGCTCTACCGTGTCTTCCGGGCGATCCACACAATTGGGACACCCGGGAGGATAGTCTATCCTGGGTTGTCAATGATTGCTTCGCTCCCGTCAACTGTCTATCTACCAACCCTACCCTTACCTATCCTACCTACCAACCTACCAACCCTACCCTACATATCTACCTTCCCTACCAAGCCACCCTATCTATCTACCTTTTTTTTTTTTTTTTTTTTGATAACGCTGGAAAAAAATGCATTACGCATACCCGCCCATCGGGGGAATGGACGGGCTATGTGGGACTCCCCGGGCAAGCCCGGTATACCCACTAAAATAAACCAGCGCACTCCCGCATCGTCTGTGTGGAGGAGGACTGGGAAACCGGCACAGCCTTTACGCCCAGTCCTCCGCCGACGACTGCCCACCATAATGGCGGGCCCCGCACGCCCCTCCCTCAGTGGGGTGGAGGGGCCCGGGAATGACCGTGAGTGATCGGCCATTCCCGCCCGACGAGGGTGGTGATTGTGCAATGCAGACGACAGGCGCCCCCGCAACTGCCGCCCGCTAATCACCACCAGGGGGTGGGCGCAGGCGATCGTACAACCGCCCTCTCCCACCCCCACCGCTGCCTCCTTTTGCGACATGGCGTCCTCGCAAAAGGAGGCAACCGCCGCCCAGGCCCTCCCGCTCCGCAGCATAGAATACACTACACCGGGAAGCGAGAGGACCTGCCTAACACCTCAGGGCACGGCGCAGCTACGCCCCCGCTGGGCACACCTAGACGGTGTGCCGCGCCGTACCCTCCACCGCGCTGGACCTAACGGTCCCCTCCTATGCGGCATCTGGCCAGAATCCGCGAAGGCCAGACGCCGCCCTCCGCGTGTGCGGCGAAGCGTCGACCGGCGCTCCGCCGCCTCCTCCAACCATTGACTTGTCCCTGCCGACCATCCCACGTCAAAAGAGGGCCGGCAACGACAAGTCACACCCTCCTCTTGGGCCCACCTCCCGCCCCCGAACCGCGGCCACCCCCACCCGCAGGAGAGATTCCGGGCTGCAGAGCCAGGTGCAGAGCGGGCAAAGCCCGGATGCAGAGCCGGGCAAAGCAGGGTGCAGAGCTGGTCAGTGCACTCGGGGAACTCAAACCGCACGAGTACCGAGTGCAAAGCCAGGTGCAGAGCGGGCAGAGCCGGTCACTGCAGAGCCGGTCACTGCAGAGACGGGCAGTGCAGGGTGCAGAGCTGGGGTGCCCCGGGCGTTCCCCCCCGCAGGGGAAGGCAGCCCGCCCAGAGGCAAGGAATTGAGCCCCACCGCTTACCTACCAAAACTAACCTACCCCACCCACCCCAACCTACCTACCCAGCCTACCCCTTCGCCGCGTCTGGAGTGTCCTCTGCTATTCAGAGGAACACCCAGAGCGACGAGTCCCCCCCCTACCCCCCCGTCAGATATTCGCCATCGCCAACAAGAACCCACGAATGGGAAGTTATTGACGGTGCCCAGGGTGCACCAGCCCAACGGGTTGCTCTTCTCCTCGAACGTATCCGAAAGAGACCAGCAACCAACTAGGCCAACGTGGAGGTTACCTGACCCGCACCCCATACATACCTACCCTACCTTACCCTACCCAACCTACTTGACCCAACGTGAAAGGGTAACAGACCGACAGACTGAGTTACTATCGAATTTATAATATTACGGATATTTATATGTTAGGTTAGGTTTTTAACGAATTAAATTTACTGTTGATAGTTCAGTAGACTTATCTTCAAGCGAATTACCACTTGTTGGATTTTTGTATTAATTTTCGTTTCAGAAATCAGATGTCATTATCGTTGTGGCTCAACATGCTTTGGCTTTTAAAGACCATTATTGAAACGCCTCATCAGTTTTCTTGAATCGATCTGTCAGCACCAAGGTGCATGTTAATGAAGATTTAGTAGCCAGAAAAGTGTTCCATTTGTGGCCTTGTCTTAAATTGTATCGATGAAGTTCAGTGTTGGTTTTTCATTTGGGTCGTGGGTAAATGAGTCACCGATGAAAATTCTTGGAGGATTGTCATTTGTGACTCTGTAATCAATTGTGTGCACAATGCAAATTTTTATTGCTGCTTGTCCAAAGTAGCAACATGTATTCTTTGTTTGCATCATATTACTATGATGCATACCATGATACATTTGCGTTACTAGGAATCAATTCCTTACAGATTATGGGTACCATACACGGGGTCGTCTGGCGCCCATGTGCTGGTTTGCACCTGTACCAAACTTGACAATCTACAATCGATAACGCTAGTAGAAAACAAATCAATTTATCGGAATGACACATCTGAACGTTAAGTCACGTGGTCAGACTATACAAATAAAAGGCGTTAACGATTGTAGAAAGCGATTTGTTACGAAACGTTTGTCTTGGCTAGGGAGGCTGGGGTGGTCACGGCGTGCAACGTGTTCTGGTGCACCGGGGATGGGTTCGCGGTGAGTGCTAACGCGTGCCCGTGTTACCGCCACAGTAGGACACCGTGGAGTTTTACTGGGTTGAAGTTCCACATAACTGCGCTATCTCTGTGGTAGCGCAGTATGCAAGAGCATTTCCCCACGCAAAAAAAAAGAATCAATTCCTTGAAGCAGAAATGAGAAACATGGTGTGAAATTGCGTAACTGTGTTGCGCATTTATTGCATTTCTTTTTGTTTTAAATGCCGAAGTCTTAAGTGATAGGGGGTAAATTAAATATATTGTCAGTGATCGGGAACAAACTCAGTAAAATTACTCCGATATTGTTATTACAGCAGTAGTACGGTTGAGGTCCTTTAAAAATATTGAATTTGGTGTTGCTACGTCATTATATGAGTATAAGCCCCGATTTATGAAATAAGAGATTTGTAGTTGAGTGTTTCTCAAATTCTACTTTAGCGAGAAACTTTGGCGTTCAAAATGGGTTCTGCACGTTCTCAACTCCAAAATCTCAATTTAGAAACTGACCCGAAATGTATGGAAACAAGGAAATCATTAAAAGCAATACTAAAATGACATCATCATCATTTTAACAGACGTAAGCTTCCCCCAAGTATCGCCGCATCTCCTGGTCCTAAGTTACTCGCATCAAGAGAATTCCCGTGACCTCCCACTTGGTCTATCTTGTACTTACTTCTACCAGTGGCTTCAACCGAAAATTATCCTGACGGAGCATATTCCCAAGATAAAATGTATCAATTAATATAGTATTATTATATATTTCCTTTATTTATCTTCATTATTTTATGTTACATTTTTTAAAAATTTAAAAAGGAAACAAAAAACATATCAAAATTAGAAGCCCACCGTTATCGGGAACAGGATCCAACCTCCTCACAATGCGAGCCGTATCAAGGTGTACTAACTTCTGTATCAGGCCCTTGATCCAACCACGTAATGACAACCTCGACAGAGTCGACAGATGGTCATCCAGGCTATTGACAATCGGCACAATGATCGCCGAGTCCACATTCCACATGTCAACAACTCGTGTGCGAAGTCGAGATACTTGATTTGTTTCTCTTTCTCAGCTTTCACGAGGTTCTCCTCAAGTAGGGTGGTGACATCGATTATCATTGTGTGGCGTGCTAATCGGTCTATCACCACTATATCCGGTTTATCGGCCACAATAGTCCTATCAGTGATGATAGACTGATCCCAGTAGAACGTGACATGGTCACTTTCGAGAACTGGGTCGGGCACATACTTGTAATAAGCATTACAAGTATGTCGCATCAAGGCTGGCCGATAGATGTAAACCATCGGGAAGTCAGGACGTATTCCCTTAAGACATCGTGTGTGGGCAGGTCGGTGAGTACAATCGTGCAAATGAAATCACATAATTATTAGATACACTGGGTTTATTCAAATATTCACAGTTACAATCTTGATTACTAATATTACGGATTGACTCTGATTCAGCTCTAAGGCTGTCAGTACTCAACTGCCATATTCTGTGTTGGCTGGCGTGCTTGCGATTTGTTTTAACGTCCGTACTATTGACTAAACCCGACAAGGATATATTATATACCTTACACTATAAATTATTATTTATATATTTTCATACCAAAATTTAACATAATTGGTCCAGCCGTTTGAGCGTGAAGAAGTAATAAACATACAGACACACACTCACAAACTCTCAAAAATATTAAGTAGGACAAGTAGGATAGGATGAGGCCTACCAACATTACGCCCTTCGGTACGCGGTCGCTGCACTAGAGGAATTAGACAATGTGTCATTATATCGTCGAAATACCAAAATCTATGGTATTTGGCCCGTGACATTTCGATAGCACCCGACATTACTTTATATTTTTGATGTTTTTGCTTTCGTTATAATACAATTTCACTTGTCTAGAGTCTCAAAGTCAAATATATTTATTCAATTAGGCCGATAAACGGCACTTTTGAACGTCACATAAATTAAAATTAAAATTTACAAATAAAAAAATAAAAAATTCTACCGTGCATTCGGAAAGTAGATTGTTTTGGAGAAGAACGCACAAGAAACTCCATACTTATTCTTTTAAAAAAAAAAATGTGTTTTACAATATTTACATACGTACATACATTAATATATGTGAGGACGATGCACCCAGAATAGCTCTACACACTATACTACGTACAGGTATAAAGTATTAAAAAGCATTAACAGAAAAATTAATTAATTTAAGGAACATGGTTCTCACATACTTACAAATATTACAAACATAGGTAAAATACCTAATTCAACAACAACGGAACACAGTGTGTGAGTCAATTTCAAAAAAAAAAAAAAGAACCTTTCAGCCTTTTCGACCATCTTTTCTGTGTGCAAAATGTATATAGAACGTGCGTTTTCGACAAAAGCAACATGTTTTCTTTATTTGCATAATATTTATAGGAATAAATTGCGTGGAAATGAAACAAGAGAACATATTGTGAAATAACGCAAATGAGTTTTACCATTATAGCAATTCTTTGATTAAAATTCCTATTAACACATAAGGCATAAGCTCCATATAATAGGGACGAGCCTATTGCCAGCACATAGTGCACCTTCATACTTCATCAAGTACGTGTAAGATTGATTCAAGTAAGATTGCGCGTACAGGTTGGTCGCTGCAGAAAAAATCTGGTCATTTGGAGTCTCATAGACCCGTCTCAAACACAGTGCAAGTGTGGGGCCCCGTCGCAGGATACGCCCCACATCCTTGTCTGCCCTTCGTGTCCAGCCACCTGCACCTTTCAGGACCTGAACGTGACTAATGACAGAGCGGTCCAGGTGGCTACATACTGGTCAGACAAAATTTGACAATATTTGAGTCAAGATTCGATTTTATCGACACGACGAAAAATTTGTTTTGCTATTTTATGATTATTAAAAAAAAGTATTTTCATGATTATTTAAACGATAACCTATGAGTAATTAATAATGTCTTTACAATATTTTTAATATTATTTTGAAAATGTTATGGCCATTTTATGTTTCTAATTTTAAATCTTTGTGTGTCAATGCCTGATAATAATCGATTATTTATATTTTATTTTATTTGGTTTGTTCAGTTCTTTCTTTTTTCTCTTCGTACAAATCTCTTTTGCATTACTTTGCTGTCATTATAAGTAAAGTACATCATTTCAGCCGAAAGACTAAAACCATTGCTGGCAATAGGCCTTCCCCAAGCTTCTCCACACTGACCGTACCTCAGCTACCGGATGGCCGTTGGGGCTGAAAGGTTCTGGAGTGGCAACCGCGTACCGCAACTCAAATCGCAGCCCCACAGTACAGCAGCATTCAGAGGAAGTTTCCGTTACGCAGCAGCCAAAGTATGGAATAATCTACCGCCGCCTATTAGAGCAATAAACACAATAGGTACATTTAGAAGACATTTGCGACAGTATTTAACGGACGCGCAACGGAAACTAGACTTAATACACTTGAACCTTTCACTGATATGATGTCGATCCTATTCGCAGTTGATAGTACTCGATTTTCTAGTGTGCGTGTGTCAGTGCGGCAGTATAAGTTGCAAAAATTATAAAAGAGTTTATACATAACTAAAATATGCGGGTGGTTAACGTTCCGTATAAACCGCTGCCTCGTACCCTCGGCCGCGGGCTGGTGTGTCATCCATCCTTGATACCTGCTTTCGGTTGGGGTTGGGAGGCCTATGGGTTAAAAGGAATATGTTGCTAAATATTTTAAATTTTAAACGGTTAATATTATTGATGGAACCTTCGATCATAAATACACCTAGATTCCCGGTCAGCGCTTAAAAAACGGGCCGAAAAATTGAATCGAATTTATTTCAAAATTAGTATGGTCCAATCATAGCCAACATTAATACGTTAAAAATGCCGCAATGTGCGTTCAAAAACTGTGAAAATAACCACCGTAACACCTTGATTTTGGAAGGAATATCTTTTTTTCGGTAAGTTTATATCAATAAGTGTTTTTCTTATAGTAAAACCGAATTAAATAGAAAATATGAATAAATTACCAAATATTATGATTGTTTGACCAATGTTTGCGTCGACAAAGCGAACGCGCCAACTATTGTAACAAACATTGACTGTTCTGGAACAGAGAATGCATGGAGTGGTTTGTAAAGCTATTTTTTTTTTTTAATTGAAAATAATACTATTGTGTTATTTTGGTCCGACTACTTTTATAAATCAGTCAAAAATATTTGACACCATAGAAAACGAAATAAAGTAACCCCGAAATTTCCTACATAGTGTTTGTAACCTTATTGCTGAAATTTTAAGTTTCATTTTTTAATAAATATTTTTGTACTTACATATAACTGACTTTTAATTTTAAAGTTTTCATGCAAACCCTACCCTACCTAAGTACCCTACCTACCAACCTACCCACGAATCTATTTTTTTAACTGTCTCTATTCGAGCGAACAAAACAAAAAAAAAATTATTCAAATCGATCCAGCCGTTTTTGAGTTTTAGCGAGACCAACGAACAGCAATTGATTTTTATAATATAGAAAGATAGGTAGGTAAGTGTGTGTGGCCATTTGAGCGACTTATTTTCGTTCCTGATTCTTAATCTAGTATTTTTATAGATCGATGATATAAAAAAAATAATTGAACGTTTCGACTCCACTCATTCCTTATCCAAGCTCAAACATAAATTTTAAAAATTCGAATTTCGAATTGATTTTTTTTTTGGCACATTGTGATTTAGACTTTAACACTCAATCTAATTTAAGAGCTCAATAAAAATTTAGTCTTACACGCAAGACTAAATTTTTATTGAGCTCTTAAAATTTTTATTGCTTTTTATACATCGTTTTGTGAAAGCAACTTTAGACATTGCGTTTAAGGTTAAATTTACATTAATGTTTATTTATTCCAAGTGGAATTCTTAGAATTACCTAAACACAATTGGCGTCAGTTTTAAAGATAAGTTTTGTATGGGATCCTCAATCTAGGTGTATTCATGATCAAAGGATGGAACACATTTCCTTGTATCTTGCTGCCAATATCCTTATTTCACTTTGTTTCACCTCTCTGACAAAATGTGACGTACATACTGATCGCAATATTTCTCAAACTACCCGAGTATAAAAAACCTTTTTAATATTAAACGTTACTTGCAATCCATCTATTTCGCTCAGCTGTTCATGACATAATGGTTCATACCAAATTATTATACATACCTGTATATCTTATAAAAACACTAACATATATCTATTTACCTGTATTGAACACAAACACATATCTATTTACCTGTATTGTAACCTCAAAATCAAAACTGATTCACATCCGTGCACTTCAACGTAAGGTTCAGTTGAAAACCAGCGTCAGGCAACTCCCAGTTGTCTGGCATTTTGCTGAACTGGACCTTTTTGGCGCAGCCGCGGGGCACACTATGTATGTAATTGTTTTAATTAAATTCTTTTTCCTTATATTTGTACATTGTGTGTATCTGTGTGTGCCAAATAAACAAGTTTTCTTTCTTTTCTTTCTTTCTTTCTTTCTTTACCGGAATTCAAATTGCGAAAACAAAATCGAGACGATTGATCACAATTTGGCTGCGCGCCAAAAATATCTTTGTAGCAAAAAAAAACAATAATAAATTTCTAAACTGTACGTAGAATCTATGTTCAACTGTTTTCCAACGTAGCAACATTTGTCTTATTTGCATCATACATAAAGTTTCTAGGAATCAATTGCATCATGTAGAAGCTGGAGAAACTTTTGCAAAAATTGCGCAAAGCTGTGTTGCACCATTATGCTATCTTTGATCCATAATATAACGAAACATCACGCCAGTATTCCCTGATTGATTAGGCAGAGGTGGACCTACAGTACACCTACATTTCACAAGATATATTTAAGTCTCATATAAAAGGGGCCAGCCTATTGCCATTCAACCAGACACAAATCCAGACTCCGGGCTCCTACTGAGAAATTCCAGATAGAAAAACCTTTTAATATTTTGCATGACCCAGCAATTGAACCCAAGATCTCAAGCTAGCAATAGCACTAGCGACCATTAGACCAACGAGGCAGATTCATATTCCTACTAACACACATGACATATATAAATAAATAAAATAAAAAACCTTTAGTTGTTCTTAGTAAATTACATAATATTAAACAATTTCCTAAGTTAACTTAAATCTAAGTCAAGAATCCCTGGTGGGTAAAGGCCTCCTCCAAGGATGCCCAAATTTCCTTGATTTCGTCTGCCCATCGTGTAATCCCCCACCCACCAGGTGGACCGATGACCTGGTGAAGGTTGCGGGGATCCGCTGGTTACGAGATGCACGGGACCGGTCAATGTGGCGACGCTTGGGGGAGGCCTATGTCCAGAAGTGGACGTCTTTCGGCTGATATGATGATGATGATGATGATGATGATCGTGTAATCGGTTTCTCTCTTTCTCTTTTTCCCACAAGGTAATTTTGAGGGTCCGTCTCTGGTCCGTGAGCCTCGCTACGTGTCCTGCCCATTTCCAATTGAGCTTCTGGGCATAGTTCAAGGCATTTGTGGATTTTGTTATTGCTCTTATCCTGGTGTGTATTATCTTGTCTACTTTCTTATTCTTAAGCATGCTTTTCTCCATTCCTCTCTGGCAGGTGGTGATTTTGTGCTTGGCTTTTGTAGTGAATTTCCAAGTCTGGCATCCGTATTTCAAGCCCGGTAAGAGGCTCGAGATCAGTGTCAGTTCGAACTCGAGCATGACTTAAGTCCCATGTTAATCATCATCATCATTTCAGCCGAAAGATGTCCATTGCTAGATATAGGATTCCCCCACGCGTTGCCACATTGACCAATCCCATGTTAATCGGGGTGAGCTTATTCCTAGCAATGGGCACAACCCAAGGAAACTGTTCTTAGAGCGTCGTATGACCAAGATAGTAAGGGTGAGATGTGTGAGTTCTTGTAAATTAATCAAAACAAGACAGTGTTCCTATTCTGGAGTGTTTGGTGAATGTAATAGTAGTTTATGCAATGGATATATAATAGTAGTTATTAAAACACGAACTTGGGTTTATGTGATAATAATAACACCCGAGTATTTTAATACTTAATTATATGCCGAAACATACACTATTTATCTTCACTCATACTGTTGAAATAAAACAAAAGTGGAAACACAAAAAATATGTGGTATGGCGCGCAATTTAGATTCTCGTTGCGCATGACTGCGCAGCGCGCGCATTATATGGAACGTAATTGAACTTGAAATTTCAACGCATGAAAGTCAGGTACGCTCTTGTCCAGGAACCCTATATAGGGGCGAAGGGAGAAATGAAGACCTACTGAGACAAGAGTAATTAAGGTAACAAGAACGGGCGATAAAGTCATCAAAGCCGCGACAGTCATCTCGATAGTGAAGTGGACGCAGTGGCGTGTCCGGCACTAAATACTGAAAACGTAGCAATTGCAAGGTTGACGGTAGAGGACACCACCACCGTAGTTGCGTCCGTCTACTTCGAGGACTATCTCGATTTCGAACCATACCTCGACCAACTGAGAGAATTAGTTTACAAAACTAAGGGTGCAAAATTACTGGTGGGAGGGGATGTGAACGCCTAGAGTGCATGGTGGGGAAGCGAGAGAGAGAATGAAAGGGGAAGACTTCTGTCTGTAACCCTAGACGAACTTGACCTCCATATAAATTGCGGAAACATACCCACCTTTGAGACTATGAGAGGGGTAAAGAGGTACAAGACCACAGTGGACATCACTGCCTGTTCAGAAGACTTGCTCCAACACGTGGCAAAATGGAGAGTAGACACGGCAATAACGAGTTCAGACCACAATGCAACAGTACGTAAAATTATACCAAATAAAGGATTTTTGGACTAAAATAAAATATAGCAGTACTAGGGCTTATAATACGAAAAAAGCGGACTGGGAACGCTTTTTTCGTATTGTAAACAAGGCAACAAAATTTATCAAAAATATATAGATATTATAAATACTTTATTTAGAAGGGGTAGAAAAATGTATAGTGGAACTAACAAAAAGTATTACAGAAAGTTGTGACAATACAATACCTAGAATAAAGAAAGTAGATAAAACATACTTACCATGATGGACCGATGAACTCGATCAGTTCAAGAATTCCATGTGCACGAAGAAGCGAAGAATCCATTGCGCTGCTCCACGTCGTCGGGAATGGGTCGTGATGGCCTGAGAGTGAATGAAGAGTATAAGTCCCAAGCATACAAGTCACAAAACGACAGCTGGAAAAGCTTTTGAGGGAGGCAGAACAAGGAGAGCTTCTTGGATGGCATATATATAGTTATTCTAAAAACTAAGAAGAGGCTTGAAGACCTGTCAATAGTCCGGAATGGAGAGGCATTAAACTCAGAGGAATCAGCCAGGGTCCTAGCGGATACCTTCTCCACAAGATGACGAGAAGGAAGACAACCCCGAACACGCTCAGACAAGAGAAGCAGTGGCACGTTCACAGGAAGGCAAACCGGAGGACAAAAGGATTCACCCTTCACTCTTGCCGAACTCAGGTATGTCACGAGTTTCAATCCGAAGAAGAGTAGAGAATTAAGAGAAGTAAGAGAATTTCAATCGTAAGAATTGAGCAGGTTACGATGGGATACTATAGGGTTATCTGAAGTCCAAAGAGAGGGGGGAGGACTCGATAATCCTTAAATCCGGTAACCTGCTCTATTTACGAGAGCTTTGACCGGCAGTCCCAGGATGGTGTCGGGTTTATTGTCCACAAGTCCCTTGTGAAGGACGTGGTGAAGTTCGAGAGTGTATTAACCAGGGTGGCGTACCTTATGCTCAGAATATCCTCAAGATATTCACTGAAGGCCATACAGGTCTACGCCTCGACCTCGTCACACTCCGACGACTAGGTAGAGACCATGTATGAGGATAACTCTAGAGCCATGCATGGTTTCAAAATTCACTGCACCGTTGTGATGCTGGATGATGAGCTGCAAGTGGGGCAATTTGGAGTTGGAAGTTGGAACCACTGGGGTCACCTATTGGCCAGTTTTATGAAGAAGGAGGGCCTCTACATGATGACATCCTTCTTTAGAAAGCGTGAGCACAGGAAGTGGACGTGGCGAAGCCCTGATGGGGCAAGTAAAAACAAGACTTCATCATGTCAACCAAGAAGCTCAATGACCTCAGTAGAGCTTTCGAAATAGTGGGTCTTAAGATGAACATGGACAAAACCAAGGTGAAGTTGAATGCCCATGTTGCACCCCATAGCAGTGCCTATTAAGGTCGGAGACTCTATTCTCGAAGTTGTGGATGACTATGTGTACTTGTACAAACAATCTAGTTCGGTAGGTCGCAACTTCAGTATCTACTCGAAGAAGATACAACTCTCGTCCAGCAGAGGCACTTTGGTAACACAGTGTATCAAGACGAAAGTCTATGATCAGTGTGTGTTGCCAGTGATAACCTATGGCTTTCAGACGTGGTCGCCCACTGTTGGCCTCATCAGAAAGCTTAGTGTCACCCAACGGGCAGTCGAGTTAATGATCGGAGTTTCCTTTCGTGATCGAATCAGAAATGTAGAAATCCGCAAGAGAACTAGGTTTACCGACATAGCACGAACAATTGCTAAATTTAAGTGGCAGTGGATAGAGCACAGTGGGCAGAAAGTTCTGGAGTGGTGACGACGAACCTGTTGTTTTGTTGGCTTAAAAAGAATGATAGTACGTAGAGGAAATAAAAAAAAAATGTTGGTACTTGTAACAATATTTTATTAATTCACATAATTAAACAAATAAATACATTAGTTTTACAAGAAGGTTAGGCTTACTCACCTAAATAGAATAAATAACTCTTATGTAATTATAAATACCTGCTATCAAATCACCTTATTTATATTATAACCTGAATTGAGCATAGTTTTATTTTAAAACCTAAGTTTCCGTAACAAATAAGGGTTTTTTTTTTTAGTAAAACATGTGAAAATATTTTTTTTAACATTATTCAAGAGAACATTCATTATTTTTGTAATTTAGATAAATTGACTTATACTTAAATAAACGAAAATGCCATAATTAAGACAGAAATATCACATATGATCTTCCTTAAATAAATGTCTAAATACATTAAATGGATGCTTGTTTTAATCATAAACTAGCTACAGTTGCTATATTACTGCTATTTGATAGTGATTGCACTGTGAATATTTAGGTGAAGTGAGCAGTCAATCCGTTCCATCAGCCGTTCTATTCTGTTAAAATATCACCGTGATAACTTAGGTTAAGTTAAAGTGAAGTACACTGTCATTCCACCTTCGTGACAGCTGCTTGACAGGTCAATACATGCTCAGTTTACCTAAGTTTTGAAGGTGAGATTCTGACAGAATAGCATCACAGAATAGCGGGCAGTTGAAATAACAATCAATCCAATTTCCCCCGAAGCAATGAATTGGTAGCTCACCTTAATCTCACTTTCACCTAAATTTCATGGTGAGATGTTACAGAATAGCACTGCTAGTGTTAAACTTTTCAGAGATTTCATAAAAGACATTTACGTGACTAGAAATATTTTTGTTCTAAAAATAAATTATTACAACTATATTATGTATACACTTCTATAATAAATAGTTATATTTGCGCGAGTCAATTAGTCTTGGCTGTGCATTTTCTTGTACATCTTTATTTAAAAGAAAATAAAACCATTGTTGACTTTATTCCACTTCGTTTTCGTCCGTTAACTTTTTGTACCTAGAAAGAAGACGCAGTAATATTAGTAAAATTGTTTTATTAAAAAGAAAATTGTAAATAAGTATTTTATTAAATAAAGTTGATAGGAATATTTCCTTAATAATATAGGTCAGAGAATAATGTAACATGAGAATATCCACTTATAGCACATAGGGCGTGCTCGACCAAACTTGTATAAAATTCACTTAAGTTACAAATATATTCTTAAAATGGGTTATACATGTGGTGACCTTAACAAAAGTTCATTGAACTATTTATTATTATTTAAAGGGAATGCAAGTTTATATTTCAATAAAAATTAATATCATAAACTGTTAATAATAAATTATATAATTATGTTTTTTTATGAAGAGATTTATAAACATGTAATTAGAAAGTGTGTAGAAAATTGAATAAACGAAATAATAATATAATTATGGTTAACTATATTAAGTTGATTAAACAGTACCTTAATTGATATCAAAAATATTATTAAAGCGAATGATCATTTCCTTGCTGACTACACACTTTTGTCAATATCAATTCAAGCAAGTAGCTAAAATGGTTAAGGTCAACCACCTACCTGCCTGCCTGCTGCTGGTGGCCTTAAACCACTGTGTCTGGATATATGCAATTTTGCAGAAATTTAGTTTTCAGTATACAAGGAGCAAGAATTTTAAATGTTTAGTACGTTAAGAAATATTTTATGGATAGGCATTTTACTCTACTCATGGGAAATCTTTTGGGGCACACAGCTTGTTTATAATAGAATAAAAGAAAATGAGATCGGTACTTACTGTTCAGGCGTCAAACATTGACCAGCAAATTCTACCATATCTTTTGCACATTTCGCCAGAGTCTTGAAGACATATCTCTTTACTCTTCTGGCATGTTTCCGTTGCCCTGACTCTACACTTGGCAATGTATCAACTAAAGTTAAGCTTAGCACACGTTCAGAATCTTCACTGGGACTTAGGTGTGGTTCCAGCTCAGCAGGAGTACTTTCTTCCTCAGCTACACGTACACTGTCAGACAAGGCAACTGTTTTGTCATCTTGTGGGATATTCATAGAAAATGATGTACCAAGCACTGCACACAGTAACAACACGGAAAATTCTTTAGTCGCCATTTTGTAGGATGTCTATTCTGAACGACGGAGTAGCTTCGAATGCGCCTTCCTAGGTGCGTTTGCGCTTATAAAGGAAAAATTCAGTAGATGCCGTCATAATAGAGCTGGGAGTGTAATGAAATATTGAAGTGGGATGAGTCAGTTTTAGGGCAATTATGGAATGGGAGGTTTGGTTGTGGTGTAGTATAGGTAAGAAGGTAGGTAGCTATAGACATATGTACGAAGTCAAACAGATACCTTTGAAAAAGGTTATGCTTGAAGTCTCTTACTGTACTTTTCTACGCTTGTTCGACGATCTTGGTTCAGCATATATGTATAGAAAATGATTGGGACACCTAGAATCTACATTTATACACGTGGTGACGCATGACAGAGGCTTATGTCCAGGAGACGACATTTTTTAACGAATTTACGATGGTGACGATGGTAAATTTTAGTTGGTAAACCCTTGGTAAAAATATGGTGGCCAAATTGGCTGTACATACCTGTATGTGGGATACTCTACCGGGATAGTTTTTAGCCCGATAGTGTGTCCTCTTGGAATGATTAAACACTTTTAACGCTGGCGAAACCGGGCAGAACGGGCATAAACATATTAAGAGGCACTTACAGACATACTTGCTTAGATACTTGCAGACAAACTCACAGAACGGATGTCTTTCTGATAAGATTTCCCATTTAATATCTATTACTTCATTAATGTAAATAATACGGATCTTAAGATACAATGTGACGATCTTACTGATCCTTTTCCAACCTATTAGTAACTACATAAAAATACATGATATCACAAGAGTTAGGCAGAGGTAGTTGCCTAATGAAAAAATTGTATTAGCGATATAAAAATACATCCACACATCCATCAAAACTTTCACATTTATAGTATTAGTAAGATAAGATATTTTTGGAAGGTTTATTTTCAATTTGCAAACTTTTCTTATCTCTAAGAGCACATTAAATCTTTGTTTTCGCGCAGTCATTCACAGTCTTTGATATGCGTTACGGATAGTCAGATCTGAACCTCAATTGTTTGTACCAACTGTGTTATCCTCTACCTGGGTTTTGAAGGTCTGTTAGGCTCCATATTTAAAAAAATATATTCAGATAGCCAAATGATAAACCTATTTCGTCCGAGCCATGCTATCATTAGTACTGTAAGTTACTGTTAGTGATGCAACAGAACTCTGCTTCTGCTGCTGCAACTGCGGAATCTCCTCACGCTTTCTCATATCTGTTTCATGCTTCTGCTGCCGCAACTTTTGAAACGGAAATTTATTAAGGAGTGACGCGTGGGCGGGCAAGTTTACTATCAATTTGTGACGAGCACCGCAGCAAATTTCTGGGTACAAAAGCGGCAAAAAATCCATATAAAATATTATTTAGTTTTATTTAATTTTGAACTGAGGTGTTCAAAATTAAATAAAACTAAATAACGGCGCAAATATAACAACTTTATTGGAAGTTATATGTTTGAGCCGTTTGGGATTGTAAAATTAGGTCCATGGGGTCTAAGTGCGCATCGAGTTTTTCGAGAAATTTGCACAAAGCTCGTCGACTCTTCACGTGACTAGAGGGCTGGCCTTTTCTTCGGCCAGAGAATCAGCATTGCCATCAAACGTGGAAATGCCTGCCAGCGTTCTGGGCACGTTTCCCATTGACATCGATGTGGACGATTTTTTTGATGCACAATGAGTTCTTATCCGTCTCCCTTTTGTATTTGTATATAGGTTTGTTTTTGTTTTAAGAATATTCAATTGTTTATATGTTAATAAAATGTAGATAAAAAAAAGAATAATATTTGGACACTGAATTATTCAAAATAATATAAACTGTGTATAGAAACAAAAATGTGCCATGCTTTGAATCAATGAATCACATGCTTTTTACCTGATTGCCGAAGGAGGGTAATGTGTTTATCAGTCTGTGTATGTTTGTTCCTATGTGGCTTTCTAGAGACCAAACGCATTGGCCGATTATGATGATTCTTACTGCAATCGATTCATTTTTACCTTGCGAGTGTCACTGCCTACATTAAAACCGGCCTAGTGCGAGTCAGACTCGCGCACGAAGGGTTTCGTACCATTATCGCAAAAAAAAAACGGCAAACAAATCACGTTTGTTGTATGGGAGCCCACTCAAATATTTATTTTATTCTGTTTTTAGTATTTTTTGTTATAGCGCCATCATCTGCGATAATTTCAATTGTCTAGCTATCACGGTTCATGAGTTAAAGCCTGGTGACAGACAGACAGACCGCGGAGTCTTAGTTATAGGGTCCCCTTTTTAACCCTTTCGGTACGGAACCCTAAAAATGGCGGATTTTGGGTGCCACATTGTTGGGCCCAATTTTGTTTAAATTCCATACCTGGTGTAGAAAAATAAAGGGTTTCAAGAGGTGATTTCAAAAATATATAACACTTATAATTATGTTTAAATGAAACTAACGAAAAAAAAATTGTTTACTAAAAAGTTATAAATAAATAAATTAATTAAGTAGCGAACTAAAAAGACGTAAACAAGATATATCTGGCTTAGGTCAGCCAGCTCGCGAATATGTATCCTCCGACTGCATAGCATGAGTCGAGTTATTTTCAACCAATCCAAAGACTATGCTTTCGGCCATCTTCCTTCATTATAGACTACCTCTCTACCCGTGGCTACGTTCCCGGGGCCCACCTCACAGGACTTGTTATTGTTTCAGGATAAAAAGTAGCTTTTGTCGCTAAGAAATAATGAAGCTTTCTAAAAGTGAAAGAATTTTTAAAATCAATTATACAGTTTTAGAGTTTATCCATTACAAACAGACAATCAAATCTTTCTTCTTTATAATATTAATGTAGACAGGATCGCGTTTGTCTACCATCTCGACTGATGGTAAGCGATAATGTTGGGAACGATTAAGGTTGCTTTAAAATAACCCATTCATTTTTGACTTAAAGGGACACAAATGCCTGCAGGGTATTTTATTCCATGGATGTTTTTAACAATGAAAGTCCGTCGAAACGTCCTAGTGGGATACCCATCATGTGTGTGTGTATGCACCATGTGTGTGTATCCCACTAGCCTTGTTATCTATTGATGAATTGGACCACTAAACCGTTCATTGTATATTGAGCATTTTATAATGTAGGGTTTGACACGACTATAAGAAGCTCAGTGGTTCTTTTACAAATAAGTATGTTGTATGGAATGTGAAGGAAAACATCGTGAGGAAACCGTCATGACCTATAACCAAAAATTTGAAGGCATGTCACTGCTCGTGGCTAAATAGTAACAGCCACACGGGTCAATCTTCAAGGTTAATCAACGCTTGCCGAGGTCGGTCCATGGATGCGTGGTCACCCATCGACGGACCGACCTCTTTATATATATCTTTATATAGCGAGTACAAAATCAAAAATGTTGTATGTCGTTTTTGTGGCGAATAAACACTTTTTCTTTCTTTTATTTTCTAGTGTCTTCCGTGCTTCGTCACGCCGTTGGTCCCGGCTGTCATTTGAAGATCTTTGTCAGTCGTTACGGGTAGTCAGAAGCCTGAGACCTGACACCAGTCTAGCCAAGAGGTATTCGTGTTACCCAGTTACTGGGTTGTGGAGGTCAGATAGGCAGTCGCTCTATGTAAAACCCTGGTACTCAGCTGAATCCAGTTAGACTGGAAGCCGACCCAACATAGTTGGGAAAAGGCTAGGCAGAAGAAAAAGTATGGTTTGAAAAAAAAAAATATTTTAACAACATTTTATATATGTAATAAAAACGTGTAATGAATGAAGGTCTAATCAAAATAAATGCAGTTCACATTACAATGTCTGTCTTTCAAAGCTAAGTTTTTTTTTTGTTTTTAGTAAAAATACTTATATCAAATTGAACAATTTTATTAATAATTTTAACCTAGTCCATACAAATTGAGTTTTATTCTCTACCAAAATAATGATGATATGGAAAACACAAAAAAATAACAATTGTAAAAAATGCATTCTTAAAAATTACAAAGTTAGTTATTAAATTTATATAATACATTAAATAATTTATGATACTGACTTAATTAAAGCTTTTTAGTTTCCTACTCTAATACAATAAAATAGTAATAAGTAATTATTTAAATTGAACATTACACTATTATCACAGGTAACATATCAAACTTAAATGTAATAACAAAAATTATTGGAATTTACCTTGTGAATTATGTAGTATATGGGAGGTAAGTACCAATGCACTTACTATACTAAAACTATGACTAGATGAATTGAATAAATGCTTGTTCCAATAAATACTATTAAACGAATGGTATTAAAAATATTTATGAATCACCTACAATACTGTGTGCTGAAATTAATCTTAAAACTACTAGTGTGTTTAAAAAACGCACTTTCAAATTTATATTTTCATTCTAAGTGAGACTAGTGTTATAATAATGTTCCTAGTGTTTTTTTGACATTCTAGTGCAGTTGATTCACATCAATAATTACCTTTATTTATAATGCCCTTGCTGTTTAGCAACTCTTTAGCAGATTCTTTATTCAAATTCTCTATTGTAAATTTGAATATAGAATGTGTTAAGAAATCGCTAAAACACTTCGAGATTATTGTAAATACGGGTATTAATGCTGGTTGAGTTTATCAAATGGGCATCCTGGATGGCCAAAGCCGAAACTATGAGGAATTGCGAAAAATACTCAAAGGAGTCACGAGGCTGATTTTGATGAAAGCTAAAGATAAATTAGGTGGATAGGTTGGTTGTTGGTTTATGATTATTGTGGTGGGTGGGTGGTGGTGGTAATTAATTTGGTTAGATTTTAAGAAAATCAATATTCCTAGTCAGAAATTGAAACTGCTGTTTTTGGAAAAATAAACACAGTCATTATTAAACAATAAGAAAGTGCCACTAATAAGGATACAATTCTGGAAAGCTTTACGGCAAACTTCAGCAAAAACCTCATTTTTAACAAAATTATTTTATACAAAAAAATAATATGCAATTGATAAAATTAAAAAATCGTTATAGAATATTCTAAACGGAATCAAAATTATTGTAATGCTGAATGTAGTACTTTGTATGAGTGGTCGAATCATGCTATTTTTTATAAAATGATGACCGTAATTGCATCACTTAAGGTTTAATAGGGAGGTACTTAACGTATTGATTTTTCAAAATTCCTATGATACAGTTTTAGTTTTCATCAAAATCGGCCTCGTGACTCCTTTGAGTATGTTTCGCTATTCCTCGTGGTTTCAGATTTAGCCATCCACGCCCACTTAAAAAAACTCAACCAGCATACTAAAAAAGTGTTTTAGCGATTCACATTCTATATTCAAATTTACAATAGAGAATTTGAATAAATAATCTGCTAAAGAGTTGCTAAACAGCGAGGGCATTCTAAATAAAGGTAATTATTGATGTGAATCAACTGCACTAGAATGTCTAAAAAATACTAGGAACATTATTATAACACTAGTCTCACTTAGTATAATCTAACCATTCATTTATTTGTCACTGTCACTATTGCGTCAGAGGTCTGGTTTGATCTTTGCACAGTAGCAAAAAATAAGGAAATTTATTTATCTTTTGGCTTCGAAAGCGTCGGAATCATCCGATACTTCTTCATCCGATTCTTTAAGCCTGAAAATAACAAAAAACAATTTTAATGAAAAATAAAATAAAAAAGTAAATACAAAAAAAACTGAAAGGCCGTGGTAATTTATGTTAGAACAATTCTTTTTTTAAATTTACTATAGGTACTCAAAATAAATTTTAAATATGAATTTAAGTTTTTAACTAAATTAAGTGTTCATATTCAATGATTTATTAAAACACTGTTTAAAGACTCAGGTTTTTAACCTGTTTTGTTATGCACGCATACAAAGGTTTTTGTACCTATATAAATAAACTAACTTCTGCTAGCGGCTTCGCCCGCGTGCATATCACACATTATCCCAAGGAAACATATTCCCGGCATCTTATGTGCTATTCCTGACTATAATCTATCTCTGTGCCAAATTTCATTCACATCCATTCAGCCATTCTGACGTGAAGAAGTGACAAACACAAACTTTCGCTTTTATAATATTATTGTGATTTATGCAGGATAATAGAAACAAAGACAGAATTAATGGGAATTCCCTACAAGGCAAACAACTTCGATTATGAGCTTTATCATGATTATTTTATGAGCAAATAAGTGTAATATTTTTAACCTGCATCATCTCACTATTGGAAAAATGCCTCTTCTTTTTTATTATAACTAAGAAAATATTATGAGAAACTTACTTTTCCTTCGGCAGGCAAAGACCGCCAATGTCAACTGTGTCATTAGTACAATGGTACAGAGAACTAATAACTTGTCTCTTAATTCTTTTTCCATGATCCGCTTCAGCACCTTCAATATCATTTAGTACAGTTTCTGTACTTAAACCTTGCACATGTTTAATTTCTCCCTCAAGATTGAGAATGGTTTTAGTATCAATCACAGGTATTTTTTCAGTTAACTGATTTTCACTACTTGGTAACTGCACTGTTTTCACCTCTACTGAAATTGGCAACGAAAATGTTGCACGAAGCACCAGAAAAAGGATAACCACGAAAAAAAATATGGACGACATTGTTGATACGCAAGTTTGCGTTGCGTTTGCGACTGCAGTTTGGGTACGAATGAAGCTACCATGCGCTTGCGATTATTATATAGAGGGGGAAAGCTGGACGTAGTATCGAAGATGTGTCAGCGAACCACATGAAATGTCGTCACAGTAAAACGTCTCAACGCCAAACTTAATTTACCTTTCAAAATTATCAATTATAATTTAGGAAAATAAAATACAAATCAAGTAATAAATGTAATATTACTATCAATAGGTTTTAGGTTCAATGTATGAAAGAACTTTCAATAAACTTTTCATGTGTCATGTTGTGTTTTGCGTATGCGTGAAAAATAAACATGTCATTTTGGGGGAAACCCGGGCTCAACAAAATTAAATGTTTAAAAAATTTTACAAACTAAAAAAGAAGCAGTAAAGAATAGATAATCTATATTTATAATATACTATATAATATTATGAAGAGGAAAGATTTGTAGTTTTGTATGTAACGAATAAACTTAAAAACTAATAAACTTTCACCGTTGGGAAGCTACACTATCCCCAGGTGACAAAGGCTACTTTTAATCTCTTTATTCCCACGGGAACGGGAACGTCGCGGATGAAACCGCGTGGCGTCCGATAGTAAATGTAATTCAACAAAAGAAAAAAAATGTCAGTGGTGTTATATCATGAACAAAAACATACCGTTGTGGGGAAACCGCGGATTCAGATAGTAAAAAAAAAAACCGGCCAAGTGCGAGTCGGACTCGCGCACGAAGGGTTCCGCACTTGGTAAATTGCGTATCGCGTGTACATCATATATTTTTTTTAGTTTTATCATTCTCTTATTTTAGAAGTTACAGGGGGGGGACACATTTTACCACTTTGGCAGAGTCTCTCGCACAAACTAATCAGTTTAGAAAAAAATGATCTTTGAAACCTGAATATCATTTTTGAAGACCTATCCACAGATACCCCACAAGTATGGGTCTGATGAAAAAAAATATTTTTAGTTTTAGTTTCAAGTATGGGAACCTCCAAAATTTATTGTTTTATTTTTATTTTTGTGTGAAAATCTTAATGCGGTTCACAGAATACACCTACTTACCAAGTTTCAACAGCATAGTTCTTATAGTTTCGGAATAAAGTGGCTGTGACATACGGACGGATAGACAGACAGACAGACATGACGAATCTATAAGGGTTCAGTTTTTTGCCATTTGGCTACGGAACCCTAAAAATACTGCAAGCTTCTTAGTAAAGGGTAAATTGAAGGAAGGAAAATAAATATATCATCATCGATAATGATCCCATCCCCATAATAGTTTTTTTTACAACTTATCATACAGAAAAAGGATGACAAATCAGGCACTAGCAAAATTAGTCACCGGCACAGAACTAAGACGTATGTCAGCCTTAGCATACGATGTAGTTTGGGGCAACGTCATGTTTTTGCTGGTTATCTGGTAAATTTGTTCGCAATTCTTCAGTAAATGTAGTTTATCAAGATTATGGTCGCGTGTAATAAAAATTTGTTGTGTGCAATACTGGGGAAATTGGATTAAACGATCTTGATGCTGTTTAATTTTTATTTGTCTTTAGTATTAATGAACATGTGGTACCTATATTATAGTAGTCACAGTGGATCTTTATGTCTCTGAAGTTGGCCCTGCCAACCATAGCGTAAGAAACAGTTTGTCATCGAGTATACTGTATAGAGTTAGCGAGATAGGATGATGCGACATACATAAGCGAGTGAAAGAGGCAGTTATACAATGCTATCTTTACCTTCATAATTGACACAAAAATAGCTACTACGCAGGGTCTTGCCACCAATTCAGAGATACAAAGATCCGCTGTGAGTATTATAGGTATGTGTATGAAGAATGTTGTTATACATCGGGTTCTTAACATAGGAAAATATGTCATGAAAAATAAATCAATTGTATATTAATTTATGTACTAATTTATTATATATAATTTAAATCATACTAAAACTTAACACCACATTCAAAACTAGAAAACGATTCCAAGAACTCCACTGAGATTTCAAAAACTTGTGTCTTTGTAGTTTTATGTCATCTCTCTCCATCAAGATGGTTAACCCTTTTTGATTGGCATTTAACATATTCAAAACCAATCTTTATGTATAAGTCTGTAAAAAATAAAAATCATGTTACTCATAGCTTAGTCATTCAACTTCATCAGTCTATATACGTCCCACTGCAGGGCACAGATTATTGCTTAATATTTTTATTACATCAAAGATTCTCAACCTCCGTTAAAATCAATATCTTGTCGAAGAATTAATTAATAACAGTTTCATTGCTGTTGGCATTTCCTTCCAGCCATCTTTCGATGTGCCCTCACCTACGATTCACCGTATAATAATAATGAAAAGCCCTGTAAAGAAACTAAAATCAAGTAAGAAAAATGTAAAATAAACTAAAAGTATCAAAACAAGTCAGTCCAACTTACCGGTCCACTCTATGACGTGCTTTAAAATCAAAGTTTGATTTACGCCTCCTTCTTCCCTTATTTTACGATACACATTGAAAACATTATGTCTCGCTTGAGATCGAAGTGGCTTTTTCGACATTTTCACAAAAACAACAAATTTTCAAGAAGATTCACAAAATCTCAGCAGCGGTTGACAAATCTAGTAATTTGATTTTACGGGTGACAATTGACATTGCCATATGAAAATCACAATATAAAAAAAATAAGAAATGCCATGAGATTTCGATTGACCTATAAAGCACCTACTATATATTCAAATACTTAGTTAAGGAAGAAATTCACTTAAATGTCTAGGTAAAAACCTAAGGCTTTTACTTGCTAGAACTTTGCCGATCAATTGTAGAGACTATTGTTAGAAAGAAAGAAAGGATGAAAGAAAGTTGATAGAAAGTACATAATGTAACTTATTTTATTTTATTTTTACATAAGTATATTATTATTTACAAACTAATAATAGAAGTAAAATAAGACGAAAATATGTACAATTACGGGGCGACAAAAAATTCGTCCACATTGCTGTCAACAGGCAAAGTGTCCAGAAGGCTGGCAGCATTGCCACGTTGGATGGCAATGCTGATTCTTTGGCCAAAAAAAAGGGCAACCCTCTGGTCAAAGAGTCGGCCAACCGCTTGGCGATAGCCCGAAATAACAGGTGTGCACTCGGACCCCATGGCCCTAGTGTTTCAACCCCAATCGGCTCAAACACATAATTACCAATTAAATTGTTGTATTGGCATCGTTTGTAGTTTTCAGCACCTGCAGCAGCTGCCCCAGCGCAGCCCAACGTGCTAGGAAGATGGGATGGTGCATCCCACACCAAAGACCTACCCAACTTCCATGGCATTATGGTCATACCATCTGGTCTCTTCCCTTCGACGCGTGCCAGGCCATTGGGTTCTAAGACAGCTGACACCCCGGCGGTGGAAAGAGCACGACGGATGAGATCATTAATGCTAGCGTGCAGCGCAATCCGATCTGCACTCTTACTACAAGAAAGGCCATGATGTCCGAGGCAGCCGACTGCTCCACCGCATTGACAGCGATGTGGAGCCCCACAAGGAGAGCCCAATCGCAGGCATGTAGCGAGTCGGAAGGTTGCCTCACTTAGCACAGGGCCTATGTTAGGCGATGGTAGTGCCTGAAGCCAGAGGCCCGACACCCACTCTTCGCACACTTCACATCATTGCTGAACAGTAGTCTGGCTGCCCCCCTTAAGTCACCGTCACTTAACTTGGATTCCACTTGAGCACAAATGCCTTTCTGAGAAATATTAAAAAACCCAGGTAGGCACATTAATTTGTGTGATTTATTTCATTACCACTGCTCTCGAAACGGTTACGGAAAAATCGTGAGCAAACCGGCATGTCGTAGAACTAAGGACTATCTGATGTGACTATCCACCAATCTGCATGATGGATTACAGCCTGTTCTGTCACGTCAGTCTTTCGCTATGCCCAGCAGTGGGAACGTTATAAGCTGATTATGCTTATTTATTTGAAGGTTCAAGGATAGTTGAGTCGCTTCTCCGGATCTCTTCGAGCTTGATAACCCTAGGGCTTTTTGGGTGGTCACCATTATGGATTCTGGCTTTCAGGGGTTGCAGTGTTTGGGACTAGTGTCGCGAACTTGTATTACTTATTCAGTTATGTACTAAAATGGTGTGGGATAGATCGTATTGACTCGTTTGAGAAGCCTTTATTTCTTCTCTCGTATTGAATCACAAGATTAGCATTTATTGCACGAGCAGAGAGAAGCCCGAAATGACAGCCATTCAAACTCTAGGTATAACATTGGTTGAACTGGATGCCTTTTTAGGGTCCCGACAATGATCCCATGTCGAGTTAAAATGTCTAACTTGTAGCCATTACGGTGATACTAAGTGCTTAGCTAGCTTATGCTAGCTTATGTTTTAAAGTTCACTTAAGTATGTCAATCCTGGTATGACTAGCAATCACTTGTGTCTGCTGATTATGTCTTATTGTCTCGGCTTTGATTCCTAGGTCTGGAAAAGTTTTTTTTGAGTTTTAACATCGAGAACTAAGTATAAGAAGGCTGTTATTGAGAACACCAGCAGCAAATGGATTTGTATCCAGTTCATGTAAGTATTTATTTGGGCTGTCACAGTATACAGCTAACTGTATTGCATGACTGCCCAAATCTTTTAGGAAATTTTGTAAAATAAATACAAAGATATCAATTGATATATATTTTTTTAATGTTCTTGATAAAAATGTTCTTTAAACTCATAAAGAAATATACAATAATATTTTATACAGAAACTGCGCAGTCAAACTTAGAATGTTTTGCAAAAATAAAGACTTCTACTACTTCTACTTTTTAACATGTTTTACAAAGAAGGGAGATACATATTCATGTGATAGCTAAAAAGATGCAAATGATTGAATTTTATTTAACTTTCTAATTAATACTAACACATCCAGTGATACAGTTAATCACAGAAGCTTGAATAAACAAATTTAACTAAATAAGAGTGATGACGCCTACTTTGAATCATTAAGGGCCTTACTTATAAAAATCTCGGAGCTGTTTCCAAAATGCTTAGCAGATTCTAAATTCAAATGTTCTATTGAAAATAAACTGTGTTAAAGAATTGCTTAACAGAGTCGAGATTTTTATAAATAAGGATACAAGTTTATGAAAGTGGTTGAAAAATGAGCAAAAATTACTTTCACATGAGAACTGATTACCAATTAAATATCTTATTATTCTAAATGACTAGATGTTTTGATAAATTACTAAATATAACTAGAATTAATTAACTAAATTGTTTCAAATACGTAACAATTACAGTGGAAAGTAGTCAACAGTTAATGATATTTAAATAATACATTCCTAAAAATTACATTTAATTGGAATAAATGCAGATCACTATTATTTGGAGTCTTAATAACTAAAGGCGGATATTTTTCTTAAACATACGGTAAATTACAATGGAATAACTTTGAGCAATAATTGTAATATTAATAAAGACGCAAAATTGTATAAATTTGAAAATGCAATGTCTTAAAAAGAAATACGGAATGATTACATGTTTTATAAAACATATAATGTAAAGTAACTTATGATACTGACATAATTAAAGCGGTTTCGTCAGTCTAGCTCTAAAAATAGTTATAAATTATTATTCAAAATAAACATTACAATTATCACAGATAACCTATCTTAAATGCAGTGATAAAATGTATAGTGTCTTACCCACTTATAAATCATAACATTTGATATGACGTAAAAAGGTAATTACAAAACAATGCACTGATAATAATACAATTATGACTAGATGCATGAAATAAATGCTTGATCAAATAAATACTAAAACTATAAAACATTTATCAATCAACAATATTGTGTTCTAAAAAATATTCGATAACTAGTTGAAAACACACTTATGTCCATAGTGTCATGACTGCGTTGATGATGTAAAATGACTAGAATGATTATGATGATAACACTGGTCAAGTTTGCAGAGCAAAATCTCCTACTTCTTACGTCGTTTTCCTCATTACTGAGGTTAGTGATGCCCCCGACGAGATATCATCCTTTGCCGTATGATGTTCCTCCACCAACCTGCACTGGGCTGCTCGATTATGGGCCATTCCCTATCTTACAGAGAGGAGGCCTGTGTCCCAGCAGTGGGAACGTTAAAAAAGGCTTATGATGATGTTGTTTCCATCTGTGTCGTTCCTTGGTGTCAGGGAGTGCTTCGTGCAAGTTGGTGTTAAGCGTTGAGAGTAGTATTTAAGATAATTAATTTATCTTCTGCTTCTTAATCATCTGTACTTTCACCAACATCGTTATAGTCATCATACCTGTGAAATAAAAAAAAAATGTTTAGTAAAATCTCAAAAAAAAAAACAGATTGCTGTAAAATTTTGGTCAATGGGTATACTTTACAATAAGAAAAAAAATCTAAGGAAGTGTCTATTTGAGAACACTATTCATTCAATGAACAAACTAAATATGAAAACACAATCTACTTTTAGAGTAAAAGATTTAAAACCAAAATACAATCAAACTTAAATAAAATACAGATTAAATGTTTGCATATTTTTTAGAGGTACGTTTTCAGTTAAATGAATTGTTCATGCTCACTTTATGCAGGATAAAAAATACAAAGACGTAAATAACGGGGACATTTATCTACTTTGTCACAATTATTTAAATAAAGTCAAAATCTAATAATTTATTTCAACTAGCCCATTGAACGGGGCTTTTGAATATCAAAATTAAAATATAGGAAATAATCTAAATTATATTTGATAAACAACTATGTGTGATATTGTAACAAAAAAAAATATTATGATGTACTTACTCTTTTTGCGTCACGCATTTATTGCCGACCCAAAACCAGCCTTTGGCACAATGCCCTTGCCTGATGATTTGTCTCTTAATCCTTTTGCTATGATCTGCTTCGTCACTTTCAAATGCATTTAGTACAGTTTCAGTACTAAAGCTTTGCACAAGTTTCATTTCTGTTTCAAAATTGGAAATGGTTGCAGTATTAAGCACACGCGTTTTCTCAGTGAACTGATTTTCACTGTTTGGTAATTGCACTGTTTTCACATCTTGCGAAATTGGCAACGTAAATGATGGACGAAGTAACAGGGAAAGGATAAACACGGCAGCGAATTCGAACGCCATTTTTTCGAACGGTTGCGGATACACACGTCTGTTCAAGACTACTGTCTGATCACGAATGAGTCTACCATGCGCTTGCGCTGGGTATAATATATACTGTTTGAAGCGTCAATGTGGATGTCGGCGCCGAACCATTGGAAATTAGTCATAGCGCGACATTAAATGTCGTCACACAAATACGCCATTGTACGTCAAACTAAACCCCACGTAATTATTGATTTTAATTTAGGAAAATAGGAAATAAATACATTCACATTTTGGTTTCGTAGTTCAGCTCTACCAAAAGGAAATTAAATTTGCAATAATATTTTCGTTTGATTGTTTCGCTAATATACCGTGGGGAAAACCCAGAATGGCTATTTTTAAAATTAAATAAAATATTACAAAGTACTAATTAAATCAATAATAAATTGAATAAAAGAAATCAGTTAATTTGCAATATTTTTTCAAAAGCTTGAACTAAACGTTATTTGATTGTGGGTAAAACCCGGACTCAAAATATTTCAAAAATACTACAAGCTTTTAATAACACTAATAACAATTGTAGAAAGAGGAAAACAACGTCTGACACGATGATGGCATGCCTTAGTTAGATTTTTTCCACAAATAATATTCTGAAACAGGATGACACAACAGGAATTGTCGAATTAGTCACAGAAGGCTTCAGAAAATTAACATTATATCAGAAACAATCCTAAACAATCGTCGAAATCAAAATGTAGGAAATGGATGTATGACCACGTGAGACTACGGTGACGCATGTCAATCTCAAATCAACCAGGTGGACCGATGACCTGGTGAAGGTTGCGGGGATCCACTGGATGCGAGGCGAACGGGACCGGTCAATGTGGCGACGCTTGGGGGATGCCTATATCCAGCAGTGGACATCTTTCGGCTGATTTATTTATTTATTTATGTAGACACAAAACACTTAACAGAGAAAAGCAGGAATTCAGATGGAAGAGCACAAAGTTACTGCTTATTTAAATAGAAATTTCTTCCAGCAGACCTGCGACAGGACAGTTGGATGATAGACGAAGACACAATGTGTAGAAAGAAATAAGGAAACTTAAAATAGACTATTATAACTTAACTAATTATGTATAAATTACACATATACCTTAACTACATATATAAAATAAAAAATACATATAATATAATAATATATAAAATGAATGATATGGTGATGATGATGATGTATATCTTATGATTATTGTACATTGTTGACGCTGATAAAACGAACCAAGATAAATTATATACGTACATGATGTGGTTTGTGTTTTTTTGCTGAGCTACCGGTCATGGGCTCACAATCGTAAGTGTAGTTTATCGGGATTAATTGAAGTATGTATTCTAGTGATCATTGACATTATCGATTCGATATCTTATTTCTGAACATTTAGATAAGGGAGCAGTTTGCTTATTTAAGTAATCTTAATAATTTATAGTTGCACATTTCTATATAGTCTTATAGCTTTTGCCAGCGGCTTCAACCGCGTGAAAAGCATTTTATCATCCCAAAGGAACATTACTAAACATTATTACTAACGGGATAAAAAGTAGCATATGTGATGTTCCAGACTATAATCTATCTCTGTGCCAAATTTCATTCGGATCCGCTCAGCCGTTCTGGCGTGATAGAGTAAAAAACATACATCCACACACACATCTTTCTATCCAAACTTTCACATTTATAATATTATTATAAATCATATATCTAGTCTATTCTGACGTTGCTTCGTACGAGGTTATTCTGGACTGCCTCGTTGGTCTATTTTAAGGGATGAGTCACCCGGATCCGTAGGAGAGTTACCCCTTTTGTTGTTACCCTACACGTGGTCCCCAGGTGATGCTAATCAGGTGACACTAACTGGTGGTAGGTTTCAGCATCCACACACATATCTTTCCATCCAAACTATCACATTTATAATATTATATTATAATTATATGTAGTCTATTCCGACATTGCTTCGTACGAGGTTTTTCTGGACTGCCTCGTTGGTCTAGTTTAGGGGCTGAGTCACCCGGATCCGTAGGAGAGTTACCCCTTTTGTTGTTACCATACACGTGGTCCCCAGGTGGTGTTAATCAGGTGACACTAACTGGTGGTAGGTTTCGGCATCCACACACATATATTTCCATCCAAACTATAACATTTATAATATTATATTATAATATATGTAGTCTATTCTGACATTGCTTCGTACGAGGTTTTTCTGGACTGCCTCGTTGGTCTAGTTTAGGGGCTGAGTCACCCGGATCCGTAGGTGAGTTACCTCTTTTGTTGTTACCATACACGTGGTCTATGACCAGTGTGTGTTGCCAGTGATCACCTATGGGACCGAGACGTGGTCGCTCACAATGAGCCTTATCAGAAAGCTTAAAGTCACCCAAAGGGCAATGGAGAGGGCTATGCTCGGAATTTCCTTGCGTGATCACGTCAGAAATGATGAAATTCGCAGGAGAACCAAAGTTACCGACATAGCCCGAAGAATTGCCAAACTTAAGTGGCAGTGGGCAGGGCACAATACATTGCTCGCAGAACGGATGGCCGATGGGGCCGAAAAGTTCTGGAATGGCGACCGCGAACTGGAAGACGATACGTTGGAAGGCCTCCCACTAGGTGGACCGATGACCTGGCTAAGGTTGCGGGAAGGCGCTGGATGCGAGACGCACGGGATCGGTCAATGTGGTGACGCCTGGGGGAGACCTATGTCCAGCAGTGGACGTCTTTCGGCTGAAATGATGATGATGATGATACACGTGGTCCCCAGGTGGTGTTAATCAGGTGACACTAACTGGTGGTAGGTTTCGGCCGAAGGCTTGCGACCACCCGCCGGGCGAAGACCTACTGCCAAGCGGCCTAACCGCCATTAGAGGAGTTGGGTCGAAATAGTTGTTCCACTGCATGCTGACCAGCCTGACTCGCGCTGTTTTGGGCTTATCGGGGGAATATTCGCGGAGGATAGCGGGATCTGAGGCACGGTGCGAAGCTGCCTGATTGGAGGTAGTTGAGGGCCCCAATAGTGCGCCAGCCATACATGAAAGGCTGCCCCGCCAACTGTCGAAAAATTTCGGCATGCACCATCGCGCTAAATGATGCGATTAGATGGGATGGCCCGATGGACATCTCCGGGGGGCTTGGCCGTCTACGCAGTCTCCGAACTAGTGCCCGAATGACGGTGGAGGTCGGTCAAAATATTGCTAAAATACTGCCTAAACCTTTGGAAACATACAGCGTGATGTTATGCTGGCCTAATTGTAGATATTGAATGTTTTAGGGTGTGTCTGTGGAAGGAAGCAACATAAACGTTGTTGCATCATTTCATACAATATTGCTTGGGGTCAATGGACCTGGTAAAGTATTATCAAATTGTGCAATCGTGTTGCTCAATTATTACATTTCTCTGATACACAAGTGTGATTAATACTTAAGCGGTGAACGCAATAATTATATTATTGTACATCATACACTCACGCTGTCTTTGCTAAGGGGGGGGGGCAGAAACAAGGTACACAATTCCATTTACCAAGAATTTTGCTTAGGTTTTGACTGTATAATGTTTTTAAAACAGGACTTATTGGAGGAACTTATGCAGACTCTCACTGAAATATCTAAGTCTATATCTTTGAAGTAAGGTATTTTTCATCTCTGAACAACGTGAGCAATTATTATAAGACCGGCTCTTGTGGCCAGGGCAGTCACAAGCCCGCAATTCTGACAAACGCTCTTACCAAAGGATGTCATGTGTAAAGTACCTACTGGTTGGTATGACTATAATATTATCTGTGATATGGTTTGTCTGGAAACCGAACCATCATATTTGAAAAAAAGTTAAGCAGATGATGATGAGCTTATGTAAAAATTAACCCAATTTTATTGAGCAAGTTAATACTAGGGGCCATACTACGATGTGTCAATGCCATTATAATTTCGCTGTGATCAATTGACTTCCAGCTTAAATTTTGGAAGTCAGTGTTATAAAACGAAGAAACGGAAATAGGAACACCGACTTTCGAAATTGAAGCCATTTTTTATTCTCTCAAACATACACATACACAATATCGAAAAAAAACATACAGTCGAAAATAAACGACGAAGAACACGAAGTGAAAATAGTGATATTTGTCTCATTACATTCAACAATGATGATTTTAAGACGTCATATTAAGACCCCTGGGCCTGTTTGCTTAGTTTCTCAGGGTGCAAAGGTCACTAAAGTATGCATCCCTGATGTTACATCTATAAATAAAACAGAGTCACTGTCGGCGTTTGTCAGTTTCATTTCTTTTTCCTTCTTCTTCTAAACCACGCAACGAATTCTGTTAAGTTTTATACTAATAGAAAGAACGATAAATGAGGAAGGTTTTTGTATATAATTTGTCACGAGCGAAGCCGGGTGGGTCGCTTGTTTTAATATAATTGTAACACCGTTGTTCTAGTAACTGATGACACTCAGGATGACGCAATCGTGTCTGTTGGGTGTGCATGTGTGTGCCTTAAGTTCGATTCTCAGGTCTGGTGTTTGTTTTTGGGTTTTACGTCAAAAATATCGCAGTAAAAGGTCGGAGTCTGGATTTGAGTCTAGTTTGTGGCAATATAGTTGTCATTAATGGGAGTTATAGAATGTATAGTTATATGTATATATAGTTGTCATTAGTGGAGCAGTGGTGGTCCAGTGGTATCGGCCGCGACTTACAAGTTGTAGGTCGTGGGTTCGAGCCCAGGCAGGCGCTTTACTTTGTGTAAATTATTTCTTCACCACTGCTCTCAAAACGGTGAAGGAAAACATCGTGAGGAAACCGGCATGTCCTAGAACCAAAAATTCGAAGACATGTGACAACCACCAACCCGCACTGGGCCCGCGTGGTGGATTACGGCCCATTCCCTCTCACAGAGAGGAGGCCTGTGTCCCTGCAGTGGGAACATTAATTGGCTGATGATGTAATGGGAGTTAATCTTGATTCTTTGGAAATATGGGAGTACTGTGTAGTGCATGACTCTCACCCTCTTGTGGAACATAGGTTGATTGATAAGTACCTGAAGAGGGTTTAGGCCAAAATAAAGAAAAAGCATTTGATTTATAAAAACATATTTATTGATTTAATAATAATAAAATGGTATGAAACTTAAACTATTAAAAAAATCAAAATCATTTTTTTTATTTCATATAGGCCTATAAGGGCACTTATAAAACGTCGACAAAAGGTGCACGGTTCGGGTTGGTCGTTTCCTATGGAGAAGAACTGGCAAGAAACTCCATGGTTACTCTTTTAAAAAATGGTTTATTTTTATAATATTTCCATGTTACAGCATTAGCATTAATGGAGAGACAAAGTAGGCCCGACAATAAGTAGAAAAAAATAATATATATATATAAACAAAAGAAAATAAACCGAATTAAAAAGTTAACAAATGAAAACAAGCATCTAGAAGGCCTACAATGTTCACACATTTACAAAACAAATTCATAATTATTAATCGGACAAAATTGCAACAATATAGTATTATTTTTCAATACAGTATTTTAAACCAAAAGGTTATAATCATTTTAAAATATATAATTATATTTGTGATGATTATGAAGATGATTACAAAGGATAATTATGACACTTAAAGCTGCTAATTATAACTTACACATAAAGGCATTTATCACAGAAGTTTTATTTAAACAATTAAATATCACTAAATAAAGGTGATGTCACCTACTTATTAATCATTTACAAAACCTTCAAGAACGAGGTTATGAAAGATAAGTATGAGATATAATAAAATACTACTCAACTATTTTTTAATAGTTGCTCATTTAATTATATGACTAGTTGTACATTACAATAAAAATAATTTACAATAAATACTAAAAATAATAACGATAATGCAATTCGTTAACAGGTTTAGCATCTCATATATTTTTGTAGATACTTAATAACTCATATAATGCCACAAACAGAAATAACTTAAGTTATCTCTTCTTTAATTTGCCGTTACGCCGATTAAAAATTCATTTCGTTTAATTTTGCTCAACAATAATAATTTAAACTGTCAAGTCCATTATCAGGAATTGATAAGAAGTTTTTAGTTTGCATTTGAATGACACATCACTATCTGTCACAGCTTTATAAAGACTAGGTTTAACTTTGTCTAAACTATAAAACTAAACTATATTAAACTAGATATTACTAAGGTTATTATTCTGTGAGAAATTTGCCAAAAAACATTCTTGTGTTGGTACTTTTGATTGCTTCATCATACAGATGAAGCAATCAAAAGCCAGACGTCCGACGTCATTCGTCAGAAGCCCAGACGTCCGACAACCAGAGGAAATATGGTCAAAGAGCACCGACTGAATTTCCTTAGTAAAATATCATAATTCGAGGTTTGGTTCTAGCCTATTTTCGACTCCAATATTCGACCAATTTAAAAGATATTTCATAAACTGAAAAATAAAGATAATTACTATGCCCCTGTGTTTTCTTTTTTGATGATACATTATTTTTAGAAGCACTAGTCCTCAAAAAATCCTCAAAATTGCGCTGTCAATAGAGGCTTAGTGTATAAATTTGACAAATATGAATGAAAAAAGGAAAACATAAGGGTATATTATGTATCTTACTGTTCCAGTTTGTGGAATATATTTTAAATTGGTCCAATATTGGAGGAGAAAAGAGACGAGAGCCAAACCTCGAATGATGACTTTTTACTGAGGAAGTTTAGTCAGCGCTTTCTGTCCAAATTTCCTCTTAATTTGGTTGTTGGCAGTTGCTTTATATAAAATACTGTTATTCAGCTCCATCCGGCTAGACTGGAGGTCGACCCAAACTAGGAAAAGCTCTGCTCATGATGAAATTTCCGATTTCTTCACGATGAATAAAGAAGGAACTCACTTGAGGATAGTTTACAAGAATCTTAATTTTTCTACTATTCCGCATCTTGTCGTTGGAGTAATTTTTCATACCTGAGAAAACAAGAAGAACTACGTTAATAATGTTTTAGAAAAATACTCATACTTTAATAAAAAATATGTATAATACACATTTTTTATTAAAGAATGTTTTTTTTTTTCTATTTATAATTATGTAGAAGTTCATGGCGTTATTAGCTTGGACAGGTTTAACTTGATTATTATTTCCTCATTGGACTTTCTTAATTAAACTGTTATGTTCAAGTGCAACGTTTTTAATGACTATCATAAAGTTTTAAAAGATTTTCAATTAAAAATAAACACATAAATAGTGTAAAAAAAGGGCTTACTCTTCAAATGTCATGCATCTGCTCATGAAATAAATCATTTCACCGGGACACAAATTGCCACCGTTAATAACTTCTCTTCTGACTCTTCTTAAACTCTCGTTAGTACTTGTAAAACTCGGCACCACTACACTGTCGAGACGTTTTACTTCTACCGAATCACGCGCACTTTCGAATTTAGCACTAAGAACTGTGTCAATTTTTAGGAACCTTTTTAGTACACTGTCAGCACTGTCTGAAGGTTTTGAAGATCCCAAATCATGCACAGGTTTCGAAGAAACTGCGACTGCGCAGAAAAGTACGCATAGGGAAAATGCGAATAAAACCGGAGTTGCCATTTTGTATAAGTCTGCTCTCGACAACTGATTGGAATTAAGTGTTTGTTTACCGTTTATGCTTGGGTTTTTATATGATTGCGAAGTGTGCGCGGGCACATGTCAAAGATGTCCCCATTGGCGGAATCCGATACAATTTGACGTCATAAGCTTGTGTCATGCAAGAAAACTAGGTGTATTGTAGAGAGAATTGTTTAATTAAATTATTATTTATCCTGTTTCACACCTTTCTTACTTGTTGAAACTTGATATCGATTTTAATCAAACATTTGACTTTTTTTTTTCGTGGCCTTCCAATTTGATGGTTGCATCTGATCTGATGATAGAGATGGTGGCAAAATGGTGCCAAAATGTAACACTACATGAACATGATTTCAAAGGTAAACACAAAAAGATAATTGAAATTCTGATATGAAAATGCCAAATGGTATCGAAGTGTCACATGAACAATCTCTTAAATTTTGCCATTTTGATTATCGCCATTGCTGCTCATCAAAAGTAACATTAAACCTTTGATGCTGATGATGGATGTCATCATCATCAATGTATGATGTATGATCAGATGTCATCTTCCAGTATCTACGCCATAGCCACACCCAAAATGTAACTCAATAAATTACATATATTTTTTATCTTTTATTTAATATAAACGTGTTAGTAATATTATAAAAAGTCGTCGAACCATTGACCGATTCTTGGGTTAATCCCCGCTAAAAATACTATGATCATTCATAGCAAAAACCAAGTGAAATATTATGAAATGTACTGTGACTTAATTATTGTGCAACTTGGGTGGGTATGTTACAGATATTGTTATGGATAATGATGTAATAAAGTTGTCAACATAACATCACGCCTGTTTTGTCTGAAAGGGTAAACAGAGGTGCACCCTCATTTCGCCTGTTATGTTTAAGGTCCTAATCCTGATGACGCGACGCAATTTAAATTGCGTCGATATGCTATATCATCATTTCAGCCGAAAGCAGCGCAGGAACCGTGACAGAAACCATGCCTGCTGAATGTTGCATGATGCATACTTGCTTGCACGATGTATGCTTGCTGCATGCATGGTGTATGCTAGTTTGCATACTGCATGCTTGCTGCATGGATGGTGTATGCCTGTTTGCTTGTTTGCATGCTGCATGCTTGTTGCATGGATGGTATAAGCTTGTTTGCATGTTTGCATGCTGCATGCTTGCTGCATGCATGGTGTATGGTGGTTTGCATTTTTACATGTTGCATGCTTGCTGCATGCAAACAAGCTTATACCATCCATGCAACAAGCATGCAGCATGCATACAACAAACTTTTTAATATTAAACGTAACTTGCAATCCATCTATTTCGCTTAGCTGCTCATGGCATAATGGTTCATACCAAATTATTATACATAACTATATATCGTATAAAACACACTAACATATATCTATTTACCTGTATTGAACACAAACATATATCTATTTAACTGTATTGTAACCTCGTAAAAACTGATTCACATCCGTACACTTCAACGTAAGGTTCAGTTGAAAACCAGCGTCAGGCAACTCCCAGTTGTCTGGATTTTTCGCCAAAAAGGTCCAGTTAATTTTGCTGAACTGGACCTTTTTGGCGCAGCCGCGGGGCACACTATGTATGTAATTGTTTTTTTAAATTAAGTTTCCTTTTATTTGTACCTACATTGTGTGTATCTGTGTGTGCCAAATAAACTGGTTTTCTTTCTTTCTTTTATTCATGGTGTATTCTTGATTGCCATTTGTTGTATTGTTGTTTGGTGTATGCTTCTTTCATTTATTTTGGATATGAAATGTTTGCAAAAAGATGATTCAAACTGTAAACTTTTTGCGATATGATAGTTCTGCCTTTTAACCCAGTTGTTACTGAAACTTTTTTGTATCTCGTATCACAGTAATTTTTTAGTATTGCTACCTTGATGCATATAGTAAACATAGAAAAATACCAAAAAAAATCGGAGTTTTCAGGAAAGTTTTAACGATCAGTAGTAATAGGCAGGTAGGTTAACGCCAAGTACCACTTTATCGATTGTATCCTATTTTAAATTAAAGAAACACAGTTATTACTATGAAAGAGGCTTTATTATCTTAATGATAAACGTTAATTAACAAATAAGTATATATAGGAGTATGGTAAGTAACAAAACATGTTTCAGGCTGCAAATGGATTTGAAATCTTTTTTGAATAGTGAAATTCGTATTTTTATTGTAAAGCTAACATCGAAGCTGAGGGTCATTGTACTCTACAAGATGATCAACTCTATCGCAGCATGAAGTTTCCCTGTAAGTTATAGGAGCCCACTCCTGATAAAATGAGAAATGCGGTCCTTGTCCCAACAATGACCGCGTTTCTCATTTTTTTTATTTGATTCCGAGATACCTCTGGCGATAGTTCTCCGGAATGTGAGATGAGGGTACTCTCCTCCATTATTTTTGAAAAGTTGCCACGCATTGTGAGTCGCCATCTTCAAGCAGTGACAAAATAATGAGAAAAACCTTTTCTTGCCACGGATAGAAGTACGAAAAAGACCGATGTTTTGGTCGGACCTATCGACTCCCCCCATGTTTTGTAGCTTTTTATAATTGCAGGTTGATCGTTGTATACTTATTTGTTCTGCTGTTGCGAGACCCGTTTAGCTTTATGTAAGGGTTCAATGTTTTCTGAATTGGATACTACTGACACCACACTATCATCATTCCACTTGCAAACTAAAATATGCTCTGGTTGGCTAGACTTGCACTTGAATGTACCTCATTCTGTCTTCTTGAATACTTTATTGGACGGCAATGGAAACATTTTTGTACGGTCCTCTCGAATTGTTCCAGTGGCTTTGAGCCCTCTGTTACTCAATTCGTTGAAGAGTGGAATAGAAGAAAAGAAATAGTCAAAGAATTAGTGACAAGGCACACCTGGGTATCGAAATTGTACCTAAATGATCAGCAAAACGCAAAATCACACCAGCTCCCATACCTATGGCCTTGGTACGGATCAAACCATAGTACATATCCCAATCTAGTCACTCCAACTCAGAGCTTATGTCCACATCTCCCATCCCCAATCAGTTTTCCACGTATAAATTGTTTACAGCTGTGTCCTCCATAATAAAATACTATAGCCTCGTCAAAACTGTCCATTTCTTCTAAAGAAGCCATATTCAGGCATATTTCGTTGAGGATATCGAAAAGCGGTCTTAACTTTGCAAACTTTGGTTTATTGGTATTCCTGCCCAGCGAGCATGGGCGTACGCAAGACATTTGTGACAAGACATGATAAATTATGTCATGTCTTACAATTTGTCTTAAATGCTAGCACGGGTCAAACATGTGACATATTTTAAAGGCGCAACATGCCTTTCTTGTTGCTGCCCGGCGAGCACGGCCTACTGTGACATGGCTTGAGTCACACATTTCATCGCAGTTTGGGCGATAACGCCATTTTGTCTTAAATAATAGCACCGGCGGCGTGAGAAAAATTCCTGACGTTTGTTTGGGACTCATCGGGTCTTAATTGCTAATACGGGCGCACCCATTTTGTCACAAATGTCACATTTTGACAGATGATTTAGAAAAATGTATCACTTTCGTTCGGAGGTGGTGATACAGTTTTATAGTTGAAAAATAGTACATTATGCAACTAGTGAATAAAAGACGGATTTAAAGCGAGGGCCATAGGTGAATCACGAGCAAGTGAAGGATTCTAACGACTGAATCACGACCGTAGGGAGTGATTCAGGATGATTGAATCACAAGCATAGCGAGTGATTCAAGTGTTAGAATCATGAGCGACGCGAGTGATTCATGGCCCTCGATATAAATCAGTTTTATTCAAGAGTTGCATACTATATTTTATACCATGACATCGAGAAAAAGCAAGATCTAAGCGAAAAGCACAAGGAATATTACGAGTAATAAATAAATTGTTTATTACTTACAAAATTTTCAAAAAATGTGAAACCCGGACCCCTAAGCTAGGTGCTGTTACCTGTGTTTCAGGGGCCAGTGACCACCTCCGTTACTTTAAATAATTATAGTTAATTAAACACCATTGCAATTAATATTAGAATTACAATCCAAATAAGTATTCAATAAATATCCTAGACTAAAATCAAAATCATTATTAAAATCATAAATATAAACAAACTCAAAATTAAAATCGAAGAAGGAGTTTGAAAGTCGAATATTCTCTGCTCAAGAAGTTTGTATCGAGTAATTTTTACGCAAGGAGGTTATATAGCATTGAGATGGAGGTCTAATACATTCGTGTGTTCCAAATTCAAACACCAAAACAGTGATTAAAAGTGCTTTTTATTCACTGTTTTCAGTGAATAAAATAAGCTTTTTAGAGGGGGAATGGTATAAAATATATTTGCCTTTTAATTACTGCACCAAATGGCAATAAATTCATTTTGTGTGTATGGTGATCAATGCTTATTAATTAATTGAAATGTTACAGGATTATTTTTTCATAATTGTATTTTTTTTATTGTTGTTCTTATTTTTTTTTTTTTTTTTTTATATTTTTTTTCTTTTATTCCATATTCTTCTTACTTTCTACATTTTTAAATGTTTCTTAAATAAAATCCCCAAAAAACATTTAAAATATAAAAAAATAGGGGCCCATCGGTATTGGTCCAAGATATTATATTTTTTAGTAATTATTAAAATTTTCACAATAATTATATCTTTCTAAGAAACACTTAATATGTTATCAAACAAACAAAGAAAAATAAAGTGAGTTAAAATATAAAAAATAGGGGCCCATCGGTATTGGTCCAAGATATTATATTTTTTAGTAATTATTAAAATTTTCACAATAATTATATCTTTCTAAGAAACACTTAATATGTTATCAAACAAACAAAGAAAAATAAAGTGTGGTAATAAAATAAGTCTATGGTCGTGGGTCAAATATTAATTTATTCCCAACAAGATTAAAAAGTTGTTTAGCTGTATGAACGGCACACTTTTTCACGTATTATTTTATTTGGTCGTCTATTCAAATTATGTCGCACTATGAAGTCAACAACAAGAAAAGCAAGTCGCGCCTGTAAACTATGTCACATGGTTGTCCCGTGCTAGCATTTAAGACAAATTGTAAGACATGATATAATTTATCATAACTTGTCATGACCGTAGTTAAAGTCGAAAACCAAGCAATGTTAAAAAAAAAAAAATATAATTCATGTTGGGATGCTGCTAACATGGGGGTAGCAAAGGGGGGGGCTAAATTTTGGTTATTTTTTGCCTAGGACATACCGTTTTCGAGATATCATTTTGGAAATATAGAGCGTTTTATGCAAAATAAAATAAGATACGGAGGCCCATAATTCGGAAAAGTGCGTCGTAGGGCTATGCTTCTCAGAACATAAATGGTTTTTATGGCCAAGGTTAAACCGAAACTGCAATAAAAGCCGAAAATTTACGAAAAAGAAAAAAAATAACATCAAGTAGTTATGCCACAAGTCAAGAAAATATCTCACGCCGCCGTGCTAGCATTTAAGATAAAAATGAGTTTATCGCCAAAACTGTGATTAAAAGTGTGACTTAAGCGATGTCACAGTAGGCCATGCTCGCCGGGCTGGGTCTGGAAGTCAAAATACATCCCCAAATTACTACTGATCGTTTAAACGATCATCAAATATAATATCATTTTTTTATATAAAGGATATGAAAATATCAAATTTTATTTCACAGTTTTGTTAGACATGTTAAAAATATATAAAAAACGTGCATAAAATAAATTTCAATAATAAGCTAATTTGTAAACAATTACCGTTTTGAAGACATAGTGAAAATTAATTACGCTAATACGAATTAAAATACAAAAGCACGTCAAACATATGATCAGAAGATAATTATCTATGTACCGAAACACTGTCTAACTATCACTGCGGCGATTGGTAAACAATAAGGAAAAGATATATGCTTATTTAATTTTTTTATTGAGGGTAAAGCCCATATCTTTTTTTGATCTTTATAACGATCGGTCGTTGTAAATGGGTTAATGACTATCGATTTGAAATGTATACGAAAAGAAGAACTTGTGCGATATGATGGTTCTACATTTTCATTATTATGGTTATAAAACTTATGCCTAAAGATGATTCTGGCTTACAAAATTATGAATTTTGAATGTATTGCCAAACGATTTTCTGCGAAATGAAGTTTATGCTATCCGCTGTTATGCAAAATAATATTAACATAAAAAGTTCTGCTATAAAGGTTCCTTTACAAATCGCTTATCGGTGTGATATAAATCAAATTACATCACGCCATCAGGAAAGGCACTTCATCATCATCATATCAGCCGAAAGACGTCAACTGCTGGATATAGGCCTCCACCTAGCGTCGCCACATTGACTGGTCTCGTGCGTCCAGCATCTAATGGATCCCCGCAACCTTCACCAGGTCAGGGAAGGCACTTAGTCTCATGTAATAGAGGGTGAGTCCATTGCTATCAATCGGGCCCAAATCCAGACTCAAAGCTGCTTCTTCTTCTTCATCTTTCGTGTTAATAAACTCAAAAAATAGTCCCAACCATTCAGATTTTGTTCGACCAGTATGTATGCTACTCGGACAGCTCTGTCATTCGCCACTATCATCTGATCGGAGAACCTGTACCTTTGATGATCTCCCCAAAGGTACAGGTTGTTGGGCATAAACGCCAAACAAGTAGGGTTGCTACTGAATAATTCCAGATGGAAATACCCAATAATACCTTGCTTGACCCGGGCATCAGACCTAGAACTTTATGCTCAGTAATAGCGCTTGCCACCACTAAACCAACGAATAGTCAAAGTTGATAAATGTTACAAAATGTCATAAGAAATGATAACACAATAGAATTGTTGTTATTTCTTCCTATATTGTTATTTTGAAAGCTACTTAATATACCAGCTACTAATAGCTTCCACCAGCGGCTTCGCCTGCGTGTAAGTCAAAAATATCCCGGGATAGAAAAGTATCCCATGTGCTATTCCTACCAAGCGATCACGGCCTACTGTGACAGGCTTGATTCACACATTTGTATCATAGGAAGCTAAAACTGTGATAAAATTAGTGACTCCAGCCTATCACAGAAGCCTTGCTCGCCCGGCTCACTATAATCTATCTCTGTGCCAAATTTTATCCAGATCCATTTAGCCGTTCTGGCGTGATTCAGTAACAAACCGATTATACACGACCAAACTTTCGCACTAATAATATATAGTAAGTATAAATAAATTCTAGTTTAGATTGGAGAAATACCCTAAAACCAATTTTTTTGTGTGGATAACAACTCTTTTTAATTCAACTATAAAAATAGAGAATGTTTTGTAGGTACAACAGTATAAAATCTTCCAATAATTTTGCTCTTATTTATTATCCTTTAATTTAATAGAAAACCGGCCAAGTGCGAGTCGGACTCGCGCACGAAGGGTTCCGTACCATTATCGCAAAAAAATGGCAAAAAAGCACGCTTGTTGTATGGGAGCCCCACTTAAATATTTATTTTATTCTGTTTTTGTTGTTATAGGGGCAACAAAAATACATCATCCGTGAAAATTTCAACTGCCTTGCTGTCACGGTTCATAAGATACAGCCTGGTGATAGACGGACTTACAGACAGACAGACGGACCGCGGAGTCTTAGTAATAGGGTCCCGTTTGTACCCTTTGGGTACGGAACCCTAATAAGATCTTTTAGAATACTTTTCCAATTACTTTTAAGGTGTAAAGGAAATTGGAAAAGTATTCTAAAAGAAAACTGCCAGTCAATGAGACACAATAGAAAATGTATTGTTTGTCGTCATCTGGCTGTTCAGGTGTTAAAAAGTTCAGTCATTCTACTGAAGAGATGCGTTTATCAACGGACTGCATATCTACCTTCGGCTTAACGGTTTCACCCGCCTGAAATAGTACATTTCGAGCATAAAAGTCGAGATTTGATGTAACTTTGTTTAAATAAAGCCTTTTTATGCGAGACCCGAATGATTATTTTGCCACTTCCTGATGAGCTTAAATATAATAAAAATGTAATAAGTTCCAACAACAATTTATTAGAAACAGCTTAAAATTTAAAATTAGTAAATTTTAGTTTTTCGTTCAGACTAAAAAACCTTGACACACAATCTACGCGCGCTTTTTCAAGAGGTAACAGGTTCAGTATCATTCTACCAGAAAGGGTGGTGGAAAAAGCGCGGCTGTAGCGGCAGAATGTGTCTAGCAACAGGAGCCTATTCAGTTACGTACTTTTTTTTCTTTTCATTGCAAATTGTTTCACTCGTACTTGGCAGCCAAAAAGAAAAATAATTACGTTGTAGTTATATAATGATATGAAAATTCTATACAAAATTCATTTCGTAACTAATATTATGTAAATTTGCTTTTTTAAATTTTTATTTTATAATCTTGTGTCTAAATATTTATATTTCGAAACGAATTTCTTAGGCAATTTGTTACATAATATACAAGGCAGTGGCAAAAGCTTTTTATTATCTCAAGGGAACATTATACCGACTTTATTTGAATAAAAATTTGCCTATGTGCTATTCCAGTATATTTTATCTCTGTGAAAGATTTCATCCAGATTAGTTTAGGCTTTCTGGCGTGTTTGAGTCATGAGAACATTCAAACTTAGGTAGGACAGAAGGAATTAAGATTTTAACTTACAGTGATTTTATCCTTCTAAAAAGGTGCCTTTAGAGGCAAAACCAGGAATTTTCCGTAATTTCGTGTTGCATAAAATACGTGAATAATACAGCTTACTACATTTTCCGCATAAGCATATTGTTACTTGGTCTATGAATGAATTAATACCCTATAAGGATAAAGTTTATTTAAAGGCTCATTGTGACGTTTTGTCTGATATAATTTTCATTCATGTTTACAATAAGTTTTATATATATATATATAAATAGTCCAGACACATTGTGTATACTACTGAGGAGCTCGTTGTTAAATAATATCTGGTGTTCGGTACGCTTTTCGAAGTTAAGCAACACTTGCCGAGGTCGATCCGTGGATGGGTGACTATTTATTGAATACTGAGACTGCCGAGCTTACTCCGTTCCTCGAAAAAAGCCGTTTCTCTCGGTTATAATTTATAAGTAAAGATAAGTAAAAGCTGATAAGAAGATATAAGTAAAAGCCAGAATAAGAAGGTATAAGTAAAAGCCAGAATGTATGAAGAATCAGTCCTACGAAGTGGTATCGTGTTATCTAGTCATTACTGGTCAGATAGGCAATTGGTCCATGTAAAACAATAGTTCTTAGTTTTATCTGATAAACCTGGAAGCCAACTCCATTAGGTACCAGGTTAATTTTTAATGACCAGATAATTTTATTTTAAAAAATTTAAAAAACAGCCGGTCTGTACACTTTGCCGAGTTAATGCGGGGAAAAATGTACTAAACGACTGGTTATTTTTTCTTTTTTTGGAATTGACGTTTGCATAAACCGTTCTTTGACTGATACCTAATTCCTGGAACATTAACCTGGTATAGTTTGTAGAACTGGCCAGTCGGTAGGCACACGATCAATTTACACACCATCAGTTATTATATAAATCCAATCCTTATTTGTATTTGATTTCATCATTTTATTTTATAACACTATTTTACATAAAGTGCTTGTACCTTATGCGTCATGTTATACTCATGATTAAACATTGTTGATTGCAAATAATTAACAGTTGGTTGCCAATTGCGGGTGTGTCAACGTTTATTATTCCCCTCGGTTCATTCCTTGAGGGACGCCCCTGAGCAATTCAGGGCTATTTATAAATTTATGCGTAAAAGGCGACATTGTTCCGATACCGATAAAGCAGGCGGTCGGATTCAGCCCACATGGAAATCAGCCAATCGATGCATTCTGTGGGACGAGCCTCTGTATTTAACTTATCGTTAAGTACATACATAAACAAAGCTCACGCTTTTATCAACGGTTTTAGACAGAATCTTACGAAACTTAATGACTAATTCTGAAAATCGTAAAAAATATCAAATGCATTCTTTTGCCCAATGGCCAAGACCTTGCTTCTCGTACAGGTCGTGAATACAAGTCCATGTAAATATCAATATGACTTTTTCAATTCATTTGTACATGCTTATCTTATCTAGGACATCGCAGTAATTGGTGTAGAGGACTTTGCCTGGCGGTGGAACAATAAATATTAGGATGGTTAAGAAATTAATAAAAATGCAGAAATCATTTATTATTATTATTACTTTTTATCATAGCTCCGTCTCTTTCTCACATTGGGACCAAGTTAGTTTTGATACGTCATGGTAAGGGTCCATATCTATAATAATGTACAGGGTCAGATAAATATGAGGTGTTTTCTTGTTATCGTGTAAAAATTTTGCAGATTCAAATTAGTTGACCATATCTTGTTTTGCATATTTTTTGTTCACCTTGAAATACTTAGAGCATAAAGTGAAATCCAAATTAAAGAGTGCAAATTTCAATACTTATAGTAGGAAAACTATTGATTCTAGTTATTCAATTCTAAATTTATATTCATAAATGGAGATGAATGGATAAAGAACCTCATACTGATTACAAAACAAAACAGGCTTATTGTTTGATTTTTATTTTCAGCCTGTTCTGTCCAACTGTAGGGCAAAGGGCCTTTCTGCCTTCTATTCCTCCCGATTGACATCACATTGCCCTATTGAAATTAATACAGCAATTGGCTATTATTCAGAAATTACCGAGTAGGAGTCACGATTCTTCTAACCAACTATGAAACAGAAATATAGCCGTCACTAGTAACGGATAGCGGTCATCTTCCTGATAAGGGTCACTGTGTAAGATATCATGGTGTTACTCAATCAAACTTCCTGTCGTATTCCGTCGCATACGGTGAGTCGGTCCGTCTATTAAGATTTATTTGGTTGATGGACCACGTATTATGTCAACTACATATATGAGACGTGTGACCCATGACTCACGCACGGCGATCGCTTACTGTATCAGTACATCAGTGGCCGTACAATTGGCTTTGGCTAATAGCAGGGCCTGGGGCCTATTTAATAAAGCATACTAGTGGCATGTGACAAACTGAGAATCTTAGTAAACAGCAAATGTCTCATGAATTAAAATCACTAACATCAAATTTAAGTCTACAATCCAATGAATATGTTAAAATCACATTTCTATGCAAACAAAAGATACGGCCATTTATGCCGAAAGTTGTGATCTTAGCAAAGGAAGCTAAACCTAGTACTTCTCGTTGACCATTAATCATGATATTTTGGCAAGAAAAATATTTTACAGCACAATAAAGAGAAAAGTGAATTCCGTAATAGTTTTTGAAATTGTATCTTAACGCTATTGATAAACTGACCGCTATCTATGGCCAGGTTTTCAACAGTAAGGTTATTTTTTCCCTCAATCCAGTTTATCTTTTCATTATACATAATATGTTCGTTATACATGCTTTCGTATTCGTTTCATAGACGAACTATTTACATATATAAAAGTACTATGTTCTGTACAAACTTGTAGGTACTAAAATTTGTACAGAACATAGTACCTTTATATATCTAATGATTGATTCATACCCAAATAAGTATTCAATATAGACAAGACAAATTATTGTTTGAAGATTTTCTGTGAAATGATAAGATGCACATATTAATTGTTTAGAATTTTGTACTGATTATAACCCAGAAATCCCCGGTGTATAAGATGTTACAAACAGTTCATTATTGAAGTTTCATTAAGTATATAAGAAGGTTTAATTAGGTAGGTAATGCACACACATAATGCACACACATAATGCACACACATAATGCACACACATAATGCACACACATAATGCACACATATAATATATTATAATAAGTCCAAGAGCGAGCTCGGGAGCTTAGGCACCCCGACACGGATAGGTTAGGTTCGAAGGGGATTCGTTTGCGGGGATGAATTCGCTCGCTTTGCTTGCTCACTTCAGTTCCCGTCATTTCCTGCATGTTAGGTTACCTCGTACTACACGCAAAACTCGCCAGTTATAATTAAGTCTCATATAATAGGGAGTAAGGTGATGGAAAACATCGTGAGGAAACCGGCAAATCCAGAACCAAAAATTCGATGAAATGTGACATCCACCAACGGCCCATGCCTTCTCACATAGAGGATGCGTGTGTCCCAGTAGTGGGAACGTTAGAACGCTGATGATGATGATGAATGTAGGGTAGGTGTAATTTTGGCATTTTATTTATTTTGTCAAATCTCTGGCATATCTTATTGGAAAAGGAGCATACTTTGATTGATATTGATACAAACAGAATCATTGCTACCATAATTTGGTTGCGTAACGAACGATGAATCACCCGTGAAGATCTCATACGACATCGTCAGCGGAACTGGCCTATCAAGTGGCTAGTGACGCTGTGTCTAATCATATTTTATTGGTTAAAGGAAGTATTGGTCGAAAGATGATTATTTATTTGCAGTCATCATTATAATTTTAGCCTTTAGACGTTCACAGTTGAACGGAGGCCTTTTTAATCGGGGGAAACCTTCACAAGGCGCCTGCGCTTTTTATGGTAATGGCCAGGGTGTGTGGGATTTTTGACTCACAATCCTTGGGCATCCTATCCTATGAGTCTCGTAACCAGCGGATTCTCGAAGCTTTAACCAGGTCATCGTTCTACTGAACATTGACCAAATAGTTGTTACTTTTTATATTTTTTTAGGGTTCCGTACCTCAAAAGGCAAAAAAAGGATCCCATATAAGATCAATCTCTTGTCCGTCTGTCCGTGTGTCACCACCGCTTTTCTCAGGAACGGGAAAAATCAAGGTCCTGAGTCAACACCATAAAAAGATATAGGCAAATATATATTTTCACGAAATCTTGTAAGTACCAAAATGTACCTTAATTTTCAACTTTTTTATTTTTCGGTATTTCCCTTTTGTTGTGCTGTAAGAACTTGCTTTTAACCAAAATTGTCACGTCAACCGGAAGTACATATAGGTTTTGTGTCGAAAACCTATATTATGGTTGTGCCCGTTGACTTAGAATCAAGAAATTTGGCAAAAAGTAAGCTCTTACATCACAAATAATTTCTATTACAAGCAACTTAATTTTGCGGTTTGGTACGGAACCCTAAATTTGCGAAGTCGCACGCACTTGGTCATTTTTTTTTGTATGTAGGTACCTCCGTAAGTTTTAAGGTTAATACATTAGTTTGAAATGTAATACAATTATTTACAAACACTAACATAATACTTAAATATATGCTCAAATAAAAGCACGCTGTTAGATTTTCAATGCTTGGCGTAACGCCAAAAGTTGATAATCCAATATAGGTTAGTTCCACGCACACACACGCAAGCACACGATGATCAGACAAGTCAAGGCTAGACAAACGATAGACACGATCAATTGTTTCAAGTGTCTCATTGATACCTTATTTATTAAGTATGCAGAAAATAATTATTATTATGGTTTGGTACGACAGGGTACTGACTCACTATTTCCCAGAACACAGAAGACAGGTAGGTGTTCTACAAGGTACATTTTTAAGTTGTATCACAATTAATAAATAATCATCAATATAACGGTTAAGAAGCGGTTAGGTCCGATAAAGATTGGTTTCAAATTAAAAATATAAACTTAGTAAAGTTACTAAAAAATCTCATTACGAGGAATATAGTCGGTTTGACAGCTTTTGTATAGAAAATATGTCAAACGGCCAGTTTTATTTCTAAAAGTTATCAGACTATTGAAAAATTGGCCCTTAACCTAGTTGTTCACTACAATAAATTTAAAAAAAGCCTTAATTTCCCTATAATTTACAATTCTATATATATATTTTAATTTAACCTATTAAGGGGTAACACATTTCTGGATGAAGGCCTCCTCCATCTGTTTCCATCTAAGTCTATTCTGGGCCGTTCTGGTCCACTCTATCCCTGCCAGTGCTACGATCTCATCTCGCCATCGTTGCAATTGTCTGCCGCGGCGTTCCGTTTCGTGGGTACCAGTGCAAGACGCGCTCGCTCCACCTGTTGTCTGTTGTCCTCGCGATGTGGCGCCGCCCAGTTCCACTTCAGTTTTTCGGCCATATACAAAACATCGATGACTTTGGTCTTTGCCCTAATGACACTGCTCTTTATACGATCGCTTATTTTCAAGCCAAGCATGGTTTTTTCTACAGCTCGTTGAAATGATCTTAATTTCTGTTTCATTGCATCTGTGTTCACTACAATATACTGACTCATATCACCCACAGGCTATACAAGTTATGCGCGTTACATTTATTGAAGTTACATCACAATATATAGGTATTTATTATGTGTTTGTAATTTAATCATACAATGTGCCACACCCATATTAGGTACTTATATTAACCGGTAGCAAACTAAATGAATGTGGGCGAACTTAGAGATGGCCTTTCTTTTTTTTTTTGATAATGGGACAATATGAAAAAAGGCTGTCGGACCACCCAATGATACATCTCAAATACCAAAACAAAAATCTACTCCAAGTAGACCATCATCATCATCATTTCAACTGAAAACGTCCACTGCTGAACATAGGCCTTCTCCAAAGTGTCACCATATCGACCGGTCGATGTTGATTTGTTGACGCTAAAACCCATTTTTGTTTCTTTAGCATATTCTGTCCCTCTGCTGGGCAAAGCTTCCCACCGGCGCCCACCCGAGCTGCATTCTTCTCGAAACCTCCTCTCGCAAGTCCTTTCAAAATTCTTTTCCCGTGCCACCTCGTACCAGCCCTCATGAAGGTTTTAACACAGTAGGTGCCTGAAGACGGACGGCGTGGTACCACCGTAGCTGGCTCAGGTGGCGAGACGTCCTAGACCATGAAATTATGCTTAAAATTATGTTCAATGTATTTACATTGAACATTCAAACCAGAATCTAGCAATTTTACAAAAGACGACATTACTTATCAATTTATGACATTTAATTTCCAAATTTAAAATAACTAGTTCTTCGTCAGCCATTTTTTGTTCTTTTTTTGTCAAAACCGGTTAGAATGTGAGCGTCTCAAAAACCCAGTTGAGGAAAACGATATACTTGTAATCTATACATATACGTCACAGTCAATGTCTGCTTACCAAGCCTTTTCCCAATCATTATTACACATAGAACGAATGCTTATCTGTAGCTGGGCATCACGATAACCCTTAGAATACTTGAATCGGTTCAAGTGTAAGGAGAGCCCATCATGCGTCTGCGATCCAGGCGTGGCAGAGACTGTCCAGCACATACTTGTAGAATGCCCGTTATTTATCAGGGAGCGCTACCAACTTGAATGTGAGCTGGACAGGAAAATCACGAAGGAGAGCCTGCATGGGCTCATGGACAAGAAATATAGGGAAAAGTTTTTGGAATATTGCATTAGAGTAGCCACTGCGGTTATACATCGAAATAAAACCTGAGGCGCACCGTGCTTCATTAATATTTTTGTGTGATATTTAAATGCAAGCACGGAATGCAGCAAGGACATGTATAGCCGGCAGTATTTCATGTTAGTACCTAAGTTTATAGACTGTGTAATTGATTACTGTGATATTTTTTTTTTTTTTTTTTTTTAATAACTGTGCTTTTGTGTTTTTATCCCTTTCATGTATCTATCTGTGATAAAAAAGCACCTTTTGTATTTTTTTGTATTACCTGTGATAAACAGCACCATTTGCACAATTCTGTGATACCGCACTTTTTGTATTTTTGAACTTCTTGTATATTTCCTAACTTTAACTGTGATAATTAGCATTTTGTTGTATTTTATTTTCTGGGATAAACAGAACATGTATATTTTATTGAATTTTAATTTGATTGAAATAAAAATGCCCGTAGTTATTTAAACCCACACAGTATACAAGAAGATGAATGCACGATGAACCATAGTATGAAGAATAAAAGTGCGAGAGGAAAGAAAGATTGAACGGAATGTATGTGTTTGCAATCAATAGGCGCCAATTTCGTTGGTGGGATTAGTGTTATTAAAAAAAAAAAAAAAAAAAAAGATAACCCTTGCAAATACTTTCTCGCTTCTGACTAAACATTTTTTTTCACCTTGACGTTAGTGAAAGATCTATAAATGACAGCTGGGACCAATAACTTAACATGCAAAGTCAAGGGAGTGGTCTCAAAATGCAATGGATCATTCATCTACGTATAAAGGCCGACCTCGGCGAGCGTTGCGTAACCTTGAAGATCAACCTGTACGACTGTTATGATTTATTATGTACTTTACTAATTTCTGCCTACGGTTCCGCATCTTCAAAATTGGTTTTATCATCCCAAGGACTACCGACTACCTGGACAAAAACCAAGTCCTTCACAGGGTCTCAAACTTTCTCAATACCAAAATTCATCTAAATTAGGTTCAGCGGTTAAATCGTGATAAGGTAACAGACAGACAAACAGAGTTACTTTCGTTTTTATAATATTAAGTATGGATGGATTATTATTGTTATTATTTTAGCCACGAGCTCCTCAAACATGTTTAAATATTTACGTAACAATGCTAATAAATGCCAGGTAGCATGCGATCAAACTGCTGGAAATACCCAGTCTTCCAATTTAATACAATCATGTTACATTGCCTCTTTGGAGGTCAGCTTAAAGCTATTATGACTATTAAACGGGGTTAACGTTAGTTGAAATACCAGTTCCCGAATTTGTGTTTTGTTACTACGGTATGAGTTTTTTGCTGAACGCTACCGTTTTTGCTTCCAACAACGTTTGTTAGGTTAGCTTGACTATCTATTTTTTATATGAATGATAATCTGTACTTAACATTTTAATTGTAAAAACAAAGGTGTAAATATGTACATACTTAAACACTAAACAAAAGTAAATTATACAAAAAAATAAAAAAATAAACCTAACTACTTACACTCTATACAAAAGAAAAGTACACTTAGGCGTCGAAGTACTCCTCCACATCGCTGTCATCCGGGAACGTGCCCAGAAGACTGGCAGCATTGCCACGTTGAATGGCAATGCTGATTCTTTGCGCAAAGAAAGAGCCAGCCCTCTGGTTACGCACAGTGCCGATCAGTCGGCGAGAGATCGCCTATCTACTATCTATTTTGTATTTCTTTATCTAACTATCTAGATGTAACTAATTATGTACATTTGCTGCAGTCTACTACCAGCTTGTTCTACTCTAAGTTAGCTGTTCAATACCATAGTGCACCTGCTTTCTTCTTCTCTCTTCATTCTAGCTTCGCCCCCGTAAAAAGTGTTTTATCATCCCAAGGGAATACAAACTATCCTATGTCCTTCCCAGGGTCTCAACCTATCTTCATGCCAAATTTCATCTAAATCAGTTCAGTAAATCCAGAGATTATACCCTACAAACTCACAAACTTTACTTCTTTATAATATTAGTATAGATTATATATAATATATTATATAGTATAGATGACAAACGATTTATTTGTTGCCCACTTTATTGTATCATTTAGTATGTACGAGTCCATACTGTTTTGTTCTTTATCTATTTTTTATTTTCTCAGAGTATTTATGACCTACCTATCTCTATTTTAGCTTTCTCGTTTTAGTAACAGCATCTTCTATTTATTAGTGTATCGTATATAATTATGTGGCTCTTTTTCTATCTTTTCTCATATTAATCCATCTCATACAAAAAAAGATTCTACAACTATCATAGCGGAAATGCTGGTTAATGCTATGACGCAAACATGGTGTCGTGTTATTCATGGCACGAATTAAATCTGACCATCAGTAAGGAAAATGATGGGAATCCATAAATAAACACCATGCTAGGCACTAAAATATTTTCCCAGACGTATGTTGATACAATCATTGTTATTTCCTTATCTGCTTAACGTTTCCTCAATAATGTTGGGGTCGGCTTTCAGTTTAACCGTCTGCAACTGTTTACCGTTAGTTTACAAGGAGCCTATCAGTCTTTTACAACCCAGGTACTGGGTGACACAGTACTTTTAGAAACATTGATTGTCAGTGCTTCTGACCTAAAAAAAATATGTACGAATGTCGATCGAGATCGGCTCAAACGCTTCATGAGATACAGACTTACAGTGAGCTCTTAGGTTAACAGAATTATCACCTAGGTAAACCTAGCTTACTTAATCTCGATCCATCGACCTGTTCTGCAGCTAAATACTAAGTCCGTTACGAGTCACGATATTAATCATTATTAATTTCAATTCCCAGGACGGACAAAAAGTGTTATTAGATTTTTCCAATTCGAAACTCTCACAAGCAGCCCGGAGTTTTGGATATTGGTGGTGGAAGCTTGTAAAGCCGTTGGCTGCCTGATCTCTCCCAGGTTGATTGGAGCTGCCGTCCCATAGGACTATGAGATTAAAGGAACATAGAGTGCTCATATACTTGTGCACTCTAATAATCCCCTGTGTACTTGCCAATTCTCAGTTGAGTTTGGGCCCCCGCGATCGAAATTCAGTCAGGCAGGGGGATTATTTTAAATGTAGTTATAACTGTCGTGAATACAGTTCAAGGGTAACACATACGTTTTATGATTAATAGTGTTTTCTTACAATAAGGAATCAATACGGTGAATCTTAATTGAAGAGCCGTTTAAACAAAAATCAAATCGAGGTCAATTTATTGCGGGGAGATATTGACTAGACCTACTAGTCAATATAACTACCTAGTTACCTAGCTACCTAGTTCTCAGGCCCATAAAAATTTGGGAGCTGCTGATATCATTTGTAATTGCTATTATATAAACCAAGTGTTGCAAGTATATATTTATTTTCTTTATTTATTCACCAATTTATGTACACATGTTTACTAAACAGATAAATATAAAGGTAAAGCTTGAGATTGGAGGAATTTTTTGACACCATATCTTGGTTTATTTTTTGGCTTACTCAGTTTAGTTTATGATTTTAAGTTAGCGGTTTATATCCAAATACCAATTCAGGAAAATATTAAAAAAAACATTATATGTCACTCTGTCCCTAGCCATGTTTTATAACAGGCCTCGCATTGTGCAGCCTTGGGCAATACAAGTTGATCATGGGTGTGGAATGTGGAATTGTCTGAACCCGATGGAATATAATTTGTGTTGCTTATTATATTCAGGTATTTAAGTTATTGTTTAAACATTATTTGTAATTTATTGTGACACGAGAGCAACCCCCGGCAAACTGTTTTACAGTTTGGCAGATTTTTTTAATGTTATAGTGTAAACAGATTTTTAATAAATAAATTGAAAAAAAAAGAATAAGTAATAATATGTATTTTTATAGGCCATTAATATATGTTGTTAAGATGCTAATAAAAGACTGTATGCTTATTTGCTTTCGGTTCGTCAGAAGGGTGAAAAGTTGGATCTTGGAAAAGGACATTTATGCCCGGAATACGTTCCATTAGAATAGTTTACGATTTTCACGCGAACTAAGCAGCTGGTAGAAAGCTATACAATTATATTTCTATACATAAAAATTGATTTCCCACCGTTAAAACTTTAAAAATATCGAATGCAAAACATGCTTGACAAGTTTCTACTTCAATAAGTCTCTTAAAATATACGAAACTAGCTGACCCCGCGGCTTTGCTCCCGTCAAAATTATAGCCTATGTTACTCGGGATTAATCAAGCTTTCCATAGGTGAAAGAATTTTTAAAATCGGTGCAGTTAATTAGGCGCCTATTCGGTACAAACAAACAAACAAAAAAATCTTTCCTCTTTATAATATTGGTATAGAAAATTGTGTCGACAAACCCAAAAAACCCACGGTAGCACGCGCTGGGGGCACGCTCGCACGCCCCGTGACTAAGTTTATAAATCACACAGCTGTGTCAATTTGTTTGCGACAAAACTTTATGCAGTCACCTCCACTGTTAATGAATTGTACCTCTTTCTATCCTAAACTTTTTCCGGGAATTCCCTTTGGGAAGTCCATTATTAAAAATATAAGATTTAATATATCTTCCACTATATAAAAATAAGTCGGGTTTTTTCCTGACGATATAACTCCAGATCGCAAGAACCGATTTCGATGGTTTTGCATTCGTTGGAAAGGTCTCGGGCTCCGTGAGGTTTATAGGTAGGGTAGGGTAGGGTAGGGAAGGTTAGGGTAGGGTAGTGTAGGGTAAGGTAGTGTAGGGTAGTGTAGGGTCAGGTAGGGTAGGGTAGGGTAGGGTAGGGTAGTGTAGTGTAGGGTAGGGTAGGGTAGGGTATTGTAGGGTAGGGTAGGGTAGGGTAGATAAATGTTTGGTCTTTTTATGGTAAAACAAAGTTTGCCGGGTCAGCTAGTATATATATATGTTTTTATATAAAACATTATGCACAAATGTAGAATGGCGGACTAGGCATTCTTTAATACAACCAAAGGAGGTGAAGAGATAACATGGCAGGTGCATTACTTAAAAGCGGAAAGCAAAAAAATATTACAAAACAACAAATAATAATAATTTGATTAAAAAACACATAACTACGTATATATTTTATATAAAACATTCCTATATAAATATATAAAAAAAGTAAAATAGCCCTCCCCCCGCTGGAAATAAAGACACAATTTCCGCTTAAATGCATACCGACAGTGGTCGTTCTGATTTTTCCCATTTTAGTATGTTAATAACATTTTTTTTTTTTAATTATACAAGGCATCTGCCATATTATCTCTTCATCACCCATGGTTGAATCTAAATAAATAAATAATGAGGCGATGGTGATGGTGAAAAGTGATATCGGCGGCAAATTTTTCACAGATTATGATGGCTTCAAAAAAATTTAAATCGGTTAATTGTCAGATCATAGCTTGAGGTCGGGAGAATTATTTTAATCTCAGGTGCGTCATTTTCATTGATGATTCACTCGAAGACGTAAATCTACTAGTATATTGGAATTCCAATCGACCTTATCCACACGAGCGAGCAACGCGTGCGCCAGCGCAGTTTTCCTTTTACTTTTACATCCACTAATATTTCGACTATAAAAATTATAAAGGTCGTAAGAAACACAGATAACACTACTGGATTTTCTACTGTCGACGCTAAGCCGTGGGCTTAAAGTCCAATTGTGCATTTTAGTACCTATGTCCTTTATGTCATGTATTTTTCCATGGATTTGAATGAAAACAAAACCATTTCTGAATGTAAATAAGTCAGTGATATGTCTATGCTAAATAATATTATTAAAATATTTTAAGGTAATATATATATTTAAATTTAGGAATAAATATTATTTGTATTATGAATGAATAATAATTTCATTAATGATTAATTTACCTTATGACGTATAAGCAGATAGAAGAAGGAAGCTGAAAGTTCTATTTTGTACAATTACTTAAGCATTTATATGTTTTACAAACAATTAACAATAAACTGTATTATTTACTATTGTTCAACGGGTTTTTAGCTTACGTAAATTATACAGTACTTGATGTTTAGAACCTAACAATTATTTATAAGTATGATTATTCATGTTTTCATTATTGCCTATGTTATTAAATCTGCCAAGCTGTTTGCCTACTATTTCAGGGTCAGCTTTTAATCTCAAAAGATGAAGCTACTAGTGTTATACAACAACATAGGCCCCATTGCCTATCGGACCTTCTCAACCCTGTAACTGGCTAAAAAGTTCCTAGTAGATGATTTATATGTGGTTTAAAAATAGTAAACTGATTTATATTCTGTTTATAAGTAGACTGCCTATTGGTCTAGTGGTCGCAAGCGTTAATGAGGTTTCCGGGTTCGGTTCTCATTTCGGGTAAACTGTTATCGGGTTTTTCTATCTGGAACTTCTCTGTAGCAGCCTGGAATCTAGATTTTGTGCTCGGTTAATGACAATAGGGCCCCCTATAACATAACTGGTGATATGTGGACGTACTTTAAGAGCGTGTCTGCCTAACCCGAGTGAAATACAGCCGTGATGCTATGTTGAAATATTAAGCTTCTATTAACCAATTGAAAGCCGTTATTTCCGAATCAATTAAAAAGACATTGTGTCTCCACACGCCTCGGGCACTCAAGGGGTAAAGCATTAAAAACCTAATTCATAATTTGTTTGAAAGTAGACAACGTTTGTACGAGTATTAAAGTCGTCACAATGTAACAAATCCGTTGAAGTTTCTAATTTTATATGCCGCGATAACTTTCTACGTACGAAATTTAAAATCAAATTCATAATCCTAATTCATTATTATGTTACCCATACACTATAACAACGAGTATCATTCGCAATCATCAAGTTTAATGAATAATAAGTATTTTTATAGCTGTCAAAACAGACCTTTTATTTTTTACAACTTTAGCGTTCTTGTTGAATGTTGTGGGGAATCCCTAGTCTGTATTATGTGTGTGGAGTGCAGTGTGGCGCGACGGTTATCAGTTGAAGATCGTATAATTTACATATTACGCCATTAGATATTATCATAGAAATCGTTCTACCTATGTAAATATCAATTAGTAACCGTATAACAATTCCAGTTTGTATTCTATGTCTGCTGCTGTGCCGTTTTTGGTACGGAGTTCCTTATCGCAGGTTATAGTTCTGATTTGTTACCGGACTCCGGACTTCACGATCACCTAGGAAACTTAAACTTATTCAATCGATTCAGCTTGCCATCAATTTTAAGAAATACAATCATATTTATAATTTTAACGTTCAAATACCCTTTTTGATTAATAAAAATATTATTTTTTGCGTAATAAATTGTGCGAGGCTCAGCGTGTTGCATGCAGGATAGTACAAGCGAAGATCCACACAAAAGGAAGACTCAGGAGAGAGCCGGAGGCGCACGAAGAAAACCGAAGACGTACGAACGCGCGCTGACTAGAGACTTACACATTTGCACGGAAGTATTCATTTCTTACACTGTGGAAGTGTGATAAAATATACTTAGCATCGAGAATGCCGCAGTTTTGCGCAGCCAAAGGGGATGCGCAAAACGAACGATAACCCTCAATAATTCAAATTCATACGTAAGCCAACAAACGGTTCGTTTCCCATACAATTAGTATGTCCTTTATTCATGTTTCTTCTTATTTAATAAATTTTTATAAAATAAATTAAGAAACAAAAACGTATAAAAATAGAGGCCCACCGGTATCGGGAACAGGGTCCAAGCTAGCGGCGATCAGGGTTCCAGAGAGAGGAACATCCTAACAATACGAGCAGTGTCCAGCAATACTGCTTTCTGGATCAGGCCCTTGACCCAGCCGCCTAACGAAAGCCTCCTAAGATGTTGGTCAAGGCTCATGGCTATTAAGCCATTGGCCGACACGACTATCGGTACTATGATCGCTGTGTCCACATCCCACATGTCACCAACCTCGCGAGCCAAGTCAAGGTACTTGAATTGCTTATCTTTCTCGGCTTTCACGAGGTTCCCGTCATGCGGGACGGTAATGTCAACAATCATTGCACGCTTCTCAATTCGGTCCACCACCACTATATCAGGCTTATTGGCTACAATAGTCAGTGTCAGTGATGATGGACCGATCCCAGTACAATGTGATATTGCCATTCTCGAGAACTGGGTCGAGCACATACCAGAGCAAGTTGCTGATGGATAATCCTGGCTACAAGGTTGTGCCTATGCAAGTAATCTTCGTTAGCTAGACGAAAACAACCAGTGATAATGTGGCGTATTGATTTACCCGGGCGGTGATCCTTCACAATAAATTTCCGGTAGTTATTCGTCATGACAACTTCGTCCATAATCGCACATACAAAACCTTCGTTTTCCCCAAAGAGGTAACCGAAACGCAGCCAGGCCAATTATTATTATTGTTAAGCCATTTATTTTTCTTAATATCATATACAATATTAATTATTCATTAAGAGTATAACATTAAATAAATACAATTTCAATTCAATTCAGTATAGTTTCACATTTAGTTAAATATTTAATATAGTTAATGCGTATTAAGTTAGATTATAATGCTTGTTATTCTAATTAAGGACGTCTTTTCGAGTAAAGGCCTCCTCCATTTCCCATACAGTTAAATGAGATGATTTACGAGTATATTCCTTTTACAAGGTAGTAAGTAGTACCTAGTACTACTTCAGTGGTAGATAGAGGTAGGTTTTTATAGTCGTGTATATGAAAATGTTCATGTAATGTCGTGCTCGTGGCTAAATAATAACAGCCGCACGGATCGATCTTCAAGGTTAAGCAACGCTTGCCGAGGTCGGTCCGTGGATGGGTGACCATTTCAACATACCGAGTTTCCTCCGTGCCTCGGCAATCACGTTAAGCCGTTGGTCCCGGCTGTCATTTGAAGATCTTTGACAGTCATTACGGGTAGTCAGAAGCTTGAGATCTGACACCAGTCTTGCCAAGGGGTATGGTGTTACCTTGTTACTGGGTTGTGGAGGTCAGATAGGCAGTCGCTCCATGTAAAACACTGGTACTCAGCTGAATCCGGTAAGACTGGAGGCTAACCCCAACAACAATTGGAAAAAGGATAGACAGATGATGATTAGTATATGAAAACGTTGTGGTAAAAGTGCATACTTATACTGACGAAGTAACACATAATACTCATTAATATTGATAAAATAAACCATACATATCCCTTTAAAAAACTCCTCAGTTAAAAGTCAGGAAGCCATAATGCATTCATTTATGTGCAAATATTTACGCGTCCTCTTACTACTTGGGCGACCTTGGTCTTTTAATTTTTATAGTGGTTGGGTGAACGACACCGGAAGAGTCCAATTGAGATAATAATCATGAAGCATCTGTTGGACTACGCTTTCAATCAGAGTAGTTGACCATCGGTATACACAAACCGCCAAAATTAGCGGAACAAGTAAAAATGATCACAAAGCTTTCGTTTTTACCATTGCGCGTTGGTTTTTCTTTTATTTTATAATAAAACCAACAATTATTAATTGATTAAACAATTAAACGTCAATTTTAAAGAGTTTTTTTTAACTTTATTCGAACTTAAACCGTTTCGAGAAAATTTCGCTTATTTCCACTTTATGTTTTTCTTATGCAATTTCGAAAAAAAAATTTTTTTTTTTAAATAATTATTATTTATTTTTTATAACGTTTAGATCTTTTTCGAAGCTAAGGACGTCTTTATGGCCAACTTAATCCAAACTGAGAGGGCCAGGGCACTTGAGATGAGGAGAAATGATCAAACCTCAGAGTGATGTGCATAATTCATCGTTTACCTGTTTCAACCATTTATTGCAGTTTGTAATGATTTAGAGAGACTAATGCTTTTGTGAGAAGACCAGGAAAAGGCAGAATACCCGTACTTCTAACAGGTATAATCGTTTCTTTCCGTTTCGCGTTTGCAAAAACCCGCGTTTAAAGGCGGCTGGATGGCCTTGAAGTTTGAAGTGCAACAGTATTATGTCTCCTCTTCAACATCCTTTTTAACCTTACGTACCCTGGATATCTGCGCGATCGGTTATCCTTTACTCGTGCTGCCGATGTTCAGTGCAGATCCCACCTAAGGCATTATCTAAATTTCCCCTCCCACAATACTAATTTCTATTGCCACTCCTTCTCTGTTCATGCTGTACGACTGTGAAACTCACTTCCACCTAAAATCCGTTACTCTAGAAATGTATCTTTATTCAAGAAACAGGTCAAAGAACATTACCTTTCCACCATCTTGTAATTTTATATATTATTATATTATATGTTGTATGTATTATTTTATTTTATATAAGTAGTTAAGGTATATGTGTTATTTATGCATAATTAGTTAAGTTATTATAGTATATTTTAAGGTTCCTTATTTCTTTCTACACACTGTGTCTTCGTCTATCATCCAACTTTCCTGTCGCAGGTCTGCTGGAAGAAATTTCTATTGAAATAAGCAGTACCTTTGTGCTCTTCTATCTGTATTCCTTCTTTTCTCTGTTAAGTGTTTTGTGTGTACATAAATAAATAAATACAAATAGGTAAGTAAGCTTACGGTACAAAAGAGGTTGAAAGTAGCTGGTTATGGTTTGTTCGTGCTCGCCGAAGATCCAAAACTTGAGGTACACTTCCTTAGAAATAGAGTAACAATTGCTAAAGAACATCTACTTAGATTCACGCACTAATAGAGTAAAATGTTGTTTAGTGATGAGTGTGGAAGTAATTTAAATCGAATTGACGGACAGCAATAAATGTATTGAACAGAAAATGTTGTTCTTGTTCATGACAAGAACAATATTTTCTGTCAATTTATGAAACTATAGTGGCATATGTTAGAGGAACAATATTCTGATTCGACGGATTCTGGTAGGCTATGTTTGCGAGCTCGTACAGATTTGGTGGTGATCGATGGAAGAGATCTTATTACCAATCGATATAAAAGTATTATTTAAGAATAAAATGTGGCACCATTTTCTCGTTTGTCAGGGGTCACTTTGTTTTGATCCATGAAAATGCTCAGCCGCATACAACTTTTTTAACTCCAGTCTATCTTATTAAAAAAAGTTAAATCAAAAAATCAAAAAACCCGACTGCTTCAAAAGCGAACTAAAAAGTCGTAAACAAGGAAAAAATTATGTTGTGCAGTCGGAGGATACATATTTGCGGGCTGGCTGACCAAAACATGGTATATCCTCCGCTTGCACAGCATGATTTTTTTCTTGTTTACGACTTTTTAGTTCGCTTTTGAACCAGTCGGGTTTTTTGATTTTTTTATTAATTTTTTTCTATTTATAACTTTTAGTTAAGTTTTTTTTGAATTAGATACATTTAAACATATAAGTGTTATATATTTTTTAAATTGATCCCACACGATGGGTGTGAAAGAAAAAAAAAAAATTTGCCCCCCACAATATGGCGCCCATAATCCGCCATTTTTCTATTGCCCAATTTTAATGTAGCCTATGACACTCGCAGGGTTAAGACGAATCGATTGACGTATGAATCATCAAAATCGGCCAACGCGTTTGGTCTCTGGAACGCCATATAGGAACAAACATACATACATACATAGACTGATAAACACATTACCCTACTTCGGCAGTCGGGTAATAATACCAATATCGCAGTTTTGGCAAAGTCGGCGAGATCACCAGATATGTATCCTATAGAACACGTCTGGGAGTTGTTAAAACGAAGGGAACATTCATAATACCCCACACCTATCAATGTGGGTCAACTGCGAAGTGCCGTTGTATAGAAATAGTGGGGACTACCACAGAAGACAATGGATAACATTATTCTCAACATGTCTAGATAAATGAAAACTTCTTAAAGAGAACGTGGAAAAAACACTCGATTTTATGTGATATTATTTTTATTGTGAAAATGTTTTTTTAATTAACTTTTCAAACATTCCTAAGTAACCTTAAAAAAACAAATTTGTCTATTTTTCCCAATATGTCATGTAACTCACAAAAATTGTACTAAATGCGATCTCATTCTTATTTTAAAAGTTGTATTTTTAACCCCCGCCGGAAAAAGAGGGATGTGAAAGTTTGACGTGTGTTGCTGGGTATCTAGTCTGTCTGTGGCATCATAGCGTCCAAATGGGTGAACCGATTGTGATTTAATTTTATTGTTTGAAAGGTGATTTTGTCGAGAGTGTTTTTAGCTATGTTTAAATAAAATCGGTTCAGCGGTTCAAAAGTTATGGGAGTTTTACTGTTTGGATCGGGGTGTTTTCGCTAAATATCGTGTCATAATTACGAGTTCAATAGATTGCCGATCGAAGCAGCACTATGTAATAGATAAATAATGTAGCATGAAATAAAAATGTGTCAGGGGTTTGTTAAGTAAGGAAAAATGTCTTAATTGTTTTAAATTAAATCTTAATAAAAAAGAAAATTGACATTTTATTTTGTTCCGCTAATATTGCCAGTGTGTATATTTATTACCGATCCATAAATGACATCACTGACCGAATAGACACGTGCTGACACAAATATGACACATACGTGGGACACTCAGAAAGTTTTGCGAAACTAAAAAAAAATGTTCTATACGTACATATATTTTTATTAAATCTTTTCAAAGTACTTTCCACCAGCCTCTATACAAAGATTCATGCGCCTAAACCAGTTTTCAAAACACTTTTTCCAGTCCGCCGCAGACACCTCGTTTACAGCCTGCTCGAACGCAGCCAGCGCATCTTCCGGCGACGAAAATTGTATCCCTTTGAGCTGATTTTTTATTTTTGGGAATAAAAAGAAGTCACACGGTGCTAGATCAGGGCTGTAAGGAGGGTGACCCAGGAGTTTGACTGGCGTGCTGTCCAGGAAGTCCCTCGTTTTGAGTGCGGTGTGCGCAGGTGCATTGTCGTGGTGGAGCAGTAGCCCGCGGAGCCCTGTGTTTGGTCGCTTGTTGCTTATAACAGAGAAAACTTCTGGCAAACATTTGGTAGTATACCATTCGGCATTAATGCTTCTTTGATCCCGTAAGGGAATTGATACCAAGTGGCCAGTCAAATTAAAAAAGCTAGCGATCAAAATCTTACCCCCGCTTCTAGATCGCTTCACTTTGGTAGGCGTTGGCTCATTTTGAAACACCCAAACAGTCGACTGGCGCTTGGTTTCTGGGTCGTATTGATAAATCCAGGACTCATCACCTGTAACGATGTCGTAAACACGCCGAGACGAGCCTGCTTCAAATTTGTTAAGCATATCACGGCACCATTCCACCCGGGCCTGCTTCTGAGCATCGGTGAGGTTGTGCGGCACCCAGCGTGATACTATCCTCCTCACGCGAAGATGGCTGTGTAGAATCTCGTGAACGCTTCCCGATCCAATCTTCAATATGTGTTGAATCTCCTGATATGTAATTCGCCTATTGTCTTGGATTAAATTTTTCACTGCTAGCACGTTTTCTTCGGTAACAGCCGTCAAAGGGCGACCGCTTCTTTCGTCATCCCCCAAAGTTGGTCGACCGCGCTTGAATTCGTTATACCAACGATACACGGTTGCCTTGGAAGGGCCTTCATCCATGAATGCCATTTGAAGTCTATCGTACGATTCATCCGGTTTCAGGCGACACTTGAAATCGTATAAAATCATAGCTCTAAAATGTTCCCGGCGCAGATCCATATTTCAGTGAGACACAATACTTTGAATTAACTCGCAAAAAATGTGGAGGGAAATTTTGAAATTGGAACTTACTTATTTTTACTTATAAATAATCATATTTTCGAAAAACATTATAACTGGCCAGTCTCCCATATATAAAAACTTTTTTTCGCAATACTTTCTGAGGGGCCTGGTATAAGCAATAATGTACCTTCATTTTGTCGGCGCCATATTGGGGACAACTTATTATTTGATAAAAAGCGATTGTGTAATCTTCACGTTATTTTTGATTTGTAGAATTGTCATGAGAAACACTTTTTAGTTGTGCTGCCAAAAAAAAGAACCAACCGACATCAAAAGCAAAACACCAATACGTGAAAAATAATTTCCTTTTCGGAAGCTTTAACTTCCATAGAGACCTATTGACGCTTGCGAATGTGCAACATTGCAACTAGCTTCATATTTTGCTAGAAAATCAAAAGTATCTTTTAAATGGTATAGCAATAAATGTTTTTGAGTATAACTATCTAAAAATAGTCGAGTCATCTCATGTGATCCAGGGTAAAAATACTTACCTACTGGTGGGGAATATAACTTAAATCGAAAATCTTCACCTATGACTTTGTTTTCAATACCTCTTAAAAAAAAATATAAAGTTATAATATTAATTCTATCTCTGCTAGATTTTTTTCTAATGCAAAACGAATTTCTATCTATGTGGAAACCTGTTTCGCAATTGTAATGACTAAAAGTTGCCCTATTACTAGGCTAATTATTTTGATTCATTTAGGGATTCCAAAAAAAAACAATTCTCTGCTTATTTAGGTAATTCAATACAAATAACTTAGACATGGCATTTTAATTTGAGTTCATATTTCGAAATTCAAACAACTACTCTTTAAAACCAGCCACGTTGTTATTGTTCCAAATCTAAATACGTGGGACACTCAGAAAGTTTTGCGAAACTAAAAAAAATTGTTCTATACGTACATATATTTTTATTAAATCTTTTCAAAGTACTTTCCACCAGCCTCTATACAAAGATTCATGCGCCTAAACCAGTTTTCAAAACACTTTTTCCAGTCCGCCGCAGACACCTCGTTTACAGCCTGCTCGAACGCAGCCAGCGCATCTTCCGGCGACGAAAATTGTATCCCTTTGAGCTGATTTTTTATTTTTGGGAATAAAAAGAAGTCACACGGTGCTAGATCAGGGCTGTAAGGAGGGTGACCCAGGAGTTTGACTGGCGTGCTGTCCAGGAAGTCCCTCGTTTTGAGTGCGGTGTGCGCAGGTGCATTGTCGTGGTGGAGCAGTAGCCCGCGGAGCCCTGTGTTTGGTCGCTTGTTGCTTATAACAGAGAAAACTTCTGGCAAACATTTGGTAGTATACCATTCGGCATTAATGCTTCTTTGATCCCGTAAGGGAATTGATACCAAGTGGCCAGTCAAATTAAAAAAGCTAGCGATCAAAATCTTACCCCCGCTTCTAGATCGCTTCACTTTGGTAGGCGTTGGCTCATTTTGAAACACCCAAACAGTCGACTGGCGCTTGGTTTCTGGGTCGTATTGATAAATCCAGGACTCATCACCTGTAACGATGTCGTAAACACGCCGAGACGAGCCTGCTTCAAATTTGTTAAGCATATCACGGCACCATTCCACCCGGGCCTGCTTCTGAGCATCGGTGAGGTTGTGCGGCACCCAGCGTGATACTATCCTCCTCACGCGAAGATGGCTGTGTAGAATCTCGTGAACGCTTCCCGATCCAATCTTCAATATGTGTTGAATCTCCTGATATGTAATTCGCCTATTGTCTTGGATTAAATTTTTCACTGCTAGCACGTTTTCTTCGGTAACAGCCGTCAAAGGGCGACCGCTTCTTTCGTCATCCCCCAAAGTTGGTCGACCGCGCTTGAATTCGTTATACCAACGATACACGGTTGCCTTGGAAGGGCCTTCATCCATGAATGCCATTTGAAGTCTATCGTACGATTCATCCGGTTTCAGGCGACACTTGAAATCGTATAAAATCATAGCTCTAAAATGTTCCCGGCGCAGATCCATATTTCAGTGAGACACAATACTTTGAATTAACTCGCAAAAAATGTGGAGGGAAATTTTGAAATTGGAACTTACTTATTTTTACTTATAAATAATCATATTTTCGAAAAACATTATAACTGGCCAGTCTCCCATATATAAAAACTTTTTTTCGCAATACTTTCTGAGGGGCCTGGTATAAGCAATAATGTACCTTCATTTTGTCGGCGCCATATTGGGGACAACTTATTATTTGATAAAAAGCGATTGTGTAATCTTCACGTTATTTTTGATTTGTAGAATTGTCATGAGAAACACTTTTTAGTTGTGCTGCCAAAAAAAAGAACCAACCGACATCAAAAGCAAAACACCAATACGTGAAAAATAATTTCCTTTTCGGAAGCTTTAACTTCCATAGAGACCTATTGACGCTTGCGAATGTGCAACATTGCAACTAGCTTCATATTTTGCTAGAAAATCAAAAGTATCTTTTAAATGGTATAGCAATAAATGTTTTTGAGTATAACTATCTAAAAATAGTCGAGTCATCTCATGTGATCCAGGGTAAAAATACTTACCTACTGGTGGGGAATATAACTTAAATCGAAAATCTTCACCTATGACTTTGTTTTCAATACCTCTTAAAAAAAAATATAAAGTTATAATATTAATTCTATCTCTGCTAGATTTTTTTCTAATGCAAAACGAATTTCTATCTATGTGGAAACCTGTTTCGCAATTGTAATGACTAAAAGTTGCCCTATTACTAGGCTAATTATTTTGATTCATTTAGGGATTCCAAAAAAAAACAATTCTCTGCTTATTTAGGTAATTCAATACAAATAACTTAGACATGGCATTTTAATTTGAGTTCATATTTCGAAATTCAAACAACTACTCTTTAAAACCAGCCACGTTGTTATTGTTCCAAATCTAAATACGTGGGACACTCAGAAAGTTTTGCGAAACTAAAAAAAATTGTTCTATACGTACATATATTTTTATTAAATCTTTTCAAAGTACTTTCCACCAGCCTCTATACAAAGATTCATGCGCCTAAACCAGTTTTCAAAACACTTTTTCCAGTCCGCCGCAGACACCTCGTTTACAGCCTGCTCGAACGCAGCCAGCGCATCTTCCGGCGACGAAAATTGTATCCCTTTGAGCTGATTTTTTATTTTTGGGAATAAAAAGAAGTCACACGGTGCTAGATCAGGGCTGTAAGGAGGGTGACCCAGGAGTTTGACTGGCGTGCTGTCCAGGAAGTCCCTCGTTTTGAGTGCGGTGTGCGCAGGTGCATTGTCGTGGTGGAGCAGTAGCCCGCGGAGCCCTGTGTTTGGTCGCTTGTTGCTTATAACAGAGAAAACTTCTGGCAAACATTTGGTAGTATACCATTCGGCATTAATGCTTCTTTGATCCCGTAAGGGAATTGATACCAAGTGGCCAGTCAAATTAAAAAAGCTAGCGATCAAAATCTTACCCCCGCTTCTAGATCGCTTCACTTTGGTAGGCGTTGGCTCATTTTGAAACACCCAAACAGTCGACTGGCGCTTGGTTTCTGGGTCGTATTGATAAATCCAGGACTCATCACCTGTAACGATGTCGTAAACACGCCGAGACGAGCCTGCTCCAAATTTGTTAAGCATATCACGGCACCATTCCACCCGGGCCTGCTTCTGAGCATCGGTGAGGTTGTGCGGCACCCAGCGTGATACTATCCTCCTCACGCGAAGATGGCTGTGTAGAATCTCGTGAACGCTTCCCGATCCAATCTTCAATATGTGTTGAATCTCCTGATATGTAATTCGCCTATTGTCTTGGATTAAATTTTTCACTGCTAGCACGTTTTCTTCGGTAACAGCCGTCAAAGGGCGACCGCTTCTTTCGTCATCCCCCAAAGTTGGTCGACCGCGCTTGAATTCGTTATACCAACGATACACGGTTGCCTTGGAAGGGCCTTCATCCATGAATGCCATTTGAAGTCTATCGTACGATTCATCCGGTTTCAGGCGACACTTGAAATCGTATAAAATCATAGCTCTAAAATGTTCCCGGCGCAGATCCATATTTCAGTGAGACACAATACTTTGAATTAACTCGCAAAAAATGTGGAGGGAAATTTTGAAATTGGAACTTACTTATTTTTACTTATAAATAATCATATTTTCGAAAAACATTATACCTGGCCAGTCTCCCATATATAAAAACTTTTTTTCGCAATACTTTCTGAGGGGCCTGGTACAAAAGCACATATTTTGACAAATTCGACAGTTTTTTTTCTAATTATAATTTGACAGTTAGAAAATTCCAAGTTTAGTGTTTCCGTTGTTTATCCGTGTGATATCTCGGTGATCTCTGGGAATGGATCCTGGCTAAGAAACTTGGAGTACAGTCCAGTGACGACGCGGGGAGCCGTTCTGGTGAGGGTCCAATTCTTCCTTCGAGCCAATGTGTTGACATTTCACCTTTACCCTGAAATAATAAAACTTTATGTTTCAAAGAGGAGTTCATATCTCATATTATAGTGATGATGCCATTTCAATCAAGGGCCCTTATTGGTATCATTTTGTTGTCATCAGGTCAATAGGAAAACAATTGGCTTGTCACAACTCTAATATTTTGGTAACCGCCATAAATAATAAGATCAATCATTGCAGAAGAAAGAAGCCATTTGCTTGTGTACGTATTACAATACCGAAATTTTAAAATATCTATGGCAGAAATACCGAACAATTAAACGCTGAATGATTATCGGTTCATGGTGGATATCCCACCCATAGGCACAAAACGTTTTGGGGACACTTTCATTATGCGTACAGCTAAGGAGTGGAATTCCCTGCCGGAGTCTGTGTTTCCCGATAGCTACAATCTTTAAGAGCGGACTCTAGTCAACAGAAATTTGAAAAATAGGTATTTGAAGAAACTATTGCCATCGCGTCACCTCCAACCTCACCCCGTAAAGTGCGAAAGGGACAACTGCAGCTCAAGCTGATTTTACCTACAAAAACTTTGACTAAAAGACGTTTCGTATTCTGCTGTTTTCTTCATGAAAACTGGTTTGATCTAAAAAATTCTTATATTAAAATTTAGAGGAAAAGTATATCTATGCTTCTATCATTTCTTTTTTTGTTAAAAACTTATAAATTTTGTCTGAAAGTCTTCTGAACATGGCGGTAAAAACGGGCATTTTTTTCGGATTTTTGGATTGTCATATTTCTTTTTGTGATTATGTTTTGGAAAAAGGAAATGATACAGGCACGTATTAATTAGACCTAGATTTTATGGAAAAAAATCATTGCTCTAGAGGCATTATCCACGAAGAAAACAGCAGAATGTGTTTGTATGGAGAAAGTCTCACTAGAGTCCCCTCTTAAGTCAAGAGTGAATAGGTTTTTTCTAGGCAAGCGTGCTTCATCGTCGACCACATCATTGCTTACCATCAGGTGAGATAGTGGTCAAGCGCAAGCCTATAGACGATAAAAAAAAAATGTGTTTGGTCGAAAGTTCTAAATTCCGAAAGTTCATTTACCCGAAAGCTTTAAATCCCGAAGATCCATATCCCAAAATTTAAAATCCCGAAGATCCATATCCCGAAGTTCAAAATCCCGAAATTACATCAAAGCCTAAAATCTCTAAGACAACGTCAACATGAGTGAAAAAAATGTAGGTTGTTTTTTGATTGTCACACTCTGCCAACGCATTGCTATTAGTCATTAGTCTGTCCTCCACTGCAAACATTTAACGTATTGTTTAGCGAATATTATCAACTCGGAAAACGGATTAGAAGTTTTCAAGCGCTCACCGGCCGCGTGCGAGCCGAGCGAGCGAAGCAAGCGGTACTTCGAGCGCTACTTCCAAGTTGCTCGCAGAAATTCGGTATTTCGTCCATTCGGGATTTTGTCCCTTCGGGGTTTCATTCTTTCGGGCATTTGAACATCGGTATTTTAATGTTATTTTGTCAGAGATGCCTACCTTGACATCGACAACGCCGCGAGGAGCCGTCAGAAATAAGCCAGTCTTGTCAAGAGCCCGCTTCACGTCATCTGATATTTGGATCTTCATCGCTGCGAAAAAACACACTTAATAAAAATCATAGCCACTTTCTGAATGAGAGTAAAGGATATTCATAATCGGATGCTACATATTTTTAAAAAGATCGTCGAAAAGCGATTGTTGAAATGCGAAAACGGTACGAAAATTAGTCTATAATTAGAACGAATGAAAAAGCATTGTCACCTCATTTCCACATAATCTTACTTTTCTGCTTATCTGACTACCACAAAAACGATTCGATGTTAATTGAATAACTTACGTTCCCCAGTGCTTTCCATTCTGCTTGCCGTATTGATGGTGTCCCCAAACAAGCAATACCTGGGCATTTTGCTGCCCACAATGCCCGCAACACATGGTCCCATGTGGATGCCACTTCTCATACAAAGTGTCTGGAAGTAATACATATTTTGATTGTAATTGGGTCACTTCAGCCAGAAAGAAATTTAGTAAGGAAAATAATGCACATGCGCCTTTTACAATGATATCATATTACAAGTTAGTTTGAGGTACCTTAATCAGTTTCAATCGCCATGACAACGGATAAAGCCTTCGATTAATTTCAATAAATAATAAACCAGAACTATCAATTTGATGATTCAAGGTAAAGTCAAACATGACTTGAACTATAGGGTATATAAAGCAATACTACAATACATAAAATTCTACACAAAATTCTACACTGGACTACTTCTTATCTTTCTTTTGTAAAGTCTCTCTATCACTCTAAGGTTTGCTGGTAGAAAACTGTACTTTAAGTTAAGCTCGCCTCTTTACATCAAATTTATAATCACTTTTTGCTGTATGTAATTTTGTGTACACAAAAAAAAGAATTACTATTGCCGAAAGCCATGAGTTAGTTGGCGCCACTTTGGCCAACTGGCCAAAGTGGCAATGGTGCCAATGGTCAACTGACCATTGGCACCACTTTGGCGAGGGGAGCTCCGCTTGAAAATACGTAACTTTTGACATCAACGTGACATTGACGTAAATTGAACTAACATTAGCACTGAGACGTCAGATCGAGGCGTTACCTGGACCTGGAGTTTCAATGCTGAAAGTTTGACAGTTTGAGTATGTGAAGATTGTGCACATGTTTCAAAAAACCTTTAATCAATACGATTAACACATACAGAATAAGTTCGAGCTGTACTTCACGAAGTACAGCTCGAACTCGTGCCACACTCATGTCAATTTGCTATATTAATGTCATTTAATATGACACTGACAGCTCTATTTTTGAACAACCAATTATTTTATTGCTGCATTTTTATCTTTTTCTAATAAGTACTATGACTATTGTTTCATCATCATCATCATTTCAGCCGAAAGACGTCCACTGCTGGACATAGGCCTCCCCCAGGCGTCGCCACATTGACCGATCCCGTGCGTCTCGCATCCAGCGCCTTCCCGCAACCTTAACCAGGTCATCGGTCCACCTAGTGGGAGGCCTTCCAACGTATCGTCTTCCAGTTCGCGGTCGCCATTCCAGAACTTTTCGGCCCCATCGGCCATCCGTTCTGCGAGCAATGTGCCCTGCCCACTGCCACTTCAGTTTGGCAATTCTTCGGGCTATGTCGGTAACCCTAGTTCTCTTGCGGATATCATCATTTCTGACGTGATCACGCAAGGAAATTCCGAGCATAGCCCTCTCCATTGCCCTTTGGGTGACTTTAAGCTTTCTGATAAGGCCCATTGTGAGCGACCACGTCTCGGTCCCATAGGTGATCACAGGCAACACACACTGGTCATAGACTTTTGTATTGAGACACTGCGGTAAATTGGACGAGAAGATACCACGCAACTTCCCAAACGCCGCCCAGCCGAGTCGGATTCGACGGTTGACCTCTTTCTCGAAGTTGGACCTACCCAACTGGACCGTTTGTCCCAAGTAAACATAATCGTCTACAACTTCGAGTATAGAGTCTCCGATCTTGATAGGAGTGGGTGTTACATGGGCGTTCACCATGACCTTGGTTTTGTCCATGTTCATTTTAAGACCCACTTTTTCGGATGGTCTACTAAGGTCATCGAGCATTTTACTGAGGCTCTCCATGGTCTCAGCCATGACCACTATGTCGTCGGCAAACCGAAGGTGAGTGATGTACTCGCCATTAACGTTGATGCCAAGCCCCTTCCAGTCCAGAACCTTGAAGACGTCCTCCAGCGCAGCAGTGAACAGTTTCGGAGAAATGACGTCTCCCTGTCTTACGCCGCGCTGGAGAAGGATTGGTTTCGAGGTCTGATCCTGAAGACGGACTGACATGGTGGCGTTTTTGTACAGACATTTCAACACCTCAATGTACCGGTAGTCGATCTGGCACCGTTGGAGAGACTGCAGTACAGCCCAAGTCTCGATCGAATCGAAGGCTTTCTCGTAGTCCACAAACGCTAAACAAAGAGGCAGGTTATACTCTTCGGTCTTCTGTATAACCTGCCGCAGCGTATGTATGTGGTCTACGGTGCTAAAGCCTTTTCGGAATCCGGCTTGTTCGGGAGGCTGGAAATCGTCAAACCTGCGCGCGAGACGATTCGTGATGACTCTTGAAAACAACTTGTTAACATGGCTAAGAAGCGAGATGGGCCTATAGTTCTTCAGCCGGGCATTATCGCCCTTCTTGAAGAAGAGTACCACTACACCCCTGCACCATGCCTGTGGCGTTTTGCCCTCGAGTATGACGGAATCAAAAAGCTTCTGAAGGGCCTCGAGGACCGGTTTTCCATCCGCCTTCAGGAGTTCAGCCGTGATTCCGTCATCACCCAGCGCCTTGTTGTTTTTAAGCTGTTTCAGAGCCATCCTAATCTCGTACAGGCTGACGTCCGGGATATCTTCGGCTTATGACTATTGTTTGATTTTGTTTTATTTGATGTTTTTTTTTTTTCATGTATTTAATTGATTTAAAATATTATTTTTCTAAGTCACATAAAATCTCATGACATCCAATGTGTCACGTATATATTTATATGTCTTAAATAAGACAAAACATAGCGCACCTCCTATTTATGTAAAAACCTATGTAAACACCTATGTTTCTCAAATAAACTTATTGATTAAGCTCTTGAACCACTCTCATCGCTCAAATTCGTCCTTAAGCAGCTGAACAAAATTTTTACAGTTATGGATTTTCCCCAATCAATGATAGCATAGCATCAGTAGATTTGCCTGGATAGAGGATTTCGACAGTAGGAACTTCTATGAACCTTATATCAAAACCCTATCTCTAGTAGGATTTACTGACAGATATGTACGTTATTGTGGTAGGTACTGATAATCTTTCATAGCACGATGCTCTAAGGGAACTTCCCGGTGGTGTGATAGGCGATATCTTACAAGGTTTTCCAAAGAAAAATTTAAATGAAAATTCGGTTAAATTGCATCATATTGCATCCATTTGAACTTAATTACAATAGGGTAGTTTACTGAAAATTATTTTTCTGACTGTCAGGAAAAATAATTTTTAGTAAAAAAAATCTATTGTTACTGTGATATAAATTGCATCACGTCGAGCCATTAGGAAAGTAGCTTATAGAAGTTAAGCTTCAATTGCAGAGCACGTGGCACTTGTATAGCACAAAAATCTATATTATTATATTAAAATAATTTGTTGACAAGCAAAACTATAAAATATGACGCTACATAAAGAAAGCAAACAAGCGTAGTGCAACAGGACTCAATACCGTGCACATTGTCGACGTTTTATAAGTGCCCATGTAGGCCTATATGAAATAAAAAAATTGACTTTGACTTTGACTTTGAATACTTAAATGTCAAAACGGCTTGGAAGGAGCTTAATTTAAGTTCTTGATTGAACGATGGGCTTTTTTATCCCATTAAATTCGGTATAATGATCCCTTGGGATAGTAAAACACTTATCAGGGCGAGAGCAGAAACTAGTAATTAATAAAGGTTTTTAAAGCGGGAAAAGAATTTCTGGATGGGCGTGGGAGAGGCCTGTGCCCAGCAGTGGGGCAGTAATGGCTAGGCAAAAGAAAAACCTTGCTTGTGTAATCCATAAGAGGAAATAAGCATTAAAAAAAAAAGCGAAGACACAGACATATTATTACCTAGATTAGTACCTGATCGGGTCGATGCGGGAGTCTGCACATGGATGTCGCTTCCAGTAGCTCTAGAGCCATGCTCGCTATTTCTGTTGCATGTTTGTTACCTAAAAAGTAAGAAAATTGTAATTTATTTTGTATAAATAATCTGATGCCCTCTTCCTATGGGGGTAGGCGAAAACTACAGAAAAAAAAATGTAATGTAAATTATGTGAGTGAAGACAAAACTGCGTTACACAATGTACATTTAACGCAAAACAAAAGAAATAAAAAGTAATGGAACAGAAATTATAGGCCGACCGCTTAACTGAGACCGTAATTACTATGGTAGCAAGAGACATGTTGACACCCATCAGCGAACTTTCGACTGACAAGTCACTACACCCGCGGCGACACTATACTTCCAAACCGGCCAAGTGCGAGTCGGACTCGCGCACGAAGGGTTCCGTACTTGGTAAATTGCGGTTTACGATTTATGACGTATTAAAAAAAACTACTTACTAGATATCGTTCAAACCAATTTTCGCTGGTAGTTTACATGGTAACATGGTACATTATATATTTTTTTTAGTTTAATCATTCTCTTATTTTAGAAGTTACAGGGGGGGGACACACACATTTTACCACTTTGGGAGTGTCTCTCGCGCAAACTATTCAGTTAAGAAAAAAATGATAATAGAAACCTCAATATCATTTTTGAAGACCTATCCATAGATACCCTACACGTATGGGTTTGATGGAAATAAAAAAAAAATAGTTTCAGTTTCAAGTATGGGGACCCCCAAAATTTATTGTTTTTTTTTCAATTTTTAAGTGAAAATCTTAATGCGGTTCACAGAATACAACTACTCACCAAGTTTCAACAGCATAGTTCTTATAGTTTCGGAAAAAACTGGCTGTGACATACGGACGGACAGACAGACAGACATGACGAATCTATAAGGGTTCCGTTTTTTGCCATTTGGCTACGGAACCCTAAAAAAGATAGCTTGATCTCTACGACAGCTGTCAGTATCAATACAGTAACAATAGCGCTTGACAGGCTAACAATAACCTTTACGTCAGTTTGACATATGTCAAAGAGATCAAGCTATATTTTATGAAGTATAAGACCGCGTACTTTTATGGCATGAAGTTTTAATAAATAATTAAATACACCCCTTCCGTAGCTACTTCAGATTGATATCAGTTAAGCGAACAGTCTATAGACGCACGTTGTCAATGTGACAAAAAAGCATCCACTCAGCACAATTCTGTGCCATGAGGGTCCCATAGCACAGCGCAAATTTTCAGTAAATACATACGTACATAAACTAACGCCTTTCTCCTACGGGGGTAGGCAGAAACTACAGAACGCCACCAGCTACGATCCTTACATACTTCTTTTGCTTCACACACATTCATACATCTTGTCATACACACACGCCGGTTATGGGTACTGCGCACGTGGGCGTCCCCTCCCGGCGTTTCCATTCACGTCTGCCTTGTAAATACCTTTCGTTAGTCGCTTTTCATTCATCCTCTCAACATGGCCAAACCATCTTAACCTACTCTTTTCAATTTTAGTCACTACATCTTCTTTTAAGCCACAACGTTGTCTTATTACCTCATTCCTCAATCTATCAGTTAAAGTTACACCACACATACTCCGCAAGGAGTGCATTTCTACTGCATTAATCCTACTTTCATGTCTTTTTAGCCATACCCAACCTTCACTTCCATACATAAGTGTAGGCACCAGCACGCTGTTGTGAACGGCGAGTCGAGCTTCCGGAGACATCGACTTGCTGGTCACAACTGCATGTATAGCACCATTCACTTTATTTCCTGCATTCACTCTCCTTTCCACATCCTCTTCAATCTTTCCATCCCTTGTGAACATACTTCCCAGATACACAAACTCGTTCACTTGCCCCACACTCTTATCATTTATTTTCACTTCACACTTCGATACATCGTCTTCTCTTTCAAAAACCATTATCTTAGTCTTGTTCACATTTATACTCATCCCTTTTAACTTAAAAACTTCATTCATCACAGTCACCATGTCTAGCAACTTTTCTGCTAACGATGCAAGTAGAACTTGATCATCTGCATAGAGAAGGCATTTGACAGGCAACTCATTCATCCTCAATCCGCACTCATACTCTTTCAAACCTATCAGACAACTATCCATGTACAAGTTGAACAGTAATATTTTTGTTTAGTTTAGTTGAACAGTGAATTTTCAGTAATATTTTTAAATTATAATCTTGAATTCTTGGCTGAATTTTTTGACTCTTCGAGACATTTAAAGAAGTATATTTACCGTTTCGAACAGGTAGTCCTGAAGCAACCATATAAGAATCTCCAATAGTCTCGATTTTGTATACATCGTAGCATTCGATTTTCTCGTCAAATAACTTGTACACTGAGTTAAGGAAACTTATCACCTGAAAGCAAAATAATCTTTTTTAAACAGGGTCACAGATAATAATAATATAATACTTTGTCCTTTACATGCACTCCAGACAAATGTGCTGATTATTTAAAATCATCGCAAGCACTAAATGTCTTGCACCTTAACATTAGAAGCTTAAATAAAAACTTCAACGAGCTTAGCTGTCTGCTTGCGTCTATCGAAATAAAGTGCGATATCTTAATTTTGACAGAGTGTTGGCTAAAGAGGAATGCGGCAGTCCCAAGCATTCAAGGTTACACCTCATGCCAATCCATTAACCTTATCAATCAGAATGACGGTGTGGTGATGTACATTAATGAAAAGCTGGATTTTAGCATCACTGAACCGAAATTTTCTAGAGCCAGCTGCCTGGTTTGTGCAATCGAAAATAATTTTACTATAATAGCACTATATAGACCGCCCTCACAAAAGAACATAGACAACTTTCTGGACAGCCTGGATAAACTGTTGACAGACTGTAGTCAATGTAAAAATGTCTCAATTATAGGAGACATTAATATAAACATTGCCCCTGGGAGTCACGACCCACACTTCTGTCAGTACCTAAATCTAGTGGCCTCGCATGGTCTTCTCCCCGCCCATGTGCTCCCAACTCGTCTTGAGAATTGTTTGGATCATGTGATGCTTAGGACAATTTGCGATGCAATCACGTTGGTAGTGGAAACGTCAATTACAGACCATTCCGCGGTTCTACTGAACATAGGAATTAAACCCCCAAACCGCTGCTCAGACAGATGCACTGCTCCCCGCCTAAACCTCCCTTGCGCTGTCACTGACATCGAGAGCTGTGATTTTTCAATTGTCTCAAAAATATTTGACCCGAATCTTGCTATGGATAAGCTGTACGAAATTCTGACACCTATAGTAATTAAGAACACTGTTTATAAAACTATCCCCAGTAAACATAAAATCATAAAACCTTGGATAACCGTCGGGTTGTTGAGATGCATACGTAACCGGGATAACATGCACAAGCGAACTAACAAGGAACCCCAAAACACAATTGTAAAACTAACGTACTTGCGCTACCGGAATTTTTGCAACAATTTACTAAAGAAACTCAAAGCCGCCTATGAGAGTCAGGCTTACTCCGATGCCAAAAATAACCCAAAAAAGATGTGGGCGGCCGTACGTAATGTCCTTGACACCAATAAAAACACCTTACCGCCGACCAACCTCCTAAAAATTACAGGTGACCCAGACGTATCGGTCAATACCGTAAATAGGTTCTTTGCTGATGTTGGCAGAAACCTGGCTAACAACATCCCAAAAAATCTTAGCGGCGCCCAATGCATTTCTCCGCAACCAGTCCCAATGGTTAACTTTATACTGGAGGCCGACGAGGAACAGGTCCACGCTATTATAAAAAATCTCCGCGCAGACAGTGCCTCTGGCTGGGATGGCATCTCTCCTAAATTGTTGAAACTCGCCAGTCACAAACTGGTACCACCCTTGACACACATTTGTAATATCGCACTATCCACCGGCATATTTCCTAAGACCCTTAAAAAAGCCATCGTCCGACCGATCTATAAAACAGGTGATAGAGACAGTGTTAACAACTATCGCCCAATTTCTGTACTGCCAGCAATTTCCAAAATCCTGGAAAGAATTATCCACAAGAATCTACTCAATTACCTAGAAAAATATAAAATCATTGCAGCAAACCAGTACGGCTTCAGAAAGGGTGTATCCACGGAGGATGCCATATCATCACTACTGGCCTCTGTTGTCAATAAAATCGATAACAAATACAAATGCATAGGCATCTTCTTGGACTTGTCCAAGGCCTTCGATACTGTCTCTGTCCCTATTTTACTCGGCAAGCTGGAACGGATTGGAATACGTGGCATAGCTTTCAAATTACTTCAGAACTTTTTTTCAGAGCGATCCCAGTGTGTTAAGATTGGCGATTACGTCAGTGGTGAACAATTACTTGATTTTGGCGTGCCCCAAGGAAGTCTACTCAGTCCCCTCCTCTTTCAAATCTATGTTAATGATCTCTGTCTACTCAACCTCCCCTCTACTCACATTATAGCTTACGCCGATGATACTATTTTACTGTCCAGTGGACCCGACTGGGAAACAGCTAGGGACGCCGCCGAAAAGTCCTTGAGACAGGTTATGCTCTGGCTGGGCGATAATAGCTTAACTCTGAATGTCAGTAAAACCACCTTTATCACCTTTGGTTCTAGGTTAACCACCCTTCCATCAACACTAGAAATTAAAGCCCATGTTTGTGACGACCGTGTCCGAAACAATCTCTGCCCATGTCAGACTGTGACAAGAGCTTCGTCCGTAAAGTATCTTGGCATTTACTTAGATTCCTGTCTCAGCTGGAAAACCCATATCGAATCCCTGTCTGCACGCACCAGAAAGCTCCTTTACCTTTTTAAAAAACTAAGAACTTCTGGCCACAAAGTTATCCTGAAAATGGTATACACCGCCCTGTGTGAATCAGTACTAAGTTACTGTATCGTTGCATGGGGTGGTGCAGCAAAAACACTTATCTTGAAAGCGGAAAGAGCCCAACGAGCGGTTATAAAGGTACTCCTAAGCAAACCGTTTAGATATCCCACTCAAAAAGTTTATTCCGAATTTAAGGTGCTAACGGTTCGGCAAATGTATGTGTTTCGTGCAACAATACGAACTCATAAAATTACTGTCCCCAATGGAGAAAACAGCCCTACGATCAGAAGAAGACCCAGACCGGTTTGTCCAAGAGTCTGTACTAATACTACCTTCGCACGTCGTCATAACCGCTACTTAAGTGCATTGCTTTACAACAGACTTAACAATAAACTGAACATACATACATTGAATAGGTTTAAATGTAAGTCCAAGTTAAAAGAGTATCTTCTCACCCTAAACTATGATGACACGGAAGAATTACTTACACCATAAGGCAAGCAGACACTCACATGCACTCACAACACATACATACACTACACTATACATACACACATAACAACAACATACAACTCACATACACAGCACACCCGGCACATATAAGACTTTCTCTTTCTCCTTCCCTTTCCCCCCTTTCCGAAGCCCCGAATTTTACTATGCTAAATTAATCGTTTTATTGGTTTTTATTGAGTTATTTTTATGTAATATACTCTGCATTGCTGATATTTCTATTTTATCGCTAATTTAATGGACAGATAGATGACCCCTGTAACACAGGAATTTCCTAGCATGGGGGTCATTGTTCATGTATTTTGTACCTCATCAAATGCATCCTAAGTGTCACCTGTAATTCTGTATTTTTTTTTTTTGTCAAATAGATAAATTATTATTATTATAATACTAGCCCATCCCATACAAAGAAACTGTGCCGACGTAACTATCGTATTTTGAAGGACTATGTGGACTCGATCGATATACTTTTATTTACTAACTAGCAGACGCCTCGCGGTTTCTCCCGCGTAGTGCCCGTTCCCGTGGGAATACAGGGATAAAAAGTCTAGCCTATGTCGCCCGGGAGTAGTGTAGATTCTCAACGGTGAAAGAATTTTTGAAATCGGTCTAGTAGTTTTTAAGTTTATTCGTTACATACAAAAATACAAATCTTTCCTCTTTACAATATTAGTATAGATATAGTTAAAAGTACATCGATCGCGTTCGGTTTCGTTCCACGGTAAGTTGGTTTTAACGAAATCAATATTCCCGTAATGGAGTCACACAGTGTGATATAACAATACATATTTTGTATTTATGACACAGTAACATCATCACCATTGTTAGTGACACTTTCTGCAACTATTTCTTAGAACAGTTGCACAATATTTTGATCACAATTTCATAATGTTTAGTAATCGTATTACGTTCCATGATTAAAATATTTCTTTCGTTTTGATTTCTGGTGACTTGGACACAAAATACAAATATATATATATGGGAATCAAATATGCATATATATTTGTATAGCCTTTTTCCCAACTATATTGTATTGTTTTTTTATATTTTTTATTGCCTTTTTTCCAACTATATTGGGATCGGTCGAATTAAACATGAAAAATAAATAAACAATGACACTCGCACGTATTCATGCCACTTTTCTTCGTCATAATCATCGGCTAAAATAGTACTGTCTTAAAAACTAGGAAAAACGAATGTGGATGGATTTTACAAAGATGATGTATGTACAGGAGATAAGTGTGAGCCATTGTGAACGAAAAAAGAAACACGCCGGCTACATTTTTGCAAGAAAAGATAACAGAGCTTAGTCGTGATGCAACATGACCATCTGTCAGCAAATTATTATATATTTTTAATTTTGAGAGTTTCGACAATCATTATCGCTAATATATAATTTCCCTTTTTTGCATCATAATTGAATGAATAAATCATACTCGAACCGTATGATTTATTCATTCAATTATGATGCTTGTAATGTCCTTCAAATTTTAAGACAGAGAATTTCTGGATGGTGACAGATGAGTGCTATAATGTACAAGAACCATATTAATCCTAGTCATACGAACTTCAAAACGTTTTAAAAAAAAGTTTTTGACAATTTTGAAATAGTTGCAGATTTAATGGCTCGATGTAAAATGCAATAGAAGGTGTGACTTACCTGGTACGGCGTGGATACAGCAGCAATGGCAGTAAACCCGACAATATCGCTAAAGTAGACTGTCACAGAAGCAAAGAACTCGGCTGGGACCTGGAAACATACAACAATGCAGACAACAAGTCGTAAGTACTACTTAATTAATGTAACTGTGCACTTGGAGCTGTCAGTGTCACTCTGACGTTCGACTCTTGCTGCTGGCGCACGCGAAGAATGCGGGGCGCCCGCGCGGTTAGACGGGCGTGAGGTTATTTGACACTTCATGAGCACAGTTATTTTGTTCGTGTAATACGGCAATGTGCCATCGTTACATGATGAATTTCCAAGCCATACGCACAAAACGATTTGGAAATACTTTAATTATGCGTTTAACAGATATACATCTAACTAGATGACGCGTGCGGATGTACTTCGTGTGTTAAAGAAACTTCGTAATTTGAGCTTTTCGTTTAGCATTATCAGCACCGAAAATCCACCAAATTCTAGAAAAATGCCCTTTAATGCCATATTGAGCTGTAAAGACTGTATAGAAAAAGTTGGCCGAGGCATTGGAAATGTTTTCTTTCATTGGTAAGTAAATTTGTTTTAAATTGTGTGTGAAAAAGTGGCACGCTTGGTTTTCATACATATGGAGAGACTTCCGTTATCTAGTTAGATTGATATCTGTGGTGCGTACAGTTAAGAAGTAAACTTTCCTGTCAGAGTTTGTGTTTCTTGATAACCTGAGTATTTAAGTTACGGATGAATAGCTTAGCTACCACGTACATGCATTGATTTTTTAGTTTCGGAAGACATTTATCGTGCCAACATGTTTTGTTTAAGAAAAAACTTCGGGATTCTATGAAGAATTAATATTCAGCACCTGTAGCCAATCAATGTATGGGCATGACACATCTGAACGTTAAGTGACGCGGTCAGATCATACAAATAGAAGGATTTAACGATTGTAGAAAGCGAACCGAAACGGAGCGTTTGTAACTTGGCTAGGGGGGGCTGGAAGGGGCAATGGCCTCTTATTGACACGTTAAAACCGATACAATTGTAGAATTTATCTTTGTCTACCAGTCAAACATTTTTATCATATAACTAGCTGACCCGGCAAACTTTGTTTTGCCATAAAAACACCAAACATTTATCTACCCTACCTTACACTGCCTACCCTACCCTACACTACACTACCCTACCCTACACTACCCTACCGTACACTACCTTCCCTACCTTACGCTACACTACGCTACCCTACACTACCCTACCTTATCCTACACTACCCTAGCCTACACTACCCTCCACTACACTACCCTACCCTACCCTACCCTACGCTACACTACCCTACCCTACACTACCTTACCCTACACTACCCTACCGTACACTACCTGCCCTACCCTACGCTACACTACCCTACCCTACACTACCCTACCCTATCCTACACTACCCTCCACTACACTACCCTAACCTACCCTACCCTACGCTGCACTACCCTACCCTACACTACCCTACCCTACACTACCTTACCCTACCCTACACTACCAGCCTTCGATAGCGCCTGGTGGCCAGCTATCAGAGTCAGACTGGCTGAGGAAAAGTGCCCGGTCAATATCAGAATGCTGATAGACAGCTATCTCGATGGTAGGAAGGTCAGGGTTAGGTATGCCGGGGAGGAATGCACTCGAGAGACTAGCAAGGGCTGCGTTCAGGGGTCGATCGGAGGTCCAATCCTGTGGAACCTCGTTCTCGACCCTCTACTGCAGGACCTAGAGCAGCGCGGACTTTTCGTGCAGGCGTTCGCGGATGACATCGTCTTGGTCGTGGATGGGGACACGGCGACTGAAGTCTCTAGAACTGCCAATGCAGCCCTCGCCCATGTTCAGGATTGGGGCGTCCGAAATAAGCTGAGGTTTGCACCGCACAAAACCTGTGCGATGACCATAACCAATAAGCTTAAGTACGACACTCCAATGCTGAGCATGGCCGGGGTCGACATCGGTATGGTCAAGAAAATGAAGTTGCTGGGTCTTACCATAGATGATAAGCTCACTTTCAATGAAAATGCCGCGAACGTCTGCAAGAAGGCAGCTGCCGTTTACAAGCGGCTGTCCCGAGCCGCAAAGGTGAGCTGGGGATTAAACACGGAAGTCATACGCACAATTTACACAGCAACGATTGAGCCCATAGTGACATACGCAGCCGCCGCCTGGGCACCCGCTGCAAAAAAGTTGGGTATACGGAAGAAGTTAGGCTCTGTTCAACGAGGATTCGCTCAGAAGCTCTGCAAATCTTACCGTACTGTCTCTCTGAACTCGGCACTGGCACTGTCTGGAATACTACCTCTAGACCTGCGCATACAAGAAGCAGCCGCCCTGTATGAAGCGAGGAGAGGGTCATCCCGGCTTCTGCCAGGAGACAGGGAGATTGAGAGTGCGGTAAGGTTTGCGGAAGCCCCTCATCCAGCTATGCAAATGCCCCTGGAGTTCATGTGCCTGGCAGACCAAGAGTTACTAGACAGTAACAATGTGCAGGCGGTGCGAATCTTTACCGACGGCAGCAAGATTGAGGGTAAGGTAGGAGCCGCGTTATCCATCTGGGATAATGAAGGCGAAGTCCGGAACCTCAAGCTTAGCCTTGCCGCGTACTGCACAGTCTACCAGGCGGAACTCCTAGCCATTTGTAGAGCGACAGAAGTGATCCTCGCGCGGCAAGAGGGGAGCTATGGTGTGTACAGCGACTCAATGGCAGCATTGCAGACGCTTACAAACCATGGCTCTCTCCATCCCCTGGCAGTCCGCGCACGTGCCAATCTGGCTCACGCCCTGGGCCAGAGCAAAGTTGTTACTTTGTTCTGGATCAAGGCCCACGCGGGCCTGCCGGGGAATGAGCGAGCGGACGAGCTGGCCAAGGAAGCAGCATTGTCGTCACGGAGGAAGCCGGACTACGACCAGTGTCCGGTTTCATTTATTAAGCGACAGATCCGTTTGGAATCGCTTGATGAATGGAATCGGAGATATGTGTCGGGCGAGACTGCTTCTGTGACGAAAATGTTTCTTCCGGACGCAATAGTGGCTTTCCGTACTGTACAACAAGTGCGGCCCGAAGGCGTCCTCACGCAGGTTTTGACGGGGCACGGTGGGTTCTCTGAATACTTGAATCTGTTCAAGTGTAAGGAGAGCCCATCATGCGTCTGCGATCCAGGCGTGGCAGAGACTGTCCAGCACATATTTGTAGAATGCCCGTTATTTATCAGGGAGCGCTACCAACTTGAATGTGAGCTGGACAGGAAAATCACGAAGGAGAGCCTGCATGGGCTCATGGACAAGAAATATAGGGAAAAGTTTTTGGAATATTGCATTAGAGTAGCCACTGCGGTTATACATCGAAATAAAACCTGAGGCGCACCGTGCTTCATTAATATTTTTGTGTGATATTTAAATGCAAGCACGGAATGCAGCAAGGACATGTATAGCCGGCAGTATTTCATGTTAGTACCTAAGTTTATAGACTGTGTAATTGATTACTGTGATATTTTTTTTTTTAATAACTGTGCTTTTGTGTTTTTATCCCTTTCATGTATCTATCTGTAATAAAAAAGCACCTTTTGTATTTTTTTGTATTACCTGTGATAAACAGCACCATTTGCACAATTCTGTGATACCGCACTTTTTGTATTTTTGAACTTCTTGTATATTTCCTAACTTTAACTGTGATAATTAGCATTTTTTGTATTTTATTTTCTGGGATAAACAGAACATGTATATTTTATTGAATTTTAATTTGATTGAAATAAAAATGCCCGTAGTTATTAAAATAAACCCACACAGTATACAAGAAGATGAATGCACGATGAACCATAGTATGAAGAATAAAAATGCGAGAGGAAAGAAAGATTGAACGGAATGTATGTGTTTGCAATCAATAGGCGCCAATTTCGTTGGTGGGATTAGTGTTAAGAAAAAAAAAAAAAAAAAAAAACCCTACACTACCATACCCTACAAAATATATATATATATATAAACGTAAAAACCATCTTTGAACTTCAACGAACATTAAAAAAAAAGAATTGGCCAAATTGGTCCACGCGTTGTTGAGTTATGCGCTTACCAACACATTTTGCGATTCATTTTTATATTTTAGAAGATTACCGAATAATTAACACACACCGTGGAATCGAACTATAACAGCTATAATGGCTCATAAAACGTCATTACGATAAATGTACACCCGTAGTGATGCGTAATGTTCGCCCCCATTTCCATATCGCTGGTCAAAGTTCAGTTACATACGAACTGGGTGTCATAACCCTATCGTGCAGAAGACCTTGCGGCATGACCATAAAAATAAACGTTATGTGATACGGGGACAAGTTCAATGCCTTGTGAAGCGATTACACTTGAGCCGTAGTGGCGATAACATTATGTATATTATGATTATATACCAGACTGCGAGTAGACGGGCGTTCTTATCAATAAATTAAACGTGACGCGTATCGAGTATATGTGCTTTATCGTTATATACATAAGAGTTAATGGTTTATTTATCGTGTTTTACACACCTTTTTTTATTAAGACTTGATAATAAGTCAATATAATTCATTTTAAAATACATTTTTAACCGAGGTCAACAAAAAAAATGTATGTCAACTGTCTCTTGGACTGCCCAACTGCAGCAAGTAAGCCGCAAGTTATTTGCATCTGCTGCAACTTTGAGGAGACTGCGGCATTTTCTTCCGACTTCCACCAAGATTGCGCTTGCACAATCTCTTCTTCCTCCCATCCTTGATTATGCTGATGCTAGCTAACTTGACCTTACTCAGGAACAACTCGATAAACTTGAGTGGCTGATTCCCGTGTGAAGCTCAAATGTTTGCGTATTCGCCTTCGCTGGAGTGTACATATTCTTTCTCTTTTGAATATTGTGCTCTTTACTCCTTCCACCCCTTTTTACCTCAAGGATCGTTTTCAGTTTATCTGCGATTCCCACATGAAATCACTTAGGTCATTCGATAACTTGCGACTTAAAATGCCAATGCATTCCACAGCTTTCTTGGATAAATCTTTTACTGTCCAAGCTGCTCATCTATGGAATGCAATGCCCGACCCAATAAAACGCGCTCAGTCGTTGCTTAAAAGACTCGTAAAAGAACATTACCTATCGCTGTGATTGTCTTTAGTCAACATTTACTTTCATTGCCTATACATATATTGAGTATGTATGTATTTATGAATATATTATATAACATATGTATGTATTTGTGTAACTATTCTTTTTGTTTATTTAAAATAAATATACGAATATTTCATTCATTTTATGTCCAGGCTATCTCTGTCAATTCCAGGTTGCTTGGAAATGATCGCGGTATGCGATAAGGCCGCCCGTTGTATGTATTTTAGTTCTAAGTTTCCTTTTCTATATTTTAACTTAGTGTACCTACAAACCTACAATAAAGTGTACCTTATTATAAATAAATAGTTCGTACGAACCGGGACCTTACATTTTTTTATTAAGATTCTCTTTTTCTTTAATGTTGTCCAGCAATGAAACCATATTTATCAAAACAAACTTTTTGAAACCTCATAAACTCATTACAAGTTTGAAGATTAATGAAAGGCAAAGATAAAAATAACTTTTACAATTTCACTGGAAATTAATACAGACTTTCGCTGTTAAAAATACATCTTTCCTACTATACTGTTTTCAAAGCAAACGTTAAACACCATAATCATTATCTTTTCAGCCGAAAGACGTCCACTGCTAAACATAGGCCTCCTTCAAGTGTCACCACATTCACCGTTCCCGTGCGTTAAAAATATTTCAGAAATATACCGTAAACTTTTGGACCTTCTCACGTACCACTGCATAGTATTTTCTATTCAAATTGGTGAACTCGATATTGCACAAAATTGTGTCAGCAACACGAGTTCGTCTCTAAGTTATAACAGTCACATACATCGACCTTCGAGGTAAACCAACGCTTGGCGAGGCCAATGCGTGGATGTGTGATAGGACATTACATAGGACTTCTCCATGTTTCGATAATATCGTTAAAATGTTGTTCCAGACTGCAACTTTTGTAGATATTTGACTGTCATTACGCAGTCAAAAGCCAGAAAATTTAACTTTAGTCTTGCCAAGACGTAGCGTGTTACCCAGTTACTGGACAGTGGAGGTCAGATAGGCAGTGGCTCCTTGTAAAGTAAGAATTAGGAATGAAGAGATCCACAGCAGAGCCAGGTTACCTACGGTGACATCAACCGAAGAATGACCAAACTTTAGAGTCAAGCCATGTCGCTCGTGGCACCATTGGCCATCATTCGCCGACACTGATGCAAAAAGAGGAGCTGGTATTCTAACTGACCCACCAAGTGAGTCCAAGAAAGACGGTACAGTAATCATGTGCAGCCGTGCACAACGAGGCTCAATTAAGACGCTTTTTTAGTCTCCTCATGGATGTCCCCTAACAGGCGTTGCACATACGGGGTTCTGGTTTGGTCTTATGACAGGTCACGGGCTGCTTCTACGTGCTGATGGTGATCACCGGGGTAACCACTCCAGGTTAGTGAGGTAAAAATCTCACACTCCCTGGTCTTTGCCCCAATAGTCCAGGCACCTTTTTACGGTTTCCCCCATTAACAAATAAAGGTATTCTAACTGCAAAACACAAATATTTAATGTCCTTATAAGTACATAATTCTAATGTCAACTCTTGAATCATCGCTGTTGACTGTATAAACGAAGCCGTCCATTACCATAAAGTGCCCCATCTGTCTCATTCTAACTTACAACAATTGCTAACAATCTGTCTCACTCAGGCTCGGAATGAAGAGAGGCGCACTATGGTTTCGACGTGGTGAGGTCGAGTCGTGAGGGGCCTCATCACTGCAGTTTCGAACAAACCGGTTAAGCAATGGATCGTGGTGGGACTACTGAATGAAATCATCGAACAACTGCCCACCTGTAGCTGATGTATGGAAGAATTAATGAATAAACGTGGGATGATGCGACAATATGGATTCATTGGTAATACAGGTAACTGGTAGAAACTAGAGAACAATCGTGGAAATCGGTAAATATTCACATTTTTATTCTTTATTGTACACAAAAGATACAATAGGAAAGCTCATGTACAAAGGCAAGCTGAACCAATAATTGAGTCCTCTACGAGCTAACTTCTATGTCAGACAGAGATTTGCAAATTAGGACAGTGCACAACAAAAACTTTGAGAACAACTCAGTAAGGCGCATTGCCCGCCGGGAATGTACCGATCGATTTCAGTTCTGTTCCGAATCTGTAAAAATCACGCGCTCGATAAAGACTCTATACAGGAATGAATTAGTCAGAAAGGCGGCCAAGTCGTTTTGGTATACTTTACCGAGCGCATCGGTACCGAGCACATATTTACAGATTTTTTTCAGAAACGAAAACGCACCGACCTCAACGTTGGTATGGTGTGGTATGGTCTCAAATTTGTTTAATTGATACTATGAGAAGGTGCGAGATAGCCCCAGTACAATAATTCATAATAACAACAATTACTTAAAATTTATGAAGAAAGAAGGCAGTAAAATGTATGAGTAAAAACAAAAACATGTTGATTTGATACTGCGATGAGGAGAAATGGTCACTAGAAGTATACATTATTTGAGAGAAATATTAGAGGAAGACTAAGGAAACGAAAGATGGCTTGCATTAAAGATGACAGAAATGATGGCTGATTGAGATGCATGAAAAATAACGCAAACATCCTTTGTTATCTCTTAGCTACTCACTATTACTAGCATAAAGACAAAGAGATTTAAATTAATGGAAGAGCAAAAAAATTGCCCTTAGGAAAGATTTATTGCAATTCACTTTGGAATTTTGAAAGCCATGATGACCCCATTTAATAAAAAGAAATATCATGCCTTGACCATTTATTCAGCGTCTGAGAAATAAAGTAGGTTATACAAAATCAAGGTATTTCGTTAAAACCCAAGGGTTTTTCCTGTTTACTCATGAGCAAAGGGTTACTAGGCAAACATAAAAATGAGGTAACCCGAAATATAGTATTCAGAATTGTATCCGTAAATTGTCTGATTCACAATCCCAAATGGATGATACAGGCACAGTGAATATAATGTAACAGTAGACTTACTAAACACATGACCTAATTGACATATTCACATAGAAATGCATTACACATGTCACGATATTCGAATCACGATCTTCATAATACAAAGCCGCGAGTTTCGCAACGCAGTATGTGACTATCGCATCAAGATAAGACTGGTGGTAATGGGAGCATAGCATATATACGTAGATGCCTATAACCTATCGATATAAAATATATTATGTGTCGGTTTTTAATGACTAAATAACAGCTTCATACTAAATGCGCGAACTTTTTAACGCGGAGTGACCGTGAGAAAATCTCTAGATTATTTAAACCACCTATTGACGTCTCGGAGGAACTTTTATCGGAATGGCAATGTAGGTGGGATAATTCCATCAAGGGCCGATTCCAATTCTTTCCATCCGTTCGCGTGCGGCTGGCCAGCACGTTGCTGGAAGTGGATCACTGTGTTGCCCAATTTCTCACAGGACATGGTAACTTTAAAAGTAAATTATTTTCTTTCAAGCTCGTTGCCTCGCCTTTATGTCAGTGTTCTACATCTGACTGCGAATATGTACAATCTACATCTTATGGGAGTGTATTCTTTGGCAGAATGAACGTAATATTATGTTGAATAATGTACAGGCTGCATCAGGAGTTGTTTACTATACGGACCTTGTGGAAACTAGAACAAATTTCCGTGCGTTCAAGCGTTTTTGCCATACCTATTATTGGAACCAAATATAACAGCCCACAATGTTAGGACCCATTAATATGTATTAATGCTAATTTTTTATCCGTGGTGCTAGGCAACTGGGCTTATCCCAGTTGTATATGACCCTTTGTGCCTATTGGCCTTGTTTGTTCTGTCTCCTGCTTGATATGGAGGGAAGTGGAAATTTACATTTTTCCTACTCCTCCGTTATTCTTTTCTGATTAATTTCGTTGCGGGATCCAAGCAGTTAAATTCATTCTCCGGGACTTCGTCGAGCTTCATTGCCTCGGCGCTTTTCTGGTGGTCGCCACTGTTGATTCTGGCTTTCAGGAGTTGCAGTGGTATGGGAATAGTGCGGTGGGATTGTCCCAATAAAACAATACTAAATGCATGTAAATATAACGGTACTTTTATTTATTTTTCCGTCTATTCCGGCTAATTTCTGATACGGCTGGACTATTTTTGACGGGACTTTCATTGGCACATAGCTTATTTTATACGGAATAATTAATGGGGGTTTCGCGTAATACCTACAATTAAAACCCATATTTTTTTTAGTTTTACGAGTTTGACGTGGATAAAGCCGAGGGCAACAGCAAGTTACTAATTTAGCCTAGTTGAGACACCGTTCCATATTTCCACTGTGGTTCACGTTCTTCTAATAATAGTGCATAATAATGCATTTCTGAATAAACCTATACAGGACAAGACTGACAGTTATTATTCTAATAATAATGTTTTATAATTCCAATTAAATACGCATCACTTAGGTACATAGAAACAGGTCCAGAAATAATTATTACAAAAGTGCAACGTGCACTTAGGATTTTATGTCTATATGTCCTTAAAAAGTAATAATATAAATGATTAATTGCACTTAAAATAGATGATCTCATTAACACCTTAACTGCCAGGCAATGAGACACAATTGAAAATGTATTGTTTGTCGGTCACTTGGCAGTTAAGGTGTTAAAATAGAAATGGTAAAAACCTAAATAAATATACGATGCCTGGCAACTATCCAAATGTGAGGAAAACGACACTAGAAAAACCCACTGAAATAATAATACCAAAACATATAGTCATTACCAAGTGCTCACACACAAAATTACGGGACAGATGTTCTAGCTTTAAAAATTAAATGCTGTCGTATATGTGCACCTGCTGTAAACGCATGACATATGAAGGCTGGAACGGTTTGCTTTTTTTTTATTTTCTAATAGTTCAAATATGTTTAATAGGTTGATTTTGTGATTTCCCGGCAAATAAGAAGTGCTTTCTTCTATATGATTTGAATTTAGTTATGATAGGGCAAGGCAAAGTCTGATCAAGTCAAGCTAGAAGATAAATAAAATATCTTAATTTCGAACATGTCCAAGCCATTTTAGCCCTAAATACATGCTTGTCTGCGCACGCAACGGCAGCTCTTCTTAAATTTTCCCCGTATTTACAAAATTTTTCGTTGATACTCCGTTCCTATTGGTCGTAGCGTGATTTTATATAGCCTATAGCCTTCCTCAATTAATGGGCTAACCCACATAAAAAATATTTTTCAATTCCAACTGGTAGTAGTAGTAGTAAATTTTACATAATCATCTTTTTGGTCGAGTATCGAATAGACAGTCAAAATTGGTTAAAGGTTTAATATTTTTGTCCATAAAAATTACCTAAAATAATTAACTTCTGGCTTGGCTTGTAAAACACTGTTACTCAGCTGAATCCGGTTAGACTGGAAGCCGACCCCAATATAGTTGGGAAAAGGCTAGGCAGATTGATTGATTGAATTAACTTCTGGCTTGGCAAATTCTAGAGTCAGCAGTCATTACAAAAAAAAATGCTATTACACTATTGTCTTATAAACAACATGCATATGATCAAAAAAATAATTATCCCTAAATTGTTTTGTAACAAATGAGCTATTGATTTTCAAGACAGTTTCCTGTAACCTTTATAAATTTCAATTTCCCCATACTGTCCCAATTATATTTTAATTATATATATAAGCAAAAGTATTTTGATTATGTTATCAATTTGCCTCTTTAGTCACAAATGTAATAAATCAATTGCTTATGAATTCCAAAAGAATTCTTGGCAGATTTCAGGAACTGTAGATATTTTGGTATTTCTGGCAGTCTATGTTTATTATTTATTTAATACTTAATGCACACAAACATACAAAGGCGGACTTAATGCCCTAGGCATTTTTACCAGTCGACCTTTGGGTAAGAGACAATTAGTGATAAGTGCAATATTGAAACTTAAATACGAATCAGGTTTATTTAAATATATATATAAATACAATACAATTGTACCATATATAGTCAAAAGAATATACATAAATATACTTAAGCAGTAGTAGTAATAGATAACTATTGATATTAGCGTTGTGACGATGCCACCGCCAACTTCTTACGAATGTGCTCGAGAACTTAAACTTTATATATATTTATAACCAGGATAATTTTAATATTTCAGGCAACAATGATAATGGCGCAACTGTTTCTTTTTTCAATTAAAACGAGACCAAGTAGACATTACCTGTTGAGTTTGTTTTAGCTGTTTTGCAATGCTTGGAGGCAGCATCTGGTATAGTAAAGAGTCACTTAGCTCTTTCTCATATTCCAGTTCTCGTGCCTTTTCCGCCAAATTGCTGGCGTAAACCTGGAAAAAATAATTGGGGGTTAAGGAAGGATTTGAGGAAGGCTTTTGCCCAAAAGTGGGACAGTGTAGGCTAAATATAAAGATAATAAAAAACTGAGATTATAGAAAGAACCTGGGCCTCTAGAGAAGAGTCCTTCTCTAGAGGCCCAGGTCATTTGCTATTCTATAAACTAAAGTGTCCCCAAAGAGAAAGAGAGAAAAATATAATTATGTTACATTAGATAATTTTCTCAATAATTTGATCTAAGAAAATTTTGAGTTTTATTCTTATATAACACGGTGTAATGAATTTATAAATTTATGCCTAAAACGGACAAAAACACGACAATCGCACCAAAACCGCTGAGCATATTTTAAGGAAATTGACACCATCTCAAAGACAATTTAATCATCTACATTTTGATATGAGGTTTATTTACGTCATAGAATAATAAGGAAAGTACAAAAAAACTACTAAATTTTGGGTCCGGTGGATGTGAAATGAGTGCGCGTTTTGTTTCCTCAAGGTCGTTGGCGTTAGTCGTCGTCTTAATCAATCGTTATCGCTGAAAGAACCCCCTTTTTCAACCGACTTCAAAAAGAAAGTGGTTCTCAATTCGGCTGTATGTTTTTGTATATTTGTTCCTTTCACTTCATGAATCATGATCCTATTCCCTACAAATATTATAAATACATATGTTGGGATGGATGTTTATAACTCACTCACCCCAGAATGGCTAAAAGTATCTCGGTGAAATATGGCACAGAGATAGATTATAGTCTGGAATAGCTCATAGGCTTTTTTATCCCGATAATCTGGGCAAAATTATCCTTTGGAATAATAAAACTCTTTTCACGCGGGCGAAGCCGCGAGTGGAAGCTTGATATGAATGGATATGGTTTTATAGATTTACCTGAATAGTATTGACCGCGTTCCTGACCAGCACTATGATGATTGGTGACACCACACAGACAAGTATTAAGATCCCTGCACAAACGACCTCCGACTGTTTTGCCTCCGTTAAGCTTTTAGTCACGCCATCCCTGAAAACAAAAGTCAATTTTATTACATAAAGAAGGCAAATATTTGCCCATGTCTCCTCTAACGTTGTAAAAATCAACCAAAAAATGAGACTGGAACTCGCACTTCCACTGAACGCAGTGGGTTTTACCAAAGTAGTAAGTTATTGCCTAGAAATAATTCTGGTTGGACTTAAATTTATCGGTTCAACCAGTGGTTATTTAGGGCATAATCATCCACAGGCCGACGACACCCATTGCTAAGCAGAAGCCTCTCACTTCTTGTGTAAATCCTCACGTTCCTGTGCCACCCTCATCCAGATTCTTCCCACGATGACAACAATGTCATGCCCATCTCTCCACCGGACGACTAACACTTCTTATTCCAGTCCTTGGACGATTCAAGATAAGAAAGCTTGGAAACATGCTGGTCCTGTTCCATAGGGCAATCTTTAGCGCAGACAAAATCAAATTTGTTAATTTAAATATCTATTCATAGTTATTATAATCCTTTTTTTTTCACTGTTCCGTTGTTGTTGAGCTAGGTATTATAACAATGTCTGCAATATTTGTAAGTATGTGAGAACCATGTTCCTGTTTATCAAATTAATGAATTTACCTTTATACCTATACGTAGTATAGTATGTAGTGCTATTCTGGGTGCATCGTCCTCACATATATAAATTTATTAATGTATGTACTTATGTAAATATTGCTAAACCCTTTTTTTTTAAAAGAGTAAGTAAGGAGTTTCCTATCCGTTCTTCTTCATAACAAAGCTACTGTTCCGAATGGGCGGTAGTATCAATTATATTATTATAACTTGTAAATTTTATTGTTGACGTTTAAAAGTGCGGCTTAATGGCCTATACTATATAAAATATAGCTTGATCTCTGTGACGTATGTCAATCTGACGTATACGTTATTGTTACGTTAATGTAAGCCTGTCAAGCGCTATTCTTACTGTATTGATACTGACAGCTGTCGCAGGGATCAGGCTATCTTGAAGTATATTTGAAATAAATATTTAAGCTTTGACTCTTTGTTTTACTGCGCCTGTCATCACAAACTTGCTAGGCACCAGTTCCTTATGGCTAACTACGTCTTAAAAAACTGTATTTCTTATAACATACTTAACAACTATTTTTTTGAACAATAAGGAATCTTTAGTTAGGTTAATTAGTGAGCGTCAAGATGGCGGGACCAAGTCCCCAATTTAAAATTTATCACATTAAAGTGTTTGTACTACATATGTACTATTTGTACCCTAAACAAGACATTTGTACTTCTAAAGGTAAAGGCAGTATCTCAAGACAACTGTGGTCCCGCCACTTTGACGTCAAAGTGGCGGGACCATCTCGCAGCACTACTCAGAGGCAGGTAATTCACCCCCTAAGACTTAGTACTACATATGTACAGATATATACTCTTCTTTTCTTTCTTTGTCCAACCCTCTTCCCAGTTCAGCTGGGGTCGGGTCTCCTTGTACGTCTGCACCAGAGAGCTCTATTCTGGGTTGTCTGAGTGCTCAGGTTCTCCTTCCGGACCTCTTTCTGCATGTTTGACCACCAGGTGGCGGGCGGTCTTCCCCTTCTTCGCGGTCGATCGGGGATATTTAGGGCCTTTTTGATAGGGTTGTCATCTCCACGTCTCAGAATGTGGCCGTACCAACGCAATCTGCTTTCTTTGACCTTTTCGCTAATCGGTGCTACTTTGAACGAACCCCTGACATACTCGTTTCGCACTTTGTCTAGACGGGTTACTCCTCCCGCCCATCGGAGCATTTTCATTTCACTTGTATGCAGTTGTTGTTCATGTGCTTTCTTGAAGGTCCAGCACTCCGCTCCGTAAGTCATAGCTGGTCGTACTACCGTTTTGTATAATTTGCCTTTAACACGGATGGGCATCTTTCGGTCACAAAGAACACCTGATAACGATCTCCACTTGAGCCAGGTGGTTTTGATGCGATGGTCTACATCCTTATCCACATTTGCGTCAAAGGTAAGCACCGAACCCAAGTACTTGAAGTGGTTCACTTTGGGTAGTGCCCGGTTGTCTATAAAAATATCGCAACCCGTTTCTGCTGTCCCTCCGTAGTCACATTCCAAAAACTCAGTTTTATTTCGATTTATGCGTAGCCCATGTTTTTCTAACTGTTTCACCCACTGACTAAGTGTTTCCTGCAGATCTGGTGCATTTTTAGATACTAGGACTATATCGTCCGCATAAAGCATACACTCCGGTGCCAGCTTTTGTATGTCCCGTGTGATATAGTCCATGCACAAGTTAAATATCAGTGGGCTCAGGACTGAACCCTGGTGGACTCCCACCTCCACGCCGAAAGGCTCACTGAGGCCCGCTGGACTCTTGACGCGCGTTTTAGTGCCTGTGTACATATTCTGGACTAGTGCCACGTAGTACTCCGGTATATTTTGGGCTCTCAATGCCTACCAAACAAGGTTTCTGGGTACTCTATCGAAAGCCTTCTCTAAGTCGATGAACAGGAGGTACAAATTTTCTTTATTCGACCGATGTTTTTCCATCACCACTCTAGTTGTCTGTATGGCATCAATTGTCGATCTCCCTGGTGTGAATCCGTATTGATTTTCAGTAATACGGGAAAAGTCATTTATGCGTGAAGCGATAATTCTTTGAAAGACCTTTAGTGTGTGTGATGTGAGCTTTACCCCCCTGTAGTTGCCGCAGTTGGCTATGTCCCCTTTTTGTTTATATATAGGGCATAGGGTGCTATTTCGCCAGGATTCGGGGATCTCACCGTCCTTAATGATGCGATTGTATAACTTGGTGAGCCATGGTAGTGCGGTATCTTACAGATTATGCCTGATATCTGCCGGAATCTGGTCGGGGCCGGTGGCCTTATGGTATTTAATTTTTGATAAGGTTTTCCTCACCTCCTCCACGGTTATACAATAAATTGTATAACCGTGGAGGAGGTGAGGAAAACCTGGGTCTGAGGTCTGGGTCAACAGGGTCCTTCAGCAGGTGGCATATGGGGCATTGTCTCTCTAGGAAATTCTTCATTCATCAACTCTTCGTAGTACTCCTTCCATCTTTCGTTGATGTCCTTATTCGCTGTTAGTAAAACACCCTGGGTGTTTTGATGTATTTGTTCGACTTAACATCGAGAGTAGATCTGTAACGTTGTCGGGCAATTTTGTAGATAGTGTTCTCATCTTCTGCTTTTTCCAGTTTATCATAGAAATCTTCTCTTGATTTTGCTATAGATTGTGCAACTGCAGATTTTGCTATCTTCTTAAGTGCCTTATACTCCAGGCGGTCTTCTTCTAGTCTCGATTTTTGATTAGATTCTAGTACAGATATATACTCAATTTTCAATAAAATTGTAAGTGTCAAATTCAAGATATGTGATAAAAACATTGGTCCCGCCAATTTGATTATTCATGTTATCGCTGAATTCATATGAAAATCGCTACAAATCATGGAAAATCAGATGTGGAAACTTAGTACGTCCTAAGTACATGAGCGTGTGTAATTTTCATATTCATAACTTAAGTACATCAAAAGTTATCTATCAATCATTGTTATCTTTGAAATGGACACATTTATGCAATAATGAAACAACTCAAAATGTTTTTGATAATTATTTATTACATATTGATCGAACTCCAATTATAACTGTTGCCTTAACTGTTCTAATGATAAAAGTTACATGTATAATAAAAAGAAAGTTTGATAAGACTTATTTTTGCGCATATATTAAACAATTAGGCACTATTTACGTTTGACTCTTCATAACTTTCGACTTTAAGTCGTCGTAGCACTCCCACTTACCAATTATTCGGAAAATATGAGCTCGATAATGACCGATGCCGCTAGATGTAGGTGGAGCTATAAACTCTATAGCAGATTCAATAGAATAGCATTTACCTTTTAAGACAATTTGTCTCGGAATTTCAAAAATGCTAATTTTCTTCAGATCATTAAGTTCAAAAAATATAGTAGATGATAGTGAGTAGGATATGGTTTTGATTCCATTGCATCCAGATGCCCTGCATGATAACATTTGATCTTGAATCATTTCATCAGCTGATTTATCGAGGGAATCTATGCCAGTGCTTAAAATGTTTAAATCTAGAGGTAAAAACCCGATCGATCTTTTTCCTATTTCGTTGACTGAGCATTTGTCATTCGAGCAGTTTCTAATTTCATCTGCACTGTATAAAACATCGGCTAATATATTTTCAACAATGTAGGATATATTGCACTCGCAGTGGACTTGTATTATATTTTCGCCGACAGTTTCTGTTTTAAAATATGATTTCAAAATGTGAAGTCTATCTTTATAAATAGAATCGGCGTTGACATCTTTACTAGCTAGATTTTTAATGAATTTGCAGCAATCATGATCTGTATTATCTATTTTTACTTTTAACTGATACTTTTCCAAGTAAGCTATAGCCAACGACTGTGACATGGCATCAAATGCACAAGTATTTACCCCTGTAACACCATCAATACTTTTTACCGTACTCCCATTTAATAATATAAAAACTTTTTTTGTTTGTGTTTTTACTGTGCGTGTTTTTCTTCCTTTTCCTCGCCAGTTTTCAACAAATGAAGGATTTTTGTCAAAAATAGAATCTGTATTTGAATTCCTCTTTGCTGTTTTGGACTGCGACCGTTTAATAATCGACTTTGTTTTGTTGTCTTTTCTTAAATTGAAATCACTAAATGCCAATTTTATTTCACCTGAGATATACTCGTAATGTTTCGTAATGAATTCAGGTATGGGATGAGGGTTCCAATTAGATTATATTGATTCATTCATTATTAGAGAATAGTGCTGACCCAGTAGTAATGGCTCCGACTAACGTGTCGTAGATCATGGGTTTGAACCCGGGTAGGCACTTTACTTTTTGTAAATTATTTTATCACTACTGTCCTAAAACCAAGAAATTAAGCCGTATGATATCCACTAGCCGCATTGGGCCCGTGTGGTGGATTAGAGCACATTCCCGACATTTAAAAAATAATAATTATTTAAATAATAAGTTTCCCTAACCTGAGTACCATCTGTTATAGTTAAGCCACAGACGTTCTAATTATTTTTACACATGAAACTATAAGTTTTTTTTTAGATTCGTGGAAAAAGCCTGTGTGACTGAAGGGGAAAAAACCTTTAAAGGGGCAATGTCCTCAAAGAAATACACTATGAATCATATTATGACGATACATGGTAATTGCCATTTCCCTTTATCGATTCAGTCTTAATCATATCAATAGAAAATATATATTTCTTTATTGTTAGAAGAATTCAAAATCAATTCAGAATTTTTGCCTTGCCTAGCTCATCATTTTATCAGACTGATTAGAACCTAGAAACTACAAACGCAGTTGGTTTGTAAAAAAAAGGTAGATGACAATTTTAAATATCGAGATATATCTTACTACAACATTGTTAGTCATTAATTCTCATTACGATGTACGAATGTGAGAGAACAGGAAAACCATATTTCGTTCTATAAATAAACAACCAGTTTGAAGCAAATTGCATAACTTTTATTAATAATTAATGAAAATAATAATACATTTAATTAATAACGGCGCAGTTACAACTGTATTACAAGTCAGTGATGTTACATTTTTGCGGTTAGCAAGTCCATTCAACGAAACAAATGAATAAGTCACACGTCTGCGGTTTTTGTTTCGTCATAGATTAGTTCTAGGACATAGTTCTACCTGAGGTAATACCACAATATTTAGGTCAATATTGTTCGTCTTTTTAAAAAAAACTTACTCCATTGAATCGCGAGGCGGAAAATAACTTTCTTTTCGGAAGTCGGTGTATTTGTTACAATTTTTTTTATTTTCTCAAAACGCATTATTAAGAGTAACTTAAAACTACGCATCAGATCATGATCCAATTTAAATGTGGCCACATGAAAAGCCCCAGCTTTCACTTTCAAATAATTAAATAATCATCAATATCGGTTCATAATTGATGGAGTAATCGCGAAACAAACATACAAAAACATACGAATTAAGATCAATCTTCTTTTTGAAGTCGTTTGAAAATACAGAAAACTCTCAATTTGATTGAGTAGTGTTAAGGAAAAAACTAAGAATAACAATAAAGGGTTCCAAGAAAGCTGATTAATCCTGACATATATATCGCAGTTGAATCGGTTTGAATTGATTTTTGAACACTTTAATTTATTTATTGGCATTTCAGATAAACAAAGTCTAACTCTGGGCTAATTGGAAAACCCACTGTTCAATGAGGATGAACTAAATACCGTCAGTTTAAACTTGGAACGTTGACTAAGGCCCAGCAGTCAAAGTTTATTTCAAACATAGTTCCTGCTACGAGACCTTAAGCTACACCAGCGCCTTTAGCGGTGAATTCATACGTGGTAGCCACTATTACATGATAAACGATATTGCGAGAGGTTTATAATGGATTATTTATATATGGTTTATAACGGATATTGGTGGCGCGTGTGTTTGATCATTTGGTTCCCTTCATGATGGTTGAGCAGAGTAGTGCCGATTCATGCGTCATATTTGAGAACGGGCGCCGTCAGTTGCGATTGGTCATTACTTAACTGCTTCGGATGTTAATGTTTTGCTAGTACCTATTATATGACTGCACGGTGCATGTGTGAGAACTTTTAATACTTTATACCTATGCTAGTATTATACTATCTGTTACGTAGTACAGTGTGTAGTGCTATTCTGGGTGCATTGTCCTCACATATATGAATTGATTAATGTATGTACAGTAAATATTGTACAAAACTATTTTTTTTAAAAGAGCAAGTACGGAGTTTCTTGTGCGTTCTTTCTCCAAAACAAGCTACTTTCCAAATGCACGGCAGAATCAACTTTTATTCCTTGTAAATTTTAATTGTGACGTTCGTTTTGGGGCCTAGTTGAAATAAAATATCTTTGTCTTGTCTTTGATTATTTTTGGTTGGAAATTCCCACGGCAGACTGTCTGTGATCTTCTACATAAATAAAAATGAATGTTTGTATGTTTATCCTCTATGCGTTTCTAAAGCATTGAAATGACTGTGATGGAACTTTGGTGGGATTTTCTGGGTAAGCAAATGTTCCTGGCTCATAATTTTTATAACAACACTTTTTTACTTTGCGTGGGATTAGAACGCATGCCACCTGCATCCTAATCCCAAAGTATTCCCAGTTAACAAATCCTTTATTTCAGTCCATGTATATGAAAAAAAATCTACATCTTCATTTTAAAATATATATTTAAAAAAAACCACACAAGCCACTCGTTCACTCGACTTGATCTGACAATAAAAGCTGGAGACGTGCTCACACGTTGAAGGCATACAAGCGTAAAGATAAGGAGGCTAACCTAGTTTTTATAGTTTTCCAGAATACAATACACGAATGAACATGGACTGCTATAAGTGGGGGGGGGGTGATTTAAACACCAGCCCCCCTAGCCAAGTTACAAACGTTTCGTATCGAATCTCTTTCTACAATCGTTAACGCCTTCCATTTGTATGGTCTGACCGCGTGACTTAACGTTCAGATGTGTCATTCCAATACATTGATTCGTTTTCTACCAGCATTATCGATTGTAGATTGTCAACTTGGCTACAGGTGCAGTAGGCCTAGCAAAGATACATTCGTTTCGTATCGAATCTATTTCTACAATCATTAACGCCTCGACGTCAGCGATTTTAGAAAACAAAAATTTGGTAGGCAAATTGACACGACTGAGTCAATCACTCGTTCTTCAATTTAGATAGAAAACACCTACACAATCTATGGTGAGTTAAACTTACCTAATGTCAATGTCATGGACCCACCTAGTGGGACGCCTTCCAACGTATCGTTTTCCGGTTTGCGGTCGCCATTACAGAACTTTTCGCCTCCATCGGCCATCTGTTCTGCGAGCAATGTGCCTTGCTCACTGCCACTTACGTTTGGCAATTCTTCGGGCTATGTCGGTAACTTTGGTTCTCCTGCGAACATCATCATTTCTGACGTGATTACGCAAGGAAATTCCGATCATAGCCCTCTCCATTGCCTTTTGGGTGAACTTAAGTTTTCTGATAAATATAATTATCATTTTCTACCCAGGAAACATTCCTATTATGTTTTCGGAATTAAAAGGTCAAGAGACATTTAATGACATTTGGATAATACTATAAGTATAACGACCTCGACGTAGCGTTAAACTTATGTGATTCGTCCTCAAGGTCAGAGAGACTAGACAAAGGGTCACTGATTAAACGAAAGTGACGGTCAAAATTCCAAAAGTGAAGGATTGATCTGAAGCCCTAGATATGTGACATTCTATCATCGAAAACGTGGCGATAGCAATTGGGAAAATGTCAAAAATATATGGATATATCAAACGCTATCGAAATATCACGTGAACAATCCTTACTTTTTTCATTTCCAATATCTCCATCCCTGACATCGAATGATAATTGTATAGAATCTCAGACCGCTACTGAGAGTTGTGACACTATTATCTATAGAAATATATGATTGTAGTAGAATGAGTAACAGCAAGTTGATGTCATCGCTGCTGTATCTATCATCAAATAAAAAGTAAGCAGAAAACTGAAAAATAAAGGAAAACCCCTTTACAAAGCGTTAGTCAATGGAACATATAAATATATTTTTATGGATTTGGAACATATTTTATCAAGATTAAACATCAATGGACTATAACTCACAGAATCCTTTTATTTTTCTGGGATATAAAGTAGTCTAAGACATGGTTAAATAGGATGGGCACTTTCAGAAATAACCTCAACTGAACCTAAAAACTTTATACCATTAAAATGCTGGTTAAGATTAGATTTATAAATATCAATCTTGATATGTAATTATACGCTGAGATTGTTCTAATATGTTTTATTGAATCGTTTCATATTTGCAGGGGCCATTCAAACAGATTCGTCAATTAGTTAATTGAATGACGTATGCGCGGATCGCTTAACGTTTGCGCCGGCGCGCGTGCGGCGCTGGCATGTCTCCACACGTTTGGCTCATTCTGTGTCACATAATAAACTGTCTGTCGTTTGATACTTTTTGATATTATCTTAACGGCTAAACGGATTAAAATGAAACTTTCTTTCAAGGGTTGACCATGTCCTGGATTATGACAGGATTTTTGACTTTTTAGTAGGCAGTACATTTCCTTGGGATAAATTTTGACAATCACGGGGGCGAACCCGCTCGCATCACAGCTGAAATGACTCATGCAACATGTAATGACACTGGCTCTTCAAATCGGAAACAAGAATGGCAGTTGACAGCACAAACATTGATTGCATCAGCAACTCATCAGGGAATCCGTCAAAGCTTCCCAGGATGGGCATGACCTTCAGCAATGAAGGACACAAATAAGAAGCGATTGCATCATCACATTGATGCAACAAACAGAAATTCAGCACAAACGAAAATAGTCGTAGGTACGCCAAACTCTTATATATTCGTATTGAGTATCAGTTTGAATATTTTCAGCGCTCAAAACAGCTCGGTAGATTTCATTGAACACAAGAACGAGGATCATTGCTCCATTAGGTAAGTACAGGGAAGAACATATTGTTTGCTCATTCTAACGGATCGCATTTAATATGCGAACGAATGCACAAAGTACTTTTCACATAAGACTAGTTTGACTAGTGCTACATTTTATTTACAAAAAGAGAGCAAATTGATGAAGTAATTTTTTATTATGAAAATATCAGTGTGGCGAGTGGCGACGCTTGGCCTATGTCCAGCCGTGGACGTCTTTCGACTGAAACAATGATGATGATATAATAAAATAAAATAAAATCTCTAAACTCGAATTTTTAAGTATCAGCAGTATCAGCGTCTCTTCCTCGTGAATGAAATAAATTTATTATTCCATTCACGAGGAAGAGACAACTTTGCTTGGGTTGATAGAGAGGTGGTTCTTTGTACAAATGGTGTACATCTCCTCTGTCATCGTCAATGCCTGTTGTAATATCCAGAGACTATGTTCGGGTATTTACCATTAAACATTATAGCTATGTTATCTATATAGCCTACTGTGTACCATTGTACACAGTAGGCTCACTCACCAAACCCAATACCGGACCATTGTCCGGTATTGAGTTTGGTGAGTAGCGAGTGTACTACCAAGCACCACAGTAATGGTGACAGCACGCCGCCTTGCGGACAAACTCTTGTTGTTTTTGCGCTAAGTCTGTCTCCCATCAGTTCCGATCTGACTATACTGGTTCTCATATAGTCAGTCCAGTTGCACGTGGTATCATTGATGCCATGTTATTTTGCAGCAATGCGTATGGACTCAAAAGTTGTCTTGTCGAAGGCTCCCTCTATGTCAAGGAAACCCCTCCTACTTTGCAAAAGGCCTTTTTCTTTGGGCAATAATCTTCCCATGGACCGATGGTGCTCGCTTTGATTCTGTCTGCTTCAAATTCTATATCCAGTATGATATTAAGCTTACCTTTAGGGCTCCCTAGGTTGCTTGCAGCTGGAAACGCGGCCAAAGAATAGGATAAGTACAGTCAGTCATAATACGATTGTGTAATAACCTTAACCTAACTTTGATTAGGTATCAGACCAGGGCCTGATTAGATAGACCCCAGTGGTCTAATAGTGTGCTTATGTTAAGCTTAAAGAATAACACTAAATGTAAGATGACTTTTTGAATGGTTTTTACAAAATGTAGAGCTGCTTTAAGACCTCCAAAAGTTATCCTTTATAGGTCTACCGAATTAGGGAGCAGAAGCGACGATCAACCAATAAGGTAGTATTTACACACCCAACCTCAAGATTGCTACTAAATACTACGGATTTATTGAAAACTTCTGAGCCCATCTCATTCACCTAGTACCTAGTATCAAGAAGATTAAAAATAGTTTCAGACTGTTAGGACCTTCACCCCCAAGGCACTATATTGTGGGATCCGATAACATTCCGACTAAATACTACACACTAAATAAAACAAAAACCAACTTTATCCCAAAGCAAATAAAACCGAGAATTCTTAACAAATCTATTACTCCTCGAAAACTATTGATACGGCCACAACAAGTAAGAATAAACCTTAGTTGTTAGTAAACTGGAGCTAAAATGGCTTCATTAAAAAGGTTGATTCAAGTCACGTTTCAAATTAAACCGGGCGTGATTGCCTTAGGCAATCAAATGTATTTGCAATAAGGTTGCGGAACTCCGTACTCACGTGTATGTAATTCAATTGGCAACAATATTGGGTGAGAAAATAATGCATTATTAGTTTTCTTATCCCTTATTAAGTTTATTTTCGAGAATGCAACAGAATGAAAGAAAATTGTTTGTGGATGTTGATCTAGACAAATTGGCATTCTATTGAAATTTCGGTAGTTTATGTTAATACTGATATATATTTTGTGCTTTTTGACAATCGATATGGTTGATAAAATTTCACTTTTTCTAGTACTTGTGGTTAATTTTGACGACTTTACTGACCTGATATCCTCTCGAAGTTGCTTTTGTACCGCTCTTAATTTATCAAGGAAGGTAGCCGTCTGGTCGAAATACTCTATGGCATCAGTGACGCTGCCGTCTCGGTGTTTATTGTCCACAATCTGCTGGTTCCTGTCAAAGAAGATTACATTGTCAACACAACCACAAATTACCTCCTTTTTTCTTTTTTTGAAGTCAGTAAAACATGTTGCGCCAATACCAAATAACATGTCTACACGAGAGAAGGACAGAATAATGAAGATGATTGAACCAGGCTACTTACTTCTTCTCCAAGTCTTGGTACTCAGAGCTGTCCTCTTTGATATCCTTATGAAGTGGTATGAGAGATGGTACCAGGTTCAGAGTGTTGTCCAATAGATCCCGACCCAGAATCATATGAGCTATATACCTGCGAAATGTTTTTAAAATTTAGAAATGCTTTAAGACTCACTTTATGTATAGATATTGCGATAATAATATCCTGTCAATGTCCAGATTTTGACCAATACATATATTTTAATTTCGGAAACAAAAGAAAATTTATCAAGACGCCTAGTTTTAATTCTGAAAAAAATATGTTTGCGTTGTCGTTGGTCTATCTATGTTAAGCTAAAGTTTGATAGTACGGATGGATGTTTTTACTCGTTACCGCAAAAACGACTGAGTGATCTTTTATGAAATATTGTCAAAGTTTATAACTTGGATTAACACATAGAATATTTTTATCCAGCTAGAAGGTTCCTTTGGGATAATTTTCGACTTCCTACGCAGGGGTGGAGCCAAGGGCGGCAGCTACAAAATTAATAGATTTTCCATTCCGTTTTACAATTATTCACTGCTTGGCTCTTGAAAATAATAAAGAAATAATTTAAAAAAAACACGTAGGTACCTTTCATAAGCTCTGGGTGTCAAATACCCTCTGGCGAAGTAATTGATCCCTAATACAGAGCCGATGCCCTTACACTCAATGCTTCGCAGTAAATTCTTGAATCCAACCAGGTATCTGAAAAGAAACAATTTGTTCGATGACATCTTTATGACCTTAGTGAAGCTTTTGATGACTTCGGACACAAACATAAAACAAACCGATATTTTGTTTTTCAATCTATCTAGGCTTTTCCCAATTTTTTCCAACATTGGTAGTAACAAGGGCAAATCGTTATTACCCGTCTAACAACTTACTACTGCAGTAGTAAGAAAGGGAATCAAATTACCAGTATTACTACTGGTAGTAAGATTGGTAGTAACACGGGCGACAAAGGTTGTGATCGGCTTCCAGTCTAACCGGATCCAGTTAAGGCGGTACCCCGAGCAAAACGCCGCGCAAGCCGTTTTTTGTGCTGTTTTTAGGAGCTATTTACTAGTTATTTAAAAAGAAATATCAATTAATAAAAATACATTAAAATTCTACATAATATTAATTCTAAAATGGTAGATTTAGTTTTTTTTTAATGTTGTATATATTTCACTAATCTCCTTCCAAAAAAACATAAAAATGAGACATAATTATTGATATTATGCATCTCCTCGTTAAGCGTTCATTAATTATTTTTTGTACTAACACTAATGGATAGACAATTTAATAACGAACATTTTTGTAGTAAAGTTTTTTTCAAAAGACCAAAATTCGATTTTATAAAGATTTTATTCTAAAATCTGGGCGTATTCACTACTGTAATTCATGCGCCACCAGTGCCGCTAGGCCAATAGGAATGCTCATATCTCATACCGATTTTTTGGTCAGGGTACCGTCTTAAGTAACAGTATATTACATGGAGCGACTACCTATCTGACCTCCATAACCCAGTAACTGGGTAACATGATACTCTTGGCCAGATTACTGTCAGATTTCAGGCTTCTGATTACCCGTACCGACTGTCAAAGATCTTTAAATCACAACGGATTATCTTGCTTTCCGAGGCACGGAAGAAACTCGCTATGTAAAAACGGTCAGCCATCCCCGGACTGACATCGGTAAGTATTGCTCAGCCTTAAAGATCGATCCCAGTGGCTCTTATTATTAAGTCACGAGCTCCTCTTGGACATATTTTATTCACAGGTTTAATTTTAATTCATGAGCAATCAAGTTTGTAAGTTTACGTTTCATCATATCATCATATCAGCCGAAAGACGTCCACTGCTGGACATAGGCCTCCCCCAAGCGTCGCCACATTGACCGGTCCCGTGCGTCTCGCAACCAGCGGATCCCCGCAACCTTCACCAGGTCATCGGTCCACCTGGTGGGAGGCCTTCCAACGCAACGTCTTCCGGTTCGCGGTCGCCACTTCAGAACCTTTCTGCCCCATCGGCCATCCGTTCTGCGAGCAATGTACCCTGCCCACTGCCACTTAAGTTTGGCAATTCTTCGAGCTATGTCGGTAACATTGGTTCTCTTACGGATCTCTACATTTCTACGTTTTTGCGTTTCTATCACGCAAAAACGTTTCAACGGATTCGGATGAAATTTTGCACATAGATAGTTTATAGCCTTTTTTTTTTTTTGGGTAGGAATTCTCCCGCTCTGGGTGAGGCGGGAGGGCGTGTCAGACTTTTACTGACTAAAACCCACCCGTGTTCCATCAGTTGCTTGAGCCAGGGCCGCGGTAACTCTTTTTCAAATTTATCCGCGACCCAGACAGGCATCGGCCCTCACGGACCCCATCAGTTCTGCTGACATCTCTTTGAGGCGCGCGTGGAACACAACGCACCGTCGACACGGGTCCTTACCGGACGGCGAGCTAAGCTACCCATTACTCGCCGCCCGCGCCTACGGTGGCCGGGAATCGGCTTGCGACTCCCGACGCCCAGGGCGTCTCCTGCGGTGGCTAGGGGCGTGAGGGCGTCTCCGTTGCGTCTCCCTCACGCGTTCCGCCTCCTCCTTCGCGAGCATTACTGCTTCACAGAACGAGAAGACAGCTTCCCATACCCTCTCGCTCCGTAACATGGCCTGAACCAGGGCTGGACGCGAGAGGTTGCCACCGCCGATCGCCTCCATGAGGACACGGCGGTGAGATAGTTTATAGGCTGAATTAACATTTATATTACAGTTTTTAGTTAGATCGACTCGGTATAATGTTCCCTTGATATAATAAAACGCGGATTTCCAAGCGGGAGAATCCGCTTGTATATGCTAGTAATTATTGGAATGAGGTTTGATTTATCATACTCTTTTAAGTCCTTGGCTGAACAGAATATTTGCAGTTGGTTTTTAATTTCAATCAATAGCACATGTACAGAATTTCATATTCAAATATTTTTTGATTGGATACATCAATCATGTTTTCATGCTAATCGAGTTTTACCTTCAAAGTTAATAGTTGATTTGATATTAAGTACTAGCGGACGCCTCGTGGTTTCACTCGCGTAGTTCCCGTTCCAGTGGAAACAACAAGGGGGGCAGCACCCGGGGATAGTGTAGCTTCCTAATGGTGAAAGAATTTTTGAAATCGGTCTAGCCGTTTCGGAGTCTATAAGGAACATACATACATACTTTCTCTTTTATATATATAGATATTTTGTCAGTTTAAAATGTAGATTGTTTAAAATGTATATAAATCCCCAGCCCACCTGGCTTCCTTGATCAGTAGTCAAAAAGTTCACACCAGAAGTACTTTCAACATTAAATTTGAAGTTAAGCTTATGATTTATACCTTTTATGTGTGAATTAATTAACATGGATAAGGAAATGATATATTTAAAGACGTGGACGTTTTATTGTTACCACCTGAAGGGAAACTGTTTGAGGTATACCCGGTAGTAAAGACGACTCGTCAAATTTTGCAAAAGGTCAGATTTTGTCATCCTTGGCAGTGACAGTCTCCTTCTCTTCGTAGAAATAAATGGCTGCAATTATTAGGTTAACTTTTACCTTTTTGTTGTTATTTTGTGCTATCGAAGGGAAACCTTCATAAGGCGCCGAGACTTTTGGAAAAAAAAAGACCAGCAGGTGTGGGATTTTTTTACCTCAATAAAACTCTTTACAAACGATCTTTATCACCACATAAAACTCCCTCTGAGGGATATCTTTTACCCTTCAGGGACAAAACTTGCTAGTTTTTCATCCATGGATCCATAATTCCATATATGCCTCCATATATGATCAGAATCAGATTCCATATTTGACTGTCACTCTTTGAAACAACTCAACAACCAACATGAATCATACTAAAGCATTTTTTTTTTTGACTCGGTATTTTTGTTTGACTCGGTATTATGCTACGGTAATACCATTTACTGACACATTTATAAAGTCGTCAGTATACAGACTGTTTTTTGTTTTCACTTGTTTTTTTTATTACTTTTTATCCCGAAAACACCAGGGATATGCCAATTCATTTGATCATTATCATAATATCAGGGTAAAATTATTAATTGGTAAAAAAAATTGATCCAACTGAAATTAACCGGCCATGAAGCCAGGTGTGCCGCTTTAGGCAAAATCTGATCAGATATAAGGAACAGGACAGGCGTCCTGTTCCTTATAAAAAAAAAAAACACCTAAAACACCTGCACCTTGCAAGATCTTTGCGAGGCCAGCTCTAAAGCTATCGATGTGGCTGAGTATTGGTCGAAGAAAATTTAAATAAGAAGGTCTCATCGAAACTAATAAGACTGAAATTCATAAACTTAAACGCAAGAGGTGAGCGCTAAAATCCTGTCAACTGTCGAAGTATTTTGAATCCTCTTAAACGGTAGCGTACGGTATGGTCATGAAATTGCATGACATATTATTTTCAGGGAACTGGATGGACCTATTGAGATCATTTAGTTAGAGTTTAGAGCTTTTGTTAGAAGTCTTGTGAGTCATAATGCATTGTACTTGGTCGGGGTTCAAAACTAAATTTAATAAAATTCCCTAGGACTGTACAAATCACATTGAGGTTTTTGTTCCGTTAGTCATACAAATGATGCATATCCAAGTAAATCATAACTGAATATCAGAAACCCCAAAAGCAATGGCTTTACTGATCTAATGTAATACTAGCTTCTGTCAGCGGCTTTGCCCGCGTGAAAAGTGTTTTATCATCCCAAGGGAACATAAAACCGAGATCAAAAATAAGTTCAAAAGCTAAAACTCGACTACTGAAAGATCACGCTCTAAAAAGTATGCAACAAGAAAATATTCTCTGAAATTGTTATGTACAATCTATTCCGTAGAGGATAACCGTGGTCGTATGCAACTTTGCAGAATGTATTGTTTTGTTACGGCAAGTGGCATAAGACCAAGGTTATCCTCTGCAAACAAAAATATGATGTACAATACCCTACATTCATTTTAAAATCCCTGTTCAATGATACCACATATGATAGAGTTTTTTTTTGTTCTTGACAGCTTGCCTTAGGGGGCGCCATATTCAATTTAATATGACGTCACTTAGCCTATAACCAGCGGAAAAACAAGACGCTTCTAAAGACACCTCATTTGTCAAATTATGATAAGTAGTTTATAAGTTATGAGGGAACAGATGAACATATGTACATTCACACATACCGGTCAAAAACATGATCCTCTCTTTTGCTTCGCCGTGGTTGGGTAAAAATTAGCCTATGTGCTATTCCAGACCCTATCTCTGTGCCAAATATCATCCAGACCAGTTCAGCTGTTCTTGCGAGAGTTGAGTAACAAACAAACATCTATCTATCCATACAAACTTTCGCATTTATATTATTAGTAAGATTACAAAATGGGAATGTGAGTTTGTTACGCTATCACGCCTCGACTGATTGGACCGATTGGACCAAGGACGGGAAGGAACATAGGATACCTTCTTTCACGCAAGTACATTATCTTAGGATGATTCACGCGGGTGATACCACCGGCAGATATTAGTAATTTACAATCGGTAGGTTTCAAAAGTATTGAGGAGTAGTTTAAAAAGGCTAAGTTTTATTTTTGCTTTGATGAAAATTAAAGGGTGTACCCCATTGTTGCAAAGTTCATTACCGCGATGTACGGTACTGCTAAAGTTTACTATCACGACGTTCGTTGTTGTGAAAGTTCTTTACTGCGATGTACGTTACTGCGAACGTTTACCATTGCGAAGTACGTTGTCACGAAAGTTCTATACTGCGATGTACGTTACTGCGAAAGTTTACCATTGCGACGTACGCTGTCGCGAAAGATCTTTACTGTGACGATTGCAGTTTCGATAACACGCTATTGCGATTAAGGGAATCAAGGAGGGTTGCTGATACTGGTGATAGGGCAAATATAATATAGTTGGACATGACTAACAAATGAGCAAAAATTGTAAGCAAATTTAATTATGATTGAAACAAAATATAATAATAATAAAATAAACGGGCGCACGGTTGGCGCAGTGGTTGAGCGATTGACTGCTGCGCTGCGTGTCGCGGGTTCGATTCCCGCACGGAACAAATATTTGTATGACCTACAGATAGTTGTTCCGGCTCTGGGTGTTGTGTATGTGAGTTTATATGTTTATAAACGCACCCACGATACTGGAAGAAATTCCTAGTGCGGGGCAATGTTTTTTTATTTAATAGAAAAACATAAACAAAATGAAAATGTTGCAAAAACGGGAAAAGATATTCTCTTTTGAGAGCTTCCGTTACGTGTGCTACGTAAACGGTTTAAGTGACACAACAATCATGTATGTAGGGTAGGTAGGTAGCCAGTTGATGGGAGGGAAGCCACGTGGGACAGCTAGTCTAGAATAAGACATAGGTTACTTTTTATCCCGATATTATCTTGCCGTGGGATAATTTTCGACAATCACGCGTGTGAAGCCGCTGGCAGAAGCTAGTAGCAGATATGTTTCCAGGTTTAGAGAGGTTGCCCATCTTAGACATTTTTAGGGTTCTGTAGCCAAATGGCAAAAAACGGAACCCTTATAGATTCGTCATGTCTGTCTGTCTGTCTGTCCGTCCGTATGTCACAGCCACTTTTTTCCGAAACAAAAAGAACTATGCTGTTGAAACTTGGTAAGTAGATGTATTCTGTGAACCGCATTAAGATTTTTAGACAAAAAAGATAAGACAAAAAGAGAAAGATTTTTTCACAAAAATAGAAAAAGAACAATAAATTTTGGGGGTCCCCATACTTGAAACTGAAACAAAAAAAAAATTTTTTCATCAAACCCATACGTGTGGGGTATCTATGGATAGGTCTTCAAAAATTATATTGAGGTTTCGAATATATTTTTTTTCTAAACTGAATAGTTTGCGCGAGAAACACTTCCAAAGTGGTAAAATGTGTGTACCCCCCCTTGTAACTTCTAAAATAAGAGAATGATAAAACTTAAAAAAAAAAAATGATGTACATTACCATGTAAACTACCACCGAAATTTGGTTTGAACGAGATCTAGTAAGTAGTTTTTTTTTAATACGTCATAAATCGTAAACCGCAATTTACCAAGTACGGAACCCTCCGTGCGCGAGTCCAACTCGCACTTGTTCTTATTTAATAAGCCACTGCACCGTGGCGTCTGGAGAAAAAAAGCCACCTACGTTTCACAACCATTATTACGTTTTGATTGTTTTCGTCTGGCTGGCAGCCATTTTTATCTGTCACGTATGCATACAAAAGTCATGATAACCGATCCAATTTTAGTAATGTGGAACTCCATAGACTATGATCAGAAAGAGGAAAAGCTTTGCGAAAGTCTGCGTCAATAGTCACGTAGATATGTCACGCATGTTAAGGAAAATATCGAGATTTATAATTCTGAGTCACAAGACGTTAGGATAATGAATAGTTGCTGAATTTCAGTGAGTTTGTCATCTTGAAGTTTATAGCAATTTATGCGTGGTAAATACTGAATCATCCGTAATTAACGTTTACTCATACGGTACCTTAGATGCTCGTAAGGCAATAGCTATGGTGTCATAGGATAATGTTACAAAATTGATGACAATCTGGTCTGAAAAGACGTAAGATGAAGACGTAAATGCAATTATGACGCATATCTGCATAGACTGACGCCTTTTGCCATGAATGTAACATATCATCCCGCTTATTCCTCGAAGGGTTATGTAGAGATACCTATTGTACAGTATACACCCACATTCCACCGTTTAATTCCCATAGTATAGAAATACCTAGGTTCCAGTGGAAACACACACACAACACAGTTTTTGGGGGCTGAGTCATCCACGTCCGTAGGAGTGTGTATGACGTATCTTTTGCAAGAGCAAAACGATAGCGATCAAACGCTTTATGCCATAAAAGTCGGCATTACCTGCTGTGTAGGTATGGTAGGTCCTACACAATTGTTTGCTAATTTACCTACACGCTGTTTGTCAAATACACTTATTTAAAAAAAACCACCAACAACTCTAAAACATCTGTATGGATGAGCAATTATTGCGCAAAAATCGCTATCGTTTTGCTCTTGCAAAAGATAATAAGCCTGCGGGTAATCACCGAAACGGTTTAATGGCTTTTGACGGGTCTTTCACTGGTAGATAGCTGATGTCATAAGGAGTTACATAGGCTTCTTTTTATTACGGACAATTTAAAGTCCAAAAAATGTATAATATTTTCACGGGTCTGACGCGGGGGAAGACGGGGGTGACAGCTAGTTTTCATTGATGAAAAATACTTGAAACTAGACGACATTGAGACGCGTTCTTTACGTAATCGTTCGCTTCGTTCATACACGAATGCAAGTCAATGTGGGTGGTGTGTACTACTCAGTTGACAAATAGGAGCAATGACACTATATTACCAATATATCTTACTGTTTAGTGTCTAGTATGAGATCCCACTGCAAAAATCTGCAGTTACATTGTTTTTTTTTTAAATTTGATATTTATTAATGATTCTTGGTAGTAGAGTATTTCGTTTTTTTTAACTTTGCCGTAAACTAGGCATTTTTCTTGCATCGGCTCTCATTAGGCCACCATTAATAATTAGTCAGGTTTAGCAGGTAAACTAGCAAGCCACAGATTGCGATTAACTGAGAGCTGGCAACCTTATTTTTTCTTATTTTCTATACCATTATCTAAAATGAGCCTATGTTGAGGAACAAATCAAAGGCGTTCCTTCCCTCTTTCCTCTTCTCTCGGTCTATTGCGATCGCAGGTCAATTCTTTAAAAAGGAGTCTAGCTCATCACGCCACCTCTTTCTGGGTCTACCGCGTGGTCGTTTCATGCTTACTGGAATCCACTGGGTGGTAGTTCTCGCGCATTGCTCCTCCAAAATACGGCAAACCTTCAAATTTGGGGTAAACTGTCAAACATAAAATTCTAATTATTTAATTAAGGTAATATGGGGCAACCCTGCAGTTCTACTATCAAGTATCATTCATGAAAATTAAGTCAATTCAAAAATAAAAATAGATACCTAAAGATTTTTGCAGTCCGATCTTACGCTAGTCGGAGAACACAAATACAAAAATACCAACACATTATTGCGTTAGTTTCAGCAACTATCCCACGGAAACGGGTCAAGGTCTACCCGTATGCCAAATAACATCTATTACTGTTTAGCCGGTGGGGCGTGATTTTTTAATTATCATTCAAACATACAGGCTTTAACATTTTAATTTATTATTACCATTCATAAATTTTAATTGCCATGTTTAAGAATAAGATACAGATTTTCATTTACAGTTTATTTTAGATAAATATTTTGGCTCTCAGAAAAAGTTAGGTTTCCTAAGGCCCAGTTTTTTAATCCGTAGTTAATTCCCGTTTTTACCCCGTTGGGTACGGAACCCTAAAAAAGTACTACCGACTTCCAAATAAAAAAACTACAAAGTGTAAAATAACTTTCTTTTTGGAAGTCGGTGTCCGTAACGTAAAAAAATGGTACCTACCAAAGACATGGATAGTAAAAAGTTTTTATTTTGGCAAACAATTAATGAAAAATCTTTTGCTGAAATTTCAAACCGTTGCTTAGCATATTTAATCATTGGTTGAGTTAACTACAGATCAACAAACTGGGCCTAAAGTTGACTAACAAATCAATAGCTCAAAAGCCCATTGATACAACAGATTTATTTATGTAACAAAAGTAACTATTTATTTAAGTTTATGACACACATAAGCATAAACAGCATAATTATCATGTTCCCACTGCTGAGATACTGACCGCCTTTCTGTTACACATAAGAAGGGACACATAGGTGACGTAAATATACGTAGAATTAAAATTAATTAAGCATGTGACTGTTAGCAATGAACGATCGTGACCAACAACGGGTTAATATTTGCTTTAGAATGTTTGTGATGAACAATCATTGCGGTTTGGGGTCAAGCTATCTTTATCTTTGCTATTTGTCGGAAAAGTTTAGGAAGTATACTTAAGGTTACACTAGTCGATTTTCTACCATACAAACGTAGTCTGGCGATTACTCCACTGTTTGACGATGCACGTTCAAAATAAAAATAAATATAAATTTTTCTCATCATTATCTAGCCCTGTATGGAAACAGAAAAACGCCAATTTTAACTTATCTTTGGGCGGAAATAAATACCATAAGAAGAAGGAAAATTGCAAAATGGCCTCCATACAGGGATAGATTAGTAATTCATCAATACAAATAATTACGTACGCGAAATAACTTCTTACTACTCATCACAGCATCTATCTCTTTCGCACGTGTTGTCGAATGAGATAGCATACATTTTAACCTCGCGCACAAAATTGTTCGTGCCGTCGACTAGGGGAATCTTAAAGGTATTTTTGACTGATCACATTTCATGCTTATCCTGACCAGAGGCTCTATAAAAAAGTATCACTTCCGTGGTCAGTTTAGCGTATTAGGTATAACCATTCCGTATTAAGGCCTTTACTCCATAATATACGTATACTTAGAAACTTAAGAACTTTGGTTATCACTGTTAGAAAAGAGTTCAACCAAGCAAAGTGTATTGCATGAACACTTGTAAAGCACTTAATTATGTAGAATGAAAGAAAAAGATTTTATTAACATTTTCTTAATATATTTAAACCGCCCGCTGCGCTGGACCACTAAGGGCATTAGCCAAACTTAGACAAAGTGATAAAGATTCTCAAAAGTCCGATAAATTTATGGAATTGACATGGCCTACTGAAATGTCTCGTGAGCATCCTGATCTGTTAAGAACTTTTGACAATCACTATTACTGATAGAACCTCACGTCGTCTATAAAAAAAGGTCCAGTGATAGTGACAATGGGCGTTCCTCAAGGCTCTATATTGGGTCCATTCCTCTTTTTAGTTTACATTAACGATTTGCCCCAATTATAACAAAATCAACCGAAGATCGTGTTATTTGCTGATGACACATCTTTGATATTTAAAATAGATCGACGATCACAAAATCTTGATGATGTGAATAAATCTAACAATTTGGTGCTAAATGAAAAAAAAAACAAATGTATTAGATTCACATTGTCGAATGTTAGAAGTAGCGAATGCGACATCTTATTGAATGGAGAAAAGCTGGACTGAAAAAAACAAACAGTTTTCCTAGGAATCACTCTAGGTAGATGACAAATTACAATGGGGACCTCACATAGCATCTCTGGCAGGTCGGCTGAGCTCAGCCTCTTATGCTGTTTGAAAGATAAGACAGTTAACGGATGTAAAAACCGCGCGTTTGGTCTATTTTAGTTACTTTCACAGCATTACGTCATACGGTATTTTACTTTGGGGTCAGGCGGCTGACATTGGATCAATATTTATATTGCAAAAGAGAGCTGTCAGAGCCATATATAAGTTAAATCACCGAGAATCTCTTAGGAAGCTATTTAAAAAGATTAATATTATGACAGTTTCTTGCCAATTCATTTATGAAAATATTATGTATGTAAGGAAAAATTTTAATCTCTTTAATAAAGTTAGTGATAGAAACAAATGTAATACCAGAAATAAAGATAAGTTAGATCAACCATCTTATAGATTAGCTAAAATACACACATCTTTCATGGGGTACTGTGTTTAATTCTATAAAAAAATACCTTGTTAGATATTAAAGTTAAATGAAAGAAAATTTAAAACAATAGTTAAAAGCACACTTTGTAAACAAGCATATTACAAATTAGATAATTATATTCAAGATAAGAATGCTTGGAAACATGCTGGTCCTGCTCCATAAGCCTATCTTTGGTGTAGACAAAATTAAACTGGTTAATTTGTATAATATTCATAATTATAGTAACGCTTTTTTTATTTTTCTTCTCTTTTTGTTTAAAAAAATTGACTCGCACACTGTTCCGTTGTTGTTGAATTAGGTAATTTACCTATGATTGCAATGTTTGTAAGTACGTGAGAACCATGTTCCTATTTATCAAGTAAAGGAATTTACCTGTTAGTGCTTGTAATTGTCTCATACCTATATGTAGTATAGTAGTGCTGGGTACATCGTCCTCACGTATATGAATTTATTAATGTATGTACTTATGTAAATATTGTATAAAACTTTTTTTTAAAAGTAAGTATGGAGTTTCTTGTGCGTTCTTCTCCATAACAAGCTACATTTCCGAATGCACGGTAGAATAAATTTTTATGACTTGTAACTTTTAACGTTCAAAAGTATCGCATAATGGCCTACTTCAAATAAACACATTTGACTTTGATTTTGAGACCTTGGAATCCAGTGGTTCAGCTGTGTAAAACCCGAAAAAGTGCCAAAAAAAGTTTGCGAGCGGACACTAGTTTCGTGTGTCGGGAACAGAATCGAGTTGTGAGTGACAGTGGTAGCAGTACTGAGTGCAAAAAACGAACAAGAGAGAGGGTAGACCGATTTATCTCCTCTTAAACATCCACCCGCAAGAACTTCAGTTTATCCGTGATCATGGTGCTTGCAACAGCACCGAAATATCGGAAACTCGCAGCAAACAGTAAACATGGTAAATATCCCGTTTTGAATGTTAATGTTAGTGACCATGACAGTTTAAAAACTATAGTACCTATTTCCACAAAAAAAAACATAAAAATGAGTTCATAATTGGTGAATTATACATACAGTCGAATTGAGACCTCAATTCGACATTTAAGTCTGTTGAAAGCATGCAAAACTGAGTGGGTAAGATGACTGTTCTGCAAACTTAGAACCCTATTGAAGATGACATAATTATTGATTTTGCGAAAGGCAGTATTATTTAGCTGGAAGAATGCTTTGACTCAGAGCAAAGAATGCAGAAAGACTGCTAAGACAAATATTGGCATAAAAATAAAACATATTTGATGAATCAGTTATGATTCACTAAGGGTCTAACTGAGGTTTGGTTTTACATAATTCTTTGTAATACTGACTTAAATACAAACTAATTTGTGGAATTTTGAAGAGATGTGCTTAGAAAGTAGTAATAAAAGAAATGCCTGAAAGTTTTAGAATTCTGCCTCATACGAGGCGTAGACATTTCAGCATAGTCTCATGCGAGAGAGCACTGTTGGTCTAGTGGTAACGACTGTGACTTACAAGTTCTAGGTAGGTTCGAGCCTAGGCAGGCACTTTATTTTGTGTAAACTATTTCATCACCACTGCTCTTAAAACGGTGAACAAATATCGTGAAGAAATCGACATGTCCTAGAACCAAAAATTCAAAGACATGTGACATCTACCAACTTGAACTGGGCCCGCGTGGTGGATTAGGACCCACCCTCTCACAGAGAGGAGGCCTGTGTCCCAGCAGTGGGAACATCGCATTGACTGCCTTGTTGGTCTAGTGGTAGCAAGTGCTTACTGTCTTATCTTTCGTGGCACACACTATTGGGTGACTGCGCTCTGCTCGGTTGAAAATGGATAAAAAAATCGCAAGATATGAGACCTAGCTAGATCAATTTTTCACCCTCGAAAACCCTTATATTCCAAATTTTATCGAAATCGTTAAAGCCGTTTTCGATAACGTGATTACAAATTTATATGTATGGGTGTATTCTTGATGTTGATCTGAACCGAAAATAAACACCTCATTTCTATAGCATAAAATACTTAATTAACAGTAACTACCCATGTATACACTTAA
>OX459034.1:38973070-39096493 GCA_949775005.1 Orthosia gothica
AGCTTTTCAATTAGCATTATCGGCACCGGAAATCTACCGAAATCTATAAATGCCTAATTATGCCATATTGAGCTGTAAAGACTGTATAGTTGTCAGAGGCATTGGAAATGTTTTCTTTCATTGGTAAGTAAATTTTTTTTCAAATTGTTTGTGAAAAATTGGCACGCTTGGTTTTCATACGGAGATGGAGGGACCTGCGTTATCTAGTTAGATTTACGTCTGTGGATTTGCCAGACAAGTTTATATATTTTCGTGACTACGACTAAAATCACAGTCCCTTAAATTAAGCAAATAAACCAAATCAGTAGTGAATAATGCAAGTGAAGGGTCGCCAATCAGTTCGGCTCACGGGGCGTCAGGGTTCATGTCTGACTTGACTAATGTATCTGTACCAAGCTTATGTTTTACAGTGAGACACAGCTTTATCTGTGTTGCCTTCTAAGGCAGAGAGAACTAGATATTTCTATGTTTGAAATCATTCCAATTTGGAACCGTGTTGTCTATATTATTCTTGTGCATAACGAGTTCTCCTAGCGTGTCGATGGCAAATATAGTTTTTTAAATTTTATTTTTGGCTCAGAATTCAGCTATGATCTGAAAAGAAACACAAGATGATGAATTAAAAAGACTAGCTTGGATACATTTGCCAGTTATTGGAAACCTATGGAGGTGTGAATAGTTCCTGTTCTCTGTTCACCGACTTAAAAAAAAAGCGGCCAAGTGCGAGTCGGACTCGCGCCCGAAGTGTTCCGTACTTGGTAAATTGCGGTTTACGATTTATGACGTATTAAAAAAAACTACCGGCTAGATTTCGTTCAAACCAATTTTCGGTGACAGTTTACATGGTAATGTACAGCATATATTTTTTTAGTTTTATCAATTTCTTATTTTAGAAGTTACAGGGGGACACACACACATTTTACCACTTTGGAAGTGTCTCTCGCGCAAACTATTCAGTTTAGAAAAAAAAAATATTGGAAACCTCAATATCATTTTTGAAGACCTATCCATAGATATAAAAAAAATTTTTAGTTTCAGTTTCAAGTCTGGGAACCCCCAAAATTGTTTGTTATTTTTTATTTTTGTGTGAAAATCTTAATGCGGTTCACAGAATACATCTACTTACCAAGTTTCAACAGCGTAGTTCTCATAGTTTCGGAAAAAACTGGCTGTGACATACGAACGGACAGACAGACAGACATGACGAATCTATAAGGGTTCCGTTTTTTGCCATTTGGCTACGGAACCCTAAAAACGGAGGTAATCAATTCGACACGTATATATGTAATATTGTTGGAATTGCACAATATTCAAATATGTTACTCTATATGGGCTTCTAATTCTAAACACGTGTGCCAAATTTCATAATTGTATGTTTGTTTGTATGTATATGTATGTTTGTCCACGCATTTCTCGGCAACTTCTTATCGCATCATGACCATTCTTTTTTTATTGTATTAGGTATCTCTCAACTTAGGGAATAGTGTAAGTTTCACCAAATTCGGATCAGCAGTTTTCAAGATATGAAACGTACCACCAAACTCATTAATGACAAACAGCACGAATGTAAAATTTAGTTATTTCATGTCTATGTCACCACACAATCTGGCAATATTACTGATTAATCAAATAACATATCTCTACACTGAACATTATCTACCATAATTATAAACCTCAAATTCGTCCAAATACATCAATATATCTCCGACACCATTCACATCTCAGCTCATCAATCAATCATTCCTCCCGTAAATTTAATTACGATCGCAGAAGCCCTCATATTTCATGATCAAATTAATGTTCAAAATCCAAGGATCCCTGACATATTACATGCCAACGCCATTGTTCATGTTCACACAAATAAGGCGAAAGATTGACTAAGGGCAGGAATGTCACCTCTGGCCGCAGACACGAGATCCTAAGGTATGGTTTACAATGGAGACGATATTCATAAAATGCGAATAGTCACTTGCAATTTGATAACTCTTCATCCCAAGTTCAATTCTGGGTATATTACTTCGAAAAATCGAAAGATCTAAAAATTCCAAAAGTCAGGCTGGCTGGTGTTCATTTGTAAGAAGTAAAATTTCAAAATTAAAAAACCCACGACACATTTAACTTGCGAAAACACCCCGATTCAAACAGTAAAATGCTCATAACTTTTGAACGGCTGAACCGATTTTATTTAAACAAAACTAAGAACACTCTCGAAAAAATTACCTTTCAAACAAAAAAAAAAACTGAATCGAAATCGGTTCATCCGTTTAGGCGCTATGATGCCACAGACAGACACACAGATACACAGCAACACACGTGAAACTTATAACACCCCTCTTTTGCCGGCGGGGGTTAAAAAGAGCGTACATCGAAATGGGCATGCCTCCTTTGAACCGACAGGAATATGAATTGTGAATCATCGTTTATTTAGTTTCACAAACCAATAAAGATGACCCTAAGAAAACAACTTTTAGGTGCCCGAGACACGGACACTACCTTCTTCATATTTAAATTCTATATTTTTTTTTAAACCATTTCGTTTTACTGGACTGCTGATATTCCTTGACTCCAAGACCATTCACGAAATACAAAAATAAATTTAAAGACAACATAGAACCAGGAATGCTCCTTCTGAACCTGAAATTCTAGGTAAGGTATCGTTTACCAAGGTAGGGAGAATTGGACACACATAAAGTTAGACTAGCCTAGACACCTAAAATACGTTTATGGGTATACTGAACTGAATGCACAAGCTTGCTTTCTCATAGCACTATGGGAAATTTCGCCGTATTCGGGAGTATTCTATGTTGTTTTTCAATTTGGACTGTCTGTATTAGGGATTTGTGTTCTTGATATTGGTCTATTTATATCTATCGTGTTTGTAGTTCTTTAAGTATTGTGTTAGAACCTTCTTTATTCGTTTCGGATCAACGTGTTCATAAGTTTGAAGATGCCATTGCAGAAGGCATTTGACCTCTGATCTAATGTCACGAGAATGTAAGGATTCGTTTACGATTGAGACTACAACGGTATTATTCTGGTGTAGTAGCGTTTCCAGAGTATATTTAAGCTCATTTTTAACCGACTTCTCAAAAAGGAGGAAGTTTCTCAATTCGACCGTATATGTATTTTTTTAAGTGTGTTCGCGGATAACTTCGTCGTTTATGAACCGATTTTGATGATTCTTCTTTTGTTGGTAAGGAGATATCCCAAGGGTGGTACCATGATAAGGAATCCAGGATCAGATGGTGAGAGCCTAGAGAAATCGAGGGAACTCCTCAAATATTATAGGCATACATATAGCGATTTTGGTATTTTCATCAATAATGCAATCATTTACACTCAGAAAGTATCATTTGGTGAAGTGGAACTGATGAAGAAGACCACAATGGCCACTGGAACTACGAAATAAAACAATGTGTCCTAGTCGTGTTTGGGCTTATTGGAATCGTCATGAGATGTACTTTGGCTATAACCTACGAAAACAAAAAAGAGAAAAAAAAAATACCTAATTTCAAAACAAAATTCCAAAAAAAATGCGAAAAAATTCTTTTCATGTTAATGGTAGGTACCTACCAAAACAAAAAAGACAAAAAAAAAAAAAAACAAACCGACTTTCAAAACAAAACACTACAAAGCGAAAAATAACTTCCTAAACTTTTCTAACTAAAAAGGTTTTTTATAATGTTCTCGTTTTGGCAAACTGGTCGTCAGTTCTTCAAGATGTGAATCACAGGAATCTAATCGTCATCATCTTCGTCTGTTAAATAATAATTATTTTTTAACATTGACATTTCCATGTTGAATATTACATGACATGGCTTATCTGCTTCTAATCTACGTCTTATAAGGATAAAATCAGTTTCTGTATACAGATTATATACAAGTAGCAATTGTCTGTAAACAAGATACTTAACAATCATTTACAATCGCCATTATCGTTAGAGATTATCATACTGGAATATTCAATGTCCCGGATCCCATTTATAAACTAAAGCATTCCAGAGACCCTAGACACACGAAGGATAGGATAAGTGGACCCCCTTTTCCGAACTTAAGACTCCCATTTGGTTCCCGTTGTACGTGCAGGCCTTCTCTGTGTCAGAGGGAATGGGCCGTAATCCACCACGCGGGCCCAGTGCGGATGTCACATGTCTTCGAATTTTGGGTTCTAAGATATGCCGGTTTCCTCAGGATGTTTACCTTCACCGTTTTGAGAGCAGTGGTGATGCAATAATGTACACAAAGTAAAGCGCCTGCCTGGGTTCGGTGGATCCACGACCTACAACTTGGTATGTCACGGCCGTAACGTGGGCCAGCACTGCTCTCTTTTCTTCTACTGCTTCTATTAGCGAAGAAAATTGTCGAAATGCCAAAAATCATTCGAAATTGCGATAGCTTTTGGCAATCCTTTCGGTGATACTCGTAAAATATCACTTATCTACAGCCTCAAGTCATTTATCATCATTTCATCATTCAGCCGAAAGACGTCCACTGCTGGACATAGGCCTCCCCCAAGCGTCGACACACGGTCCTGTGCGTTTCGCATTCACCGGACGCCCGCAGCCTTGACCAGGTCGTCGCTCCACCTAGAGGGAGACCTTCCCAGCCTCAAGTTTCAGATCTTTGGAACTGCCTTTTGCTAATTAGATACGAAGACCTCTTTAGAGCAACTTGAACTTTCAGATTTCAACTGCACACTTTACCATAAAACATGTAAAATTTATCTAGTAGCAGACGCTTCGATCGAAAATCTATTGAACAGGTAATTAAGACATGATATCTTGTGAAAACACCGCAATTCAAACAGTAAAACGCCCATAACTTTGGAACGACTGAACTGATTTTCATCGAACATAGCTACGATCACTCTCGATAAAGGCACCTTTCAAACAAAAAAAACGATATCAATATCGGTTCATCCATTTAAGAGCGATACGGACAGACAGATACACAAATACACTAACACAGGTACACGGGTCAAACTTATAACACCCCTCTTTTTCTGTCGGGGGTTAACAAGGAATGTTTGGGCAGAGAATGGGCAGAAAACTTCTCGCAAAATATCTTCTGCTATCTTTATAAAGAATGTTTGGAACATCCAGAAGTTTTCTTTCTTTATTACAACCTTAGTTCAACTTGAACTTTCAGAATTTTACTGCGAACTTGTCCTTTCCAAGGAATTATAGGGGGAAAAACTTCTCGTAAAATATCTTCAGCAAATGCCAAAGATGAACGATTCCCTAGGCTTCGAAATGCCCTCCTGTGGTGCCATGCGACAATGGTATGCGGTGAGCTAAAGCATGCTCTGACCCTGTTGCTAGTCCGTATATATTAGAAAGGATTGGGACTTCGATCTGTCTGTACGTTCGTTCGCTAAGTTCAGTTACACGATTCACGATGTCGATATGCTTTATTTATTTATTTATTTGGGAAAAACAAACGACTACACACTAAAGCAATACATAGAGTTTAGCAAGAAGAAAACAAATGTGCACCCAGCGAAATTTTCCACATAATATAAAAAAAAAACATTATACAAAGTTAGTACGACTTGCGCTTACACATTGGAAACAATTGCTTGCAATTGCTTTAGGGCTTAATTTGTCGTTCATTTTAGGTACTGCGTTTTTATTGAGGTTTTAAAACAGTCTTTTATGTTGCAAACCGCGAAAATTATTGTCCATTGTTGCAATTGTAATATTGCTTACAGTTACGTTCATATAGTTGTTTATAGCTGGTATTGTCCAAACAAGTTACTTTTCCTTATTTTCAAGTTCAGTGTTATTTCGCTGTAAATGATAGCCAGTCTTTAGTCATTCATAATAAGTGACTAAAGTGTTTAAAAATAAATTTTACAACGACCGTTTCCATAGATTTTCCTGTCCGTCACTCATGTATGCATGAATCAAAGAGCTATTTTAGATCGCCTCCCGTTAAAGTAACAAGAATCATAATACATATATTGAAAATAGATTTATAGTTACTTGAAAACTACATTTGTCGAATGAGCATACAATTGAAAGATTAGGGTTAGGGCTACATTCGTTTTGGTGGCTATTTTCGGATTAAGAGTGAGTCATGTGTATTCCTCATTCGTTACAACGTCGTGTGAAGCTCCACTCGTTTCTTTTTCCTTGCATTCTTTAGATTTTAATGAAGGGATCTCTTCGTTTGTATATAGAAGTATACTGCTATTGTTTAATTTGAGCTGAAATCTGTCTCGTTTCATACTAATTGCTGTTGGTGTTACCTTTTCTTCGTAATTAAAATTTTTAATTCAAATGCTTGTTGGAACATTATGCAAATTTTATTGTGTCTGGAGTAATTTGTCTCCGCAAATTATTGTACTTTTTCGCGGAAGAGTCTAGTCTTGAGTAAGTATTATTTTGTTCGTAGATGGATCCGCTTATAGGATGATAGACATACCTAAAATGCCTGTTTTTTCCGAAGGTTTAGGAAGTGGTGCTCCCATAGAACATCTACATACAGGATAATAGCAGCGATATTAATTACTGCAATTTCATTCCTGCCCTTGTCCCATGTCACTTGGGGCCGGGGCAACACGTTTTCATCTTCCATACCGTCACGCTAACACTGACTCCCTTTTCTTTCATATCACTCCTCACACAGTCCATCCATCTTTTCTTTGGCCGTCCACTCCCTCTCCATCCATCCACATTTATATTAATAACTCTTTTAGTAACATGCGTTTCTTCCCCCCTCATCAAATGACCGTACCAGGACAAACGATTTCCTTTCAACTCTTCTGCCACTGGCGCCACTTTCAAACTTCCTCTGATATACTCGTTTCTCACTTTATCCATTCTCGTCACTCCGCACATCCATCTCAACATTCTCATGTCGGCTACATGCAATCTCTTTTCATCCTTCTTCTTTCACAGCCCAACATTCTACAGTTACTGCAACAAATCACGCATATATTGCTGAATGAAACTACGTCATATGCTTCTATCACGTTCATTATCTATACACGCTTAGCAATTACTAACTCTGTCAAAAACAAACAACTCACTCACTTCTCTTCACGACAACCACGCAAAATTAAAAGAAAGCGAAAATCTAGCTCGTCGATCAAAATTACAGCTCCCGGGACGGTAGCGATCAAGAATCGGATGATCTCTCAGAGTGGCTGTCACGCAAGTGTCGTGCGATCGACATCACTCGCATACTTGCACGCGATATATCGATTTGTGCACTTGTCGACACGAATTTAATGTGGTCCGAATATTGATAATGAAGCAATGGAAAGATTAATGGTAACTTTGGATTTGGATTACAAAGCACAGGAACCGACAACGTGGTAGGCCCAGAAGGAGATGGCGTGACGAGTTAGAATCCTTCTACTGTTATAAACGTGAAAGTTTGTGAGGATGGATGGACAGTTGTTACTCTTTCACGCAAAAGCTACTGAAAGGATTTTGATGAAACTTTATAGAAATATGGCACATACGAAGTACCAGGAGAAAATTTTCTTTTCTTTTAATTTTTCATGAAGTAAAAAAAAAACCGGCCAAGTGCCAGTCGGATTCGCGCACGAAGGGTTCAGTAACATTATCGCAAAAAACGGCAAATTAAATGACGTTTGTTTTATGGGAGCCCCGCTTAAATATTTATTTTATTCTGTTTCTAGTATTTGTTTTTATAGCGCCAACAGAAATACATCATCTGTAAGAATTTTAACTGTCTAGCTATCACGGTTCATGAGATACAGCCTGGTGACAGAAGGACGGACAGACAGGATTGTGGAGTCTTAGTAATAGGGTCCCGTTTTTAGCCTTTGGGTACGGAACCCTAAAAAAGGACTTTACCCTGCAATAGGACATTACAGGGTCAATGCATTGAATTTGGTTTTTGAATACAGGCTAATCCTCAGTTTCGCCGATATTGTTTTAGGATTGGGAATGAACTATATTGTATGTATTGTGTCGCTCGATGTAGTGTGTTGAAGGTGTTTTGGTACAGCATAATATTTTGTTGTATACTTGAAAATATGCAACTATTATAACTAGTGTTAGTAAAAACTCAAAATCGACGCCACTTGTCTTCATTGTTTAGATTCGCGTGATTATAACTTTTTCTATGAATGATGGGAGAATGCAATGTCGTTATTGTATGCGACTTTTATGAGGTAATATATTGCGCTAATGTTGTTTGCATCAGATGAATATGATGCGAAATTGCTGAGTTCGGGCGGCGATTGGTTGTTATCGAGTCATCAAATTATTTTATCATAGTTATATTTTATACTAGCTGACCCGGCAAACTTTGTTTTGCCATAAAAACACCAAACATTCATCTACCCTACCCTACCTACAATACCATAAAAAAAACTACCCTTCCCTACCCTACTATCCTATGTCCGTCTCCTGGTTCTAAGCTACCTCCCCCACCAATTTTCAGCCAAATCGATTCAGCCGTTCTTTAGTTATAAATAGTGTAACTAACACGACTTTCTTTTATATATATAGATTTAGTTCAGCTGTTTTATTTTGGGTTCACATTTCCATTTTGTGAGTTTTCCATCTGAATTGTTTAATTTATTTATTTAGACATCATGCACAAAGGTACAAAGGCGGACTTAACGCCTTAGGCATTCTCTACCAGTCAACCAAGGGTGGTGAAGATAACATGGCAGGTGCATCGTTTAATAATAAAAACAAAACCAGTTATTATATAACATAATAAAATAGGTACTCCATACTTCAGTACCCCCGAATTTCGCCAAATAACCATCATATTATTTGCATAGCAGTATACTTTACTACACACAGGAAGTACGTCATTATTATCAGGAAGTGTCAATAAGCAACTCTCGATTCTCTAGTGCTTACCGCAGTGTATTATTATGTCGTCCAAATGGACCATTTGTGTGCAATATTGTTGGAAAGTCCGTTTGTCTTGCGATTATCTCCTTAACGACTTGGCAGATTTGTATCCGTTTGTGGATCTGCATGGGTTTATTTTTCTGTATTATAATTGAAAGCTTTGTTAATAATTTTCGAGTGATTGTCATAGTTATGTTTTTAGTTCTTATTCTTTATTTATTCGTGTGTGACGTTTGTTTGGTCATTAATAGCGTGTTAGACGTCCTACTATTGGTCTGATCTATAAATCAACCATAGTAATAGACTCAGAATACGGTTAAGAATGTTAATTATTTATAAGAATTACAGTGGCCTATTCACTTACATGAATGTCCTTTCTTTAGTATTGTTCGTCGAATCGTTGAGCTCCTTAAATTCTGAGTTGAGCTGCACGGTTATTGATAAATCTGTGCACTGATTGGACAGGTCCACTCAATCTGGCTGGTTCTTACCTCAAAAGACCATTTCAGACATCTGTGGACATGGTCTTCACATGATCTAACCAAGATTTTGTCTGTTCTTTAAAAGAGATTGTGACCTCTGAGTTTGTTTCGGCCCTTCTTCTCTGAGTAGTCAGATAGGAAACACCGACCTTATCTAGTATTAAAAAATATGATCAACATGTAAAAGCGTTTGTACAAACCAACTTACAGAAATATAATCATTTATCATCCCCGCTCGATTCTTAACTTGTTGCAAGTCACGAATACTTCTTAATTTTCACAAAAAGTTGGCACATAGCACAGGTTCATCAGTCACGCCCGTTCCATACCACAAGTTTTGGTCCACTATATCAAAAACGAGTTCCCCTTTTTATGTCAGGGGTATAATTTGGTGTCGTTTCATTTCGGTCTCCCTCAAGTAGTTAGTGATTGACTCACCCGAAGGTCGCGGTCTATATTCGTACCACAACCAAGTTTATTTTTTCTCCGTCTGATTCATCGGCCAGTGTTGCGCCATCGTTATCGATAAATTATCGGGAAGACGCGAATGTATCGATGCGATTCCTTGAAATGGTTAATTGCTTCCTTTCTAATGTAATTATGTTGTTTCCTTTTGTTGTTACAGACTCTGGTCGTTTGTGGGTGTTTTATCGCGTCCTAGTATAGATAACAATGCATGAATGAATCAAAGACCTATGAACATATTCTCAGAAAACGAATTTTAATTTACGACCAGCTGTTTTGCTTTTATCCACATGCTTAATTACGTCGAGGTTCGTATACGAATTCACATCATCCTAAATAAATCATCTATACTCAAGGCGGTACCCCGAGCAAAACGCCGCGCTAGCCGTTTTTCGTGCTGTTTTTAGGAGCTATCTACTCGTTATTTAAAAAGAAATAGTAACTAATAAAAATACATTAAATTTCTACATATTATTGATTCTAAAATGGACGTATACTTTTTATGTTTCACTAATCTCCTTCCAACAAAACCATAAAAATGAGAAATAATTATTCATAGCATGCATCTTCTCGTAAAGTGTTCATTAGTTATTTTTTGTACTAAAACTAATGGATAGACAATTTAATAACGAAAATTTTTGTCGTTTTTTTTTTTCAAAAGATTAAAATTCGATTTTATAAATCAATTAAAACTAAAATCTGGGCGTATTCACTACTGTAATTCAAGCGCCACCAGTGCCGCTAGGCCAATAGGAATGCTCATATCTCATGCTGATTTTTTTTTCAGGGTACCGCCTTAAATGGTCATCTTTATGTCAACGGCATGTTCAAAATTCAGCCACGATTGACAAGAAAATTGCTACAATCACTGTGAATGTCATATCAAGCAGATTAACGATCGCAGTATCGAATGAGTCACAATTGTTATACCGATGGATACATTTCATTGCTATAATACACGATATTCCAATATCGTAATCGCCTTTTATGACAGCTATTTCAGAAGCACGGTGGTCCTATTTATATATATTTAAATGGTCATATCTACATCTGATTTCTAACACAGTTACGTCAAGCTGTCGTGGTCGACTCTGGTTATAATTCAAGCCACGAGTTTCCTTATTGTCTTTACAGTGATTCAAATCATTACAATGTCACTCATTAAAAATGTATAAATATAGTCTGTATGTCAACATATGTATAGAATATTGAATCACTGGTTGCAATGAATCTGCATGCGATGGCTGTGAACATGCGTTTTAAATTTAATGGCAATAGTTTCCTAATATTTCGTAATGAAGATGTTTCCTTTGATCTGTATTTATCGCTACTAGGAACTTCTGTTCTTCAAAGCTTTTATAATTATGTTAGTCGAGTAAATCATTAAAATTACACTCGTTATTTATATTACTTTTCTCAAGAATAATGTTATTTTATACTATCTCAATATCTCCATAAACAGCGCTCGAGTAAAATTGAATTATCGCTTTACAATCCGATAATAACTATAAATTGTCGATTTATTTCCCCAACAACAAGCTCTATCGACGTCGATAAATCTCGTTTAATTTATCGATACCCAATATTAAACATAGTATCGATAAATTACCGGTTTAGCTCTTTCACGTCACTACCGTACTAAATATAGTAATTTTTAAAGGTTTACACAATCGTTTCATTCAGTAAATATGTGGCCCGAAATAAAGAATTGACCGTGACTGGGTGGAAATAGGAAACATTAGTCTAAATTTGTATTGTTCTACCATTTAGTAGTTTGTAGTATTGTTTGGACTGCGCAGTACGTTTTGTTACGCCCGGCATAATAACAGGCACGTTATTAGCCTCAATTTGAATGATTGGTTAATGTGCACTTATGGTGTTTTAGGCATAAATTTTGCAATACCTATTGCTGTTCAGTTATTGAGGGTTTGTATATTTCTTAAACACCGAAGACCGGCTAATAGACCGAGTTCCAAACGTTGAGATCCGAAGGCGTACGAAGGTTGCCGACGTCGGAAAACGAATTTCGGAACTGAAATGGAGCTGGGCAGGACACCTGGTAAGGCGCGGTGATTACAGGTGGGGTAAGGTGGTGACCGAATGGCGTCCAAGGACTTACATTGTTGCCTTTACGGTTAGAACCTGGATGAGTTTGGCACTGGGACGTGGTGTTTGGTACAAGAAGAGAGACCCTATGCTCAGCAGTGGGCGAAGTCGGGATGTGGATGGTGATATTTCTTGGTTCTGAATAAGGTGATATTTTGTAGCTTTTTCAGTTTTAGTACAGTATGAATTAAGCCATTCATCTAATTATCACCTTCTTAGACGCGAATCCTGAGCATTCCTGTAGTGCTATTCTGTAAAAATCTCACCGTGCTGACTTTGGTTAAGTGAGCTCGAAGCGAGCCGTCAATTCGATCATTCATCGGTGGGATTGACAACCCTCTTCACCTAAGTAATCACGGTGAGGTTTCTACGGAAATGACCTGCTGACTGTGAAGTGTTCGTGGACGAATAGAAGACGAGCATGTCACAGTATGTTTGGAGTTCTATGAGATGAGTATGTGAATATGTGAACCCTAAATGTGCAAAGTCCGACACGCACTTGGCCGGTTTTTTACAAATAAATCACACTAATATTATAAAAGCGAAAGTATGTGTGTGAGTGTGTTTGTATGTTTGTTCCTTCTTTACGCTCAAACGGCTGGAATCTGGATAAAATTTGGCACGCAGATAGATTATATAGGATACTTTTTATCCCGAGCATATGTTCCTTTGGGATAAATTTCGACATTCACGCGGGCGAAGCCGCAAGCAGAAGCTAGTCTATACCATATTATAAAGAGGAAAGATTTTTTTACCATATTATAAAGAGGAAAGATTTTTTTACCATATTATAAAGAGGAAAGATTTTTTTACCATATTATAAAGAGGAAAGATTTTTTTACCATATTATAAAGAGGAAAGATTTTTTTACCATATTATAAAGAGGAAAGATTTTTTTACCATATTATAAAAAGGAAAGATTTTTTTGTTTGTTTGTTTGTTTGTACCGAATAGGCTCCGAAACTACTGGACCGATTTTAAAAATTCTTTCACCAATAGAAAGCTACATTATTCCTGAGTGACATAGGCTATTTTTAAATCCCGAAAACGGGTCCTGTGGGGTGGCCCACGGGAGCGAAGCCGCGGGGAACAGCTAGTTAAATATATTACAACAATCAATGAAAAGCCCACCACAGTTACTCACGATATTTTTGTGCAAGGGCCAGAGATTTCTTCTATGGCTACCAAGTAAATCGCGACTGGTACATTGACACCTGGCCACAGACACCTCACAATACAGCCTTCTCGCAAGCTGTCTTTACGACCCTCTGAAGAGTTTACGAGGCATTCCGCACGATTGGAACACCTTCAGAAGATGGAGTATTAAATAAAAATGAGCAAAACAATAAAAGGAGCTTTTATGACGATTACGTTATGAAGAAGCATACTGAATTGCTTCTGTATTTCGTTCAGATTGTGAATAGAGAACGAACATCAAAAGAAAATAAATCTGTACATACGTGGGACACTCAGAAAGTTTTGCGAAACTAAAAAAAATTGTTCTATACGTACATATATTTTTATTAAATCTTTTCAAAGTACTTTCCACCAGCCTCTATACAAAGATTCATGCGCCTAAACCAGTTTTCAAAACACTTTTTCCAGTCCGCCGCAGACACCTCGTTTACAGCCTGCTCGAACGCAGCCAGCGCATCTTCCGGCGACGAAAATTGTATCCCTTTGAGCTGATTTTTTATTTTTGGGAATAAAAAGAAGTCACACGGTGCTAGATCAGGGCTGTAAGGAGGGTGACCCAGGAGTTTGACTGGCGTGCTGTCCAGGAAGTCCCTCGTTTTGAGTGCGGTGTGCGCAGGTGCATTGTCGTGGTGGAGCAGTAGCCCGCGGAGCCCTGTGTTTGGTCGCTTGTTGCTTATAACAGAGAAAACTTCTGGCAAACATTTGGTAGTATACCATTCGGCATTAATGCTTCTTTGATCCCGTAAGGGAATTGATACCAAGTGGCCAGTCAAATTAAAAAAGCTAGCGATCAAAATCTTACCCCCGCTTCTAGATCGCTTCACTTTGGTAGGCGTTGGCTCATTTTGAAACACCCAAACAGTCGACTGGCGCTTGGTTTCTGGGTCGTATTGATAAATCCAGGACTCATCACCTGTAACGATGTCGTAAACACGCCGAGACGAGCCTGCTTCAAATTTGTTAAGCATATCACGGCACCATTCCACCCGGGCCTGCTTCTGAGCATCGGTGAGGTTGTGCGGCACCCAGCGTGATACTATCCTCCTCACGCGAAGATGGCTGTGTAGAATCTCGTGAACGCTTCCCGATCCAATCTTCAATATGTGTTGAATCTCCTGATATGTAATTCGCCTATTGTCTTGGATTAAATTTTTCACTGCTAGCACGTTTTCTTCGGTAACAGCCGTCAAAGGGCGACCGCTTCTTTCGTCATCCCCCAAAGTTGGTCGACCGCGCTTGAATTCGTTATACCAACGATACACGGTTGCCTTGGAAGGGCCTTCATCCATGATTGCCATTTGAAGTCTATCGTACGATTCATCCGGTTTCAGGCGACACTTGAAATCGTATAAAATCATAGCTCTAAAATGTTCCCGGCGCAGATCCATATTTCAGTGAGACACAATACTTTGAATTAACTCGCAAAAAATGTGGAGGGAAATTTTGAAATTGGAACTTACTTATTTTTACTTATAAATAATCATATTTTCGAAAAACATTATAACTGGCCAGTCTCCCATATATAAAAACTTTTTTTCGCAATACTTTCTGAGGGGCCTGGTAGTAAAAGTCTCTCTAAGATATTATTCGGGAAGGCCTTCAGGAACTGTCCTCTTTTTAACCGACTTACCAAAAAGGAGGAGGTTCGTATTAAGTATGTTTTTTCTTTGTGTTCACCGATATCTCCGTCAATTGTGGACCGATTTTGAAAATTTCGTTTTTTGTTTGAAAGTGTATGTTTTGAAATTGGTGCCATTTTAACTTGGTGAAGTTGCCTTGCTGCATTAAGTCCGCCTATGTATCACCATTGTACATGAAGTTTAAATAAATAAATAACGGCAAATCATTCGGGATTGCTTCAATCGCATGTCTGTTTATTGTTTATACCATTTCATAACATAACATCACGCCAGTATACTGAAAGGGGTACGCAGAACTCTAATTTCACCGGTTATGTTCAAGTTTCGTGTTTTTCGGGTAATCTGTTCTGGCGTAATAGGTACTTACTAAACAACTTGCCTATTAGGTAGGTAAAACTAAAAGGGGAAAAATAAAAAAAAAAAAAAAATCGCAAATAAATGGTATCTACGAAAGACACCGACTTCCAAAAATAAAGTTATTTTTCACTTTGTAGTTTTTCATTTGGAAGTCGGTAGTATTTTTTTGTAAAAATGTTTTTTTAACTGCAGTCATTAAAAGCCTACTGTTAATATAGAACTTCCAATCATATATAATTCCGCATCGTAGTTAAACTTTGCCGTCTTTCAGACATCTTTAACATATAGTTGCTTCGTTATTGCATGGCAGTAGTGATCATTGCTTTGTCTCTAATAACTCATCGTAGAAAATCGAGCAATTATATTTACACTAGAAAACGATATTGATCTCCACAATAATGTTATTGAGCCAAGACAGCTTTGTCTTTAAAGCTTCTGCCCAAGACTTCCCTCCGTGTGGAATTTAGATCTCAAGCCGGGCGAGCACGGCCTTTTGTAATAGACTTGAGTCACGCATTTTATCACGGATTTTGCTCCCTTTGATAAAAATGTGTGACTCAAGCTTGTCACAGAGGGCCGTGCTCGCCCGGCAGGCCTCAGGCTATATCTAAGTGATAATTCATTATGCTCGGTTTGGCGTCTTAAGCGTGAATAAGTAACAAATTAACAGACACAGAGGCAGAATTAATTTCGCATTTATTAATCTAAATAAGGTTATCAATGACAAAATTTATTAATACAAATAAGTGTGTCAATGACCGCTATTGTCATGTCATTGGGTGTCTTAAGGCGCCGATTCCTTTGAGTAGCTGATTTTTAAATGAGAATCACGTCTAAACGGCTAGTCGTAATTTATTGCAAAAAATATATTTTATATAAGACCATTTTCTTAATAATTTCATAAGAGCAAATTTTGAGTTTTATTCGTATAACATAGTGTAATTAATTTGTAAAGTTATGTCTAAAACGGACAAAAACACGACAATCGCACTAAAATCCGCTGAGCGTATTTTAATGAAATCGACACCATATCTAAGACAATTTAATTATCTACATTTTGATCTGAAGTTTTTTTTTAAAGTCATAGAATAATAAGGAAAGTACAAAAAACTACTAAATTTTGGGTCGCGCGGGTGTGAAACAAGTGCGTGTTTTGTTCCCATAACTTTACAAATTAATTACACTATGTTATACGAATAAAACTCAAAATTTGCTCAGATGAAATTATTAAAAAAATGGTGTAATATAACATATATTTTTTCCAATAAATTACGACTAGCCGTTTAGACGTGATTCTCATTTTAAAATCAGCTACTCAAGGGAATCGGCGCCTTAAAGGTATGATGAGTGAGCTGTTGCGGTTTAAGCTTACTCATCATGCCTTTACGACACTCCCAATTAAAAAAATAGCTCACCTAGAGTCAAATCTAATATACACGAAGATTTAAATGAGAAAACAAACCATAAAAAGGGTAAAGCCGTGCACTTTCATGGTCTGATTGCAAGTATGTGCGCCTAATGAGGCGGGAAGCGCCTGGCGCCAGAGCGCCTAATTAGAAAGTAGAAAATCTAATTATTTTGCCAGAGCCTGTCTGAGACTCTGAGGCGCATATCTTGCAGGCACTGGCCCCGGGTCAGATGAGATCAATGAGGAATTTTAGTAAGGAAGACTGTGTTTAAAATTAAGTTGTCGTAAAAGTAATGAAAATAATGACGTAAAAACTCATGTAACTCGACGGTTTTTTAAAGGAATTATGGCATTGGCCTATCCTTGTCAAGCTATCAATGCTTGCAAATGTGACAGTTTAAATTGTTTTAATTTAATTGTTTTTTTTTAATTTATTTTTTCATTATTATGTGCGTCTAGAAGGCCACTGCTGGACATGGGCCTCTTCAATCGCATACCTTTTTACTCAAATATCGTCCAGCTGCTATTAATCACCCTTGTCACAGATAATATAATACTAGCATACAGTTGCCACATCCCATACAGAGAAACCGTGCCGGCGTTACCAGCGTTTTTCATCTGATTATACCGAAGATTTTTTGTTTTCGATCGCATTCGGTTCCGTTCCACGGCGATAGATAGATCACCATCTATATCCGTGAAACGGAACCGAATCGCGATCGATGTAAAACAAAATAATCAGTATAATCAGTACAGTACGTCGGGACAGTTTCTTTGTATGGGATGAGACACCACTGCCCTTGTAATACGTGCTTGCAAATATGAGTGTCTTTATCATAAGCCGTGAGATGGCCGATGCTGGGCGTAGGTCTTTTCAAATGCACACATTTTAACTAAGTCCTTGTCTATAGTCTCTCATCCAGCTGCTAGCTGCTACAACGCACACTTCAAAGATCAAATGCCAATTTTCCTGGCAAATTTCCTTTTTGTATACGATTTTAAAAGCCTTCCAAAATACCCTTGTGTACAATTAACTTATTCTCGCTCAGTTATCGATAAATCCACGATCTAGACCACAGATATAAATTTAACTAGATGACGCGATTTTATGTACTTCGCGTGTCAAAAAATGGAGTTTTCATTTTGGATTATCTGCACCGGAAATCCACCGAAATCTAGAAAAATGCCTTTTATGCCATATTGAGCTGTAGACTGTATTTAAACAGATGGCCGAGGCATTGGAAATGTTTTCTTTCATACTTTTCTTTAACTTCGTCTTTAAAAATAAAAACGTTGCCCGACACTAGGAATTTCTCCTGTATAGTGGGTGCGTTTACAAACATATAAACTCACATTCACAAACCCTAGAGCCGGAACAACTATCTGTAGGTTATACAAATATTTGTTCCACGCGGGTATCGAACCCGCGACACGAAGCGCAGCAGTCAATCGCTCAACCACTGAGCCAACCGTGCGCCCAAAGTTTCATTAGTAAGTAAATTTGTTTTAAAATTGTTTGTGAAAAAGTGGCACGCTTGGTTTTCATACAGATGGAGGGACTTGAGTTATCTAGTTGGATTTATGTATGTGATCTAGACTCTATCCAGCACTAAGTCACCGGGCGTGATCGTCACGCATTTGCATCGTATTCGATTCGCACCACTGAATCGATTCGAAAACATATGCGCGGCGGCATCGCGGCTTATTGTCGTGAGCTATCATTGGAAACGCCGGGAGGGGACGCCCTAGAAAGACATACATAGACCTTATAGGTGATGTTCTTCAGAAAGGCCAAGTGCGCAGTACCCATAACCGGCGTGTGTGTATGACTAGATGTATGAATGTGTGTGAAGCAAAAGAAGTATGTAAGGATCGTAGCAGGTGGCGTTCTGTAGTTTCTGCCTACCCTCATGGGAAAAAGGCGTGAGTTTATGTATGTATGTATCATTGGGCATCATCATCTATACTTATATTATAAAGCTGAGGAGTTTGTTTGTTTGTTTGTTTCAACGCGCTATCTCAGTAACTACTGATTGGAAATGAAAAATTATTTTTGTGTTGGATAGTCCATTTATCGAGGAAGGTCGACCAATAGGAGCGCAGCATAAATGAAAAATGTTGCAAAAACGGGAAAAAAAATATCCGTTTTGAGAGCTTCCGTTGCGTGCGCTGCGTAAACGGTTTAAGTTACGCAACAATCATGTATGTAGGGTAGATGGGTAGGTTGACGGGAAAGAAGCCACGTGGGACAGCAATTCACACCATATTCATCAAGCAGTGATGACGGGGGAACTCTGTACAGGGGAAGATAAAAAAATAATATAATTTCCTCTTGACTGAATTCCGGCCATAGCGGCCTATTTCAGCGGAGACTAACCATCGGCGCGAGCGATTAGGTATAGTGCATAAGCGTGTACGCAAACACAGGTGAACAAATAAATTTACTGAATTATTAGTCAGACGTGGCTCGTTATAAATATGGCGAAAAAGAGCACTAACATTTTTTTTTAAATATGTCATAGGCTCGCGCTTGACCACTATCTCACCTGATGGTAAGCGATGATGTGGTCGACGGTGAAGCACGCTTGCCTAGAAGTAACCTATTCACTCTTGACTTAAAGACCCCTAGATTGTAGCTATCGGGAAACCGACACCGGCTGGGAATTCCACTCCTTAGCTGTACGCATAATGAAAGTATTTCCAAAACGTTTAGTGCGTATGGGGGGGATGTCCACCATGTACCGATGGCGCATCGCCGTACGTGTTGTAGTCCGATGATGAAACGGGCTTGGCGGAATTAGATCATGCAATTCCATCGCACACTCCCCGAAATGTAACCGATAAAACCGACAAGCTGGCAACTCTGCGACGATGTTCAAGGCTCTGGAGCTTTGACTTAACCAGTGCTTCATCGCCGATGAGCCTCTTGGCCCGCTTTTCGATCGACTCTACTGCATCAAGCTGGTATTTGGAAGATCCGTCCCAGAGATGAGAACAGTACTCCATGCATGATCGAACTTGTGCTTGATACAAGCTGAGCAGCTTTGATACAACATAAAATGTTCGGGATTTGATAGGTGTTTGACATCCTACAGAACATTTTCAACATCAACATCTATCTTCCTACCCTTGTCCCAAATTACTTGAGATCGGCGCTATACGTTTTCAAGGATTTTCTCATGCTTGTACTATTTTTCGCCACGTCCATATCGGACTCCATGTCTTTGTTTTGCTCCAACAGCCAAATAAACGTGCGAATACAAGGAAACGTTTTTGTTCTCAACACAATATTAAAATTAATAGCCAAGCCATTAAAAGCACATCTATCACGCCTAAAACTAATGGTTTCAAACCTTTTATAACGGCATTACACCAAAGAGACCAAGACTTAACAAATTAACGGAAAATAAATAATGTCTGAAAACACTGTTTTTAGGGTTCCGTACCCAAGGGTAAAAACGGGACCCTATCAGGCCTCCGTCACTCCATGTACTTGCGCGCTATAATTACCTACCGCCCGACTTAGCGGTCTCGGGCCTCCAGCGGTCCAAATTCAGTGCGGTTGTCGCAAGCGGAGCGCACGCACGCTGTTCAATTTTAATAGTTCCATTCGTTCGTACGCGTACCTACGATGCCGTCTGGTGCCTTATGTGCTGTAGATGGGTGCAAATCAAGTAAAAGAAGGGATAAACACCTAACATTTTTCCATTTACCTGTCAATGACGAAAGGTAAGTATTACTATTTTTTGTCGTTTAAACTATATTTTTATTATGTAGGTATTAAGCATTAGCTTGCCTTTCAGACACAGATTTACATAGTTTTGTTACATAGAAAAGTTATACTTATCATAAACACTATTTTAACAACGTTTAAAAAGCTATTTTTCTTAGAATAAAATTGTGATAATATTTGACGGACAGTCGCGCAAATACCTACATACGAAACTTCCAACACAAGTCGCGCGGCGCGGCGACCTGTCTCAACTTGTCGTGCTGATAGCGTAAAGAAATGCTCGTGCGATTCGCTCGCTCGCTTAGCCTCTCATATTTGGCTCTCAATATTTTTATTCATAATTTTGAAAAAAATATGAAACAAAGGCCGGGTAGTACTCTTTATGAAATTTTAAATGACATACATTTTGATTCTCCCTGCCCTTGTTTTCCAAAACAATATCTCATAAAACTTTTTATTAGATTCAGGATTTTTTCTACACTAAAATTTAACAACCGAGAATTTAGAAAGGGTAAGAAATTTATAAAAAATTATATAAAAATAAAACACATGTAACTTTTAAAGATTTTATTATTTCACCTACACATTGACGTCTATAATTATGTTTTATCTAGATGTATTGCACAATCAGCACCAATTTATAAAAAATATATTTTATAAACGATACAATTTTAAACTGCCACATATAAGTCAGAACATATTCACAGTTCTCAATAACATAGACACAAAAAGTTGTTTTTTAGGGTTCCGTACCCAAAGGGTAAAAACGGGACCCTATTGCTGAGACTTCGCGGTCCGTCTGTCTGTCTGTCTGTCTGTCTGTCTGTCTGTCTGTCACCAGGCTGTATCTCCTGAACCGTGATAGCTAGACAGTTGAAATTTTCACAGATGATGTATTTCTGTTGCCGCTATAACAACAAATACTAAAAACTGAATAAAATAAATATTTAAGTGGGGCTCCCATACAACAAACGTGTTTTTTCTGCCGTTTTTTGCGATAATGGTACGGAACCCTTCGTGCGCGAGTCCAACTCGCACTTGGCCGGTTTTTTTTATAATCAATAGGCTCGCGTTTGACCACTATCTCACCTGATGGTAAGTGATGATGTGGTCGACGGTGGAGCACGCTTGCCTAGAAATAACCTATTCACTCTTGACATAAAGACCCCTAGAATTTTATCGAAGAGGCAGCCCTGCGATTGCTGTGGGATCGCGCGGTGCGAAGCAATCACAACTGTACGCTTGAGCGTTTAGGCACATTTTAGCATGCAGTGTTTGCTGACGCTACGGAGTAGGCTATTATAGCAATAGGTATTGGACATTTTCTACTGAGTGAAGGATCTGTTACGTAGTAACTAATATGTAATCTGTGACCCTATTACTAAGACTCCGCGGTCCGTCTGTCTGTCTGTCTGTGACCAGGCTGTATCTCATGAACCGTGATAGCTAGACAGTTGAAATTCTCACAGATGATGTATTTCTATAGCCGCTATAACAACAAATACTTAAAATAAAATAAATATTTAAGTGGGGCTCCCATACAACAAACGTGTTTTTTTTGTATATTTTTGCGATAATGGTACGGAACCCTTCGTGCGCGAGTCTGACTCACACTTGGCCGGTTTTTAATTATAATTGGCGTTATTTCTGGTCTTGATATAATAGGTACAATAGCCCAAGTGACAGTTACAATGACAAATGTACCAGGAGTACAGTTTGTAAAGGAGAACCATTAAGACGACGACTAACGCCAACGACCTTGAGGGAACAAAACGCGCCCTCGTTTCTCACTCGCGCGACCCGAAATTTAGTAGTTTTTTGTACTTTTCTTATTATTCTAAGACTTTAAAAAAAAAGCTTCAGATCAAAATGTAGATAATTAAATTGTCTTTGATATGGTGTCGATTTCATTTAAATACGCCCAGCGGTTTTGTTGTGATTGTCGTGTTTTTGTCCGTTTTAGACATAACTTTACAAATTAATTACACTATGTTATACGAATAAAACTCAAATTCTGCTCAGATGAAATTATTAATAAAATGGTCTAATATAACATATATTTTTTCCAATAAATTACTACTAGCCGTTTAGACGTGATTCTCATTTTAAAATCAGCTACTCAAGGGAATCGGCGCCTTAATAACTTGGAAAGCAGTTATAATGCAGGATTTAATTATTTGTCTGTATTAATATTGTTAAGGCGCGGAAATGGGTTTGATTGAATCTTGGCAGATAGAATAGAATAGAATACTCTTTATTATGTACACCTGATAAGAGTTACAGAAAGTATAGATGAAGACAACATTACACTGGGTGACACAATGAGCGGCCTTATCGCTAAAAGCGATCTTTTCAAGACAACCTTTGGATGGATTTTAAAAATGAAAGGAAAGACAGTACTGTAGGTAGTCTTTGGTGTACTACTTATATAAAAATAAATACATATATAGATAAATATAAACAGTAACACATCATCATATCAGCCGAAAGACGTCCACTGCTGGACATAGGCCTCCCCCAAGTGTCGCCACATTGACCGGTCCCGTGCGTCCCGCATCCAGCGAATCCCCGCAACCTTCACCAGGTCATCGGTCCACCTGGTAGGAGGCCTTCCAACGCATCGTCTTCTGGTTCGCGGTCGCCACTCCAGAACTTTTCTGCCCCATCGGCCATCCGTTCTGCGAGCAATGTGCCCTGCCCACTGCCACTTAAGTTTGGCAATTCTTCGGGCTATGTCGGTAACCCTGGTTCTCTTGCGGATCTCTACATTTCTGATTCGATCACGCAAGGATACTCCGAGCATAGCCCTCTCCATTGCCCTTTGCGTGACTGTAAGCTTTCTGATGAGGCCCATTGTGAGCGACAACGTCTCAGAGCCATAGGTCATCACTGGCAACACACACTGGTCATAAACCTTCGTCTTGAGACACTGTGGTAAGTTGGACGAGAAGACACCGCGCAATTTCCCGAACGCTACCCAGCCGAGTCGGTCGGAGTCAGTAACACGTATGGAACAAAAACATAGAAATCAAGAAAAACAATTATTTAAGAAAGAGGTAGTGATTCTTCACCATAATTTTAAAAATGGGCAGAGATTGAGCACGCCTTACTGACACGGGCAAAGCATTCCACAACCGCATCGCTTGAACCGTGCTATAATTTAGATTTAATGCTTCGGAATTTGCCTTTTCTAATACATGCCACAGGTCTCCATCTCCAACCGTACACGTTGGAATCGATATTCGATATTAGGTCTGTAGCTTCTTACGAGTACAAGAATAATAGTATCCTTGAGACTTCGCTCCCTCCGGTGACTCAAAATCAATATCAATTTTTTTATTTCATATAGGCCTACTTGGGCACTTATAAAACATCGACAAAAGGTGCACGGTTCGGGTTGGTCGTTTCCTGTGGAGAAGAACCGGCAAGAAACTCCATGGTTACTCTTTTAAAAAAATGGTTTGGTTTTACAATATTTCCTTGTTACAGCATTAATACTTAGATATTTGGGGACAACGTAGGCCCGACAATAAGTCGTAAGAAAATCAAAAAAAAAAAGATTACATATTATTTAAACAAAAGAAAATAAAACGAGTTAAAAAGTTAACAAATGTTAACAAGCATCTAGAAGGCCTACAATGTTCACACATTTACAAAACAATCGGTAAAGGAATCTATACAAAAGTAAAATAAAAAAAGACTAAATCTAACTCACCAATCTATTATCCCCAAGTTATCAAACTCTAAAACAAACGGTTATTAATAAACGATGTACACCCATCCAAAGTACACTAGATCTGTTCTTCGAACTCGATAGCTACTGAACCCACCGTGACTAATGGCACTTTAGTTCCTGCTGACTTGTTTAGGCGTAATGTGGACTTAGTTCTTGAATAGTCAAAGTTTTGGAAAAATCTTGAGCTCAATCGTGTGCTTGTCTGCTTGACTTTGCATAGCTGTGGTGTTAGATTATGTTAATTAATTTGAATTTCATTTGTAATCAGCTTAAATGAGGGGCTAAATTCTGGCAGCGGCTTCGCGGTCCGTGTCAAAATTATCCCAAGGGTACTAACTCGGGGATAAAAGTATACTATGTCCTTATTCACGACATGGTCTGCTGAGAGTCATCCAAAACCGTTTAACCGCTAGGTTATAGGTATTTGGATAACGGAATGACGGAAACGGAATAAAATTGGATAACGAAAGAAGGAGGAGGTTCTATGTTCGACTTTATGATTGTTTTTTTTATTTTTAGGGTTCCGTAGCCAAATGGCAAAAAACGGAACCCTTATAGATTCGTCATGTCTGTCTGTCTGTCCGTCCGTATGTCACAGCCACTTTTTTCCGAAACTATAAGAACTATGCTGTTGAAACTTGGTAAGTAGATGTATTCTGTGAACCGCATTAAGATTTTTACTCAAAAATAGAAAAAAAACAATAAATTTTGGGGGTCCCCATAATTGAAACTGAAAAAAAAAAAAAAAAAAAACCATCAAACCCATACGTGTGGGGTATCTATGGGTAGGTCTTCAAAAATGATATTGTATTTCTAATATCATTTTTTTCTAAACTGAATAGTTTGCGCGAGAGACACTTCCAAAGTGGTAAAATGTGTGTCCCCCGCCCTGTAACTTCTAAAATAAGAGAATGATAAAACTAAAAAAAATATATGATGTACCATGTTACCATGTAAACTACCACCGAAACTTGGTTTGAACGAGATCTAGTAAGTAGTTTTTTTTTAATACGTTATAAATCGTTAACCGCAATTTACCAAGTACGGAACCCTTCGTGCGCGAGTCCGACTCGCACTTGGCCGGTTTTCTTGTTTATGTTCACCAATTGCTCCGTCAATTGTGGACCGATTTTGAAAATTCTTTTTTTTTTAAAGAGTATGTTCCCAAATTGGCCTCATTTTAATTTGGTAAAGATCTGATGAATAACTTCGGAGAAGTCGGTTTCCATAATGATAAAAATGGTACCTACCAAAGACATCGACTTCCAAAAAGAAAGTTATTTTTCACTTTGTAGTGTTTTTATTTGGAAGTAGGAAGTATTTTTTTGTAAAAAAGTGTTTTTAATATTCTTTTGGTTTGATGATGGATTCTGCTTTGACAACCACGATCAATTATTGTGCTTCAAGAAGTGTCAAAAGCTAATACGTAAGTTCTCTTCTGTCATCATGTGAGAGCTTTCATAGTAGCTTTTCCAATACAGGATCACTGGTTTTCACTAGCCAGATATTCTCGTCACCGTCAAAGTCATCTCAGTCATCAAGACTGGAAAATATCTAGCTTATCGCATCTATTCTTAATCCCAATTTATCTGGGTTTGCCGTACCATCTCTTCTTCTTTCAAACTTCTGTATTTTGTCGTCTGTTGTCTCTGGAGAATCTGAAGCTATATTTTTAGGGTTCCGTACCCAAAGGGTAAAAACGGGACCCTATTACTAAGACTCCACGGTCCGTCTGTCTGTCTGTCTGTCTGTCACCCTCTCTAGGCTGTATCTCATGAACCGTGATAGCTAGACAGTTGAAATTTTCGCAAATGAATACTAATAAAAACAGAATAAAATAAATATTAAAATGGGGTTCCCATACAACAAACGATTTTTTTTGCCGTTTTTTTGCCGAGTCCGACTCGCACTTGGCCGGTTTTTAATTTATTCAACACGTTTAACATAGCTACTCATTTACCGGTCATGTGATGTCCAATATTTACGAACAAACACATACGTAGGCCATTCACCTGCATGATCAGCGACTTTTTTGTTGCATAGTAATTACGTTAAGTTAATGTGGACGTTGCTTGAGAAATTAGATACCGTGTTGTCATCGGAAGTGAAATTATCGCTATTTTCTTCGACAATATAAAGTTTCGCAGTAGTTTTTAAAGAACTTTCGCTACAACGAACGTCGCGATAGTAAACATTCGCAGTAACGTTCATCGCAGTAAAGAACTTTCGCAACAACGGACGTCGCGATAGTAAACTTTCGCAGTAACGTACATCGCGGTAATGAACTTCGCAACAATGGGGTACACCCGCTATATAACGCAAGCCCCTCAATCTGTATGAAACACCATCATCGCTTACCATCAGGTGAGATAGTGGTCAAGCGCGAGCCTATAGATTACAAAAAATAAAAAACCAAGCGTGCAACTTTTTAGGGTTCCGTAACCAAAGGGTAAAAACGGGACCCTATTACTTAGACTTAGCGATCCGCCCGCCCGTCTGTCTGTCTGTCTGTCTGTCCGTCTGTCACCAGGCTGTATCTCATGAACCGTGATAGCCAGACAATTGAAATTTTCACAGATGATGTATTTCTGTTGCCGGTATAACAACAAATACTAAAAACAGAATTAAATAAATATTTAAGTAGGGCGCTTGATGGTTTTTTGTGATAATGGTACGGAACCCTTCGTGCGCGAGTCCGACTCGCACTTGGCCGGTTTTTCACACACAATTTCAAAACAAATTTACTTACCAATGAAAGAAATTATTTCCAATGCCTCGACCATCTTTTTCTATACAGTCTTTACAGTTCAAAATACATAATTATGATTTTTTCTAGATTTCGGTGGATTTTCGGTGCAGATAATGCTAAATGAAAAGCTCAAAATAAGATTTCGAATTTTACTCCGTTTTTTGACACGCAAAGTATACACGCATACAATCGCGTCATCTAGTTAGATTTATATCTGTGGTCAGAAAATACTCAAGAGCAGCGTTTTTTTATTTATGATATTTCGAAGTGGTATAAAGGAAAGGTCATCAACTCGTATTAATAATATAATTACTGGTCCTACCTGCGCTTCTGTTAAGTTCATTTGACGCTTAATTTTCCTGTTCCAAATCCCCCAAACGTCACAGCTCATGAATATGGTTTTTACTGTTTTAAAGGCAAATTATTTTATAACAACAATGAGTAATAGTTAGTTTTGTTTTTTTTTAATGTATTAATGCACCTAATACTGCCAGTTAGTTAAGTTTTAGAAGAAAATCAACAAGTCCGTGATTAGACCTGTCATGCTGTATGGATCAGAATGTTGGCCTGTGAAAAAGACGGATGAAAAGAGATTGCATGTAGCAAAGATGAGAATGTTAGATGAATGTGCGGCCTGACAAGATTGGATAAAGTGAGAAATACCTTTGAAAGTAGCGCCAGTGACAGACAAGTTGAAAGGAAACCGTTTGTCCTGGTATGGTCATGTGATGAGGAGGGATGAATCGCATGTTACTAAAAGAGTTATGAATATAAATGTGGATGGATGGAGAGGGAGGGGACGGCCAAAGAAAAGATGGATGGACTGGGTGAGGAGTGATATGAAACAAAAGGGAGTCAGTGATAGCCTGACAGTGGACAGTACGGTATGCAATGATATTCAAATAAACAGATATGTTATAAGCGCGGGCATTGTGAAGACTCGAATAGGACACAATTGTGACCTTTAGTCTTTGGTTTATGTCACGCATGGCGAAGAGCGATAGGCTTTGTTGAAACAAATAAAAAAAATGCCATCGCGTGTATTTAGAAAGTGTAACAATTATGATACTAAAGTAAATAAAACAGAAGGGATCTCATACTATACGTAAGTACGCAATACACCTAAATTTACAATATTCTTTTTATTTTTTCCTAATTTTCTGATATTTGGAGGTTAGAAAAAGAAAAAAACATTGGTGGTCAGAATAATGTTTGTTTACATTCACACGCAAGTGACAAACACTTCTCTTTTTTTCTTGTTGGTTTTATCAAGCCATCCCTTTCGACTTGTAGTGAAATGTCAGATGAATAAAAAGTGTGTATGCCGCTGCTGCTTATTTAAATATCATTGACGGTATGGAAGAAGAAAACGTGTTGCGCCGACACCAAGTAACATAGGATAAGGGCAGGAAAATGATGACTCCTCGAAGGGTTAAGCAAAACCTATAGTACATCCAGGACGAGCTTATTGCCATCGATAGCTTCAAGTCCAGACTCATTCTCTTTTTCATAATCCTCCGTTATGTTTTAACTCGCCGGTTTTCCAAAAAGGAGGCGGTTCTATGTTTATTTTTTTCTATTTTCTGTTTGTGGACTGATTTCGCCGTCAATTTTATTATGGACCGACTTTGAAAATTCTTTTTTTTTTGTTGTAAGTGTATGTTCCCAAATTGGTACCCTGGTGAAGATGTGATGAAGAAATTCGGAGATATACAATATAACTCTTCAATAAATGACGGCAAATCTCTCGGGATTGCTGCAATTGCAATCGCATGTCTGTTTATTGTTTAATACCATTTAATAACACAACATCACGCCAGTACGCTCTTAAAGGGGATCGCAGATTTGTACAGTTCACCTTGGTACACTCTCATTGCACCGGTTATGTACAAGGTTCATGATATTCGGGTATACTATTCTGGCCTTACTAAAGAACTTGCCTATTAGGTACAAATGAAAAGTGAAAATATAAAACTTCTTTACAAAAAAACTACTACTGACTTCCAAATAAAAACAATACAAGTGACCATAACGAAAAAAATCGTACCTACCAAAGACACTGACTTCTGACACGGGATCAGATTAGATTTTATTTTATTTTTGTTTATGACATACATACATACATACATACATAAACTCACGCCTTGTTCCCATGGGGGTAGGCAGAAACTACAGAACGCCTGCTACGATCCTTACATACTTCTTTTGCTTCACACACATTCATACATCTAGTCATACACACACGCCGGTTATGGGTACTGCGCACTTGGCCTTTCTGAAGAACATCACCTATAAGGTCTATGTATGTCTTTTTAGGGCGTCCCCTCCCGGCGTTTCTATTCGAGTCTGCCTTGTAAATATCTTTCGTTAGTCGCCTTTCATTAATCCTCTCAACATGGCCAAACCATCTTAACATACTCTTTTCAATTTTAGTTATGTTTTTTTCTATTTTTGTTTATGACATATACGTTCAAATTGTAATTTTAATTTAATTTATAGCATTGTATTACTTTAATTATTATTGTTACTATAATTTTGCATGCCTAAATTGGTGGAACACGGTTGACTGCGCATTCACCTGACATCTGGAAGTTTATTTTTATGTACTGTGTTGAGCAATAAATGAATTTGATCTAAGATAGAGCTTCATTCGGCGCTTTACTTGTTGATTCTGGCTTTTAGGAGTTGCAGTAGTTTCGGAATAGTGCGGTGGAATTGTCCCAAACTTAAGTCCAGACATACACTCACAATATACTAAATTCTATCCAGTGTAATAAACTGTTTAGATTGGTTGAATACCACAAATCATCTTTTGCAGAAGAGAAAATAAACTTAATAATTATTATAATCTATCCATCAACAAACTATTCAAACAGAGTGCATACTAATTGAAAACGTAATTGCAGAATGCGCAATTACAACAGCGGTATTCGCTACCTACAAAATTAAGCTTAAGACCACACCTAAGACATCAATGCGTGGGATCACGCCCATAGCTTCATAATTGAGAACACACCGTCTATGCTAATACGAGCATCAAAACACCAACTTATTTATACACTCTAGACAGATGAAAATAACCTTTAGGTCTTTGCAATAAGGTGTAAATGGATGGCGTTGATAAAATTGCAGGAGTTGAAGTAGTGAATCATAGCAGATGAGTCCCATTCCCCGCGGAAGGCAGTATTGCAGTAATGAAACTGGTCATAGAGACTTAGCATGGGCGTGGATTCTCCATAAATGTTATCAAGACAATTAATGTAGTCGTTGATAATTATTGGGGTTTAACGAAATATTGCTTTAACGAAGTGGATTTGAACGACCACACGCATGAGCTTAATCTGCACGACGATGTAAATTGCTGCGGTTATAAGCTCATTTGTGTTCATAATCCTGAAACCTTTCTTTTAACACTTACGGGGAGTGGGTAACTGAATCTGGACCACACATATTATATCATCTACTATATAAAAATAAGTCGGGTTTCTTGCTGACGATATAACTCGAGATCGGACGAACCGATTTCCATCGTTTTGCATTCGTTGGAAAGTTCTCGGGCTCTGTGTGGCTTATAGGTAGGGTAGGGTAGGGTATGGTAGTGTAGGGTAGGGTAGTGTAGGGTCGGGTAGGTTAGGGTAGGGTAGGGTAGGGTAGTGTAGGGTCGGGTAGGGTAGTGTAGGGTAGGGTACGGTAGGGTAGGGTAGGGTAGATAAATGTTTGGTCTTTTTATGGCAAAACAAAGTTTGCCGGGTCAGCTAGTATTATTATGAATTTCTGGATAAATAATGACATTCGCATGGGTTCATTTTTGAGGTTAAGCAACTTGCCGAAGTCAGTCCGTGGATGGGTGACTATCCATAACTTACCGAAACCCCTGCGTACCTCGGACGCTAAGCCATTGGTCCTAGCTTCTTCTTCTTCTTTTCGAGTTGATGGAAAACTATTTATAAAGGGGAATGCCCACAGTCCATAGACACTTTGGCCCTGGGTGCCCACATATAAAAGCATATGTAAATGATAATATGCTATTTAAAGAATTAAATGGTATAGGAATTGGTTTAGAAAAAAGTCCGGATTGTTAAGATATTAAATGGTCTTTTATTTCACAAATACAGTTTTATAACAATCATTTTTCTATAATACATACGTATATTATCCAGTTTTTTTTAGATCTATTATGTATTTAATGATCTTATACATCATTTGCATCATAAACAATTAGTACATCATCCAGAAATTGAGAAGGAGGGAAAATATCAGCCTGATGCCGTGCCCAACCCAAATACCATATTACTGTCATAATATGTGCACCGCATCCTACCGTTCGACGGCCAAGAATACAATTGCAACAGTACTTTTTAATTGCACTTCTACCAGCAACAAACAAAACAAACAAAATAATACAAATGCAAACGGGTTGTGATTATTTAGTTATTTACTGATTTACACATATGACAGATAACCGTGCTGTCATAATGTCAGATTCGATGTTGCCACATAACAGACATAAAAATCCATGAATCGATATCGATTTTTTGTAATACACGAATTAATCAACGAACGAAGTAATGAAAGCGCCCTTAAGATTATTATTATGTTTATTTTAGTTTTTATAATTCTGTTATTAATGTATTTTGAAAAAAATATAAGAATGACAGTTAAATTGTGCAGTACCGTTTTTGTTATCAACTAGCAATTCGCTTGTTTAATTATCATAACACCATAATAATAATCGCAAAAAACTAATAATATTGGCATTATAATAATTACACCATAAAAAATCTATTGAATAAAAGATAATCCAGTATATTTTGAATGAAATTAATAATTGGCAACACTTTTTATTTTACCCTCAAACCAATGATTACATTATTTCATTTGATTTTTTCAGTACTTTTTTGTTTTGCAAAAATGTTGCAATCTTGTTTCGTTAAATGAATACCGCGATTAATAAATATAAAACAATATCTTTTTTTTTAACTAAAACAAATTGTTGGGCGTTTCGTGGCCAAAAATGGGCATTGCCCTTTTGGGTAAAGCATAAGGTCTTCCAAACTGCAGGTGTATGGGCACTTGGGACACTGCAGCATTTGTGCCATATTTTGCAAAAGGAAACCACACTCACACAGGGTATCAGACGGGTCTATAAAACCCCATTTTGCCAAATTTCGTTTGCAACGGCCTACTTGGGTGCTAGCTGTCCTTGTAGATCTTTGAAAGTCGTTACGTATAGTCAGAAACCAGAAAATCTGAAACCAGTATTGCGAAGGGGTCCAGATTACGCAGATACTGGGTTGTGCAGTCCACATAGGCAGTAGCTCCTTGTAAAATACCCACACAGCCCACCTAGCTGCATCAGGTTAGACTGGAAGCCGACCCCAACGTAGTTGGGAAAAGACTACGCAGATTGGTCGAATTATGACCAATCTGCGTCTGCTCATTTCTGAAGAAAGGACCACACACACACACACTTAGCACCAAATCAACGAACCTCATCATTTTCCCTCAAAGAATCCTCAGACACTTCTGTATTCCGTAACATCCTCCAGCTGTTAGATGTTGAACAAGATTACGATGATGCTTAAGCTTTCCAGACAGGTTTGGGTCAAGTCCACTTGGCACGTGCCGCGGATTACGATTGAGATGGACGTCTTGTGAATTGACTGATTTACTTTGTTTAGATCTTGCGAAAGTGATTCGATATTGGCATTTAAATTAGCTTGTACGTTGGTGTAAAGCTTTTGATTTCTATTAACCCTTTTATTTGGATTTCTGCCTTCTAACCCTCTTTCAAACAAAAATTGAAGAGAGTCCTCTTTGAGAAGGGTAGGTAACGCACCTGTGGTTCCTCTACACCCTAATTCATAATCATCATATCAGCCGAAAGACGTCCACTGCTGGACATAGGCATCCAGGGCATCCCCGCAACCTTCACTAGGATATTGGTCCACCTGGTGGGAGGCCTCCTAACGCAACGTCTTCCAGTTCGCGGTCGCCACTCCAGAACCTTTCTGCTCCATCGGCCATCCGTTCTGCGAGCAATGCACTATAATTGCATCGACAGCGTAAAACACGCAATGAATACTGTTGAGCTGGCAAATTGCAAGCTAGCGCGCGATCTTTGGTTTTTAGGGTCCTGCATCTGGCTTTGCAGATAGGCGGCGGTGACCACTTAACCATCAGGTGGGCCACCTGTTTCTTTGCTACTCTAATATCATAAAAATAAACTATCTAAACTACTCCGACCTAAACAACGTCACACAGGGATAAAACAAAGGAAACTTAACTCTACAAACACAATTTCGGCAGTTCTGAACTCCTAAACGACCGAACTTTCTATACATCTGGCTATTAAGCCACTTTATCATGTACTAGCTGACCTCCGCGGCTTGCTCCCGTCAACTGGCTATCTAGATAGATACCTACCACAAACAAACAAACTCTTCAGCTTTATAATATTAGTATACATGTTGAGAAAACTTCTTCGCAAATGAACAAATTTGATTACCATAAAAAAAGGTTTATAGTGAGTCAATCTTAAAAGATAGACATATGCTGTCACGGTTTTTTTTTTAGAACTTTTAAAGAGGAACAATTCCATCTTACATGATATTAAGAGGCGAGTCCTTAAGAAACACCTAAAAAGGCACTTACAGTTTTCGTTATTTCTAAAGATTCACCGCGCTGAATTACACAAAAAAAAATATGAAGAACCTTAACAGATGTGCCAACAGTTTCACCGCGAGATATTTGTAAAACCATCCTAAATTTCTAAAAAAAAAATTGTTGAAATCTCTCAAAAACATCTAAATCGACCTTTTCTATTTGCACTATTGTCATAATTCTAGAAGATTTTTTATAAATCTCTTTAGATATATCGTGACACGAAAGTATGAATATGACGTTCACCGTTTTATTTATCTAATAAGTCACACCAAATTATAGTAATCCACGTTTCAACATTGTTATTTTTTCTACACAAATTGTTTTCTATTCCCCATACATTTTAGTATGGAGCGTTACGCTCCAGTAATTTGTTTTATAATCGACCACGCGCGCGAAAAATTTTCAGTGTCGTCTTAGACTCCAAGGTGAGAGCACGTCCGTTTTTTTTCCGAGCCGAGTTCGCAAAACGTCTACGCACACATACACAATAGACATAGGGTGGGTCGCGAGTGTCGTGACATGACTGTAGCACTATTCAAGCAATAAGATAAAATGGACCAAATCATGTTATTGGTAATCATGTGTCTTGTAAGCCATACTATTGCAAGCAACTGAATTCAACAAATATAAATGGTGAAATTGGCACTGATAAAAAAAATTGCCGGTAATGAAAGCTTACACCTTTTTTATTGCCGTAATAAAACTTGTCTCAAGATTAGTTAACAATGCTAAAAGCTTAATTTATAAAGTCAATAGTAATATAGCAGAGGTTTTTAAAAGTGTTGTTGCAAAGTTCGTAGGAGGAAAACTAATTAATTTCTCAACTAGACAAACTTACGCAGCTCGTTGTGCAACGTGCGTTGTGGCATTTAACATTAAGCAGCCACAAACCTACTTGTACAATAAAATCATACACAAAATACCTAACATATTTATAAGCCATCATGAGTTGAAAAAACCGGCCAAGTGCGAGTCGGACTCGCGCACAAAGGGTTCCGTACTTGGTAAATTGCGGTTTACGATTTATGACGTATTAAAAAAAAAACTACTTACTAGATCTCGTTCAAACCAATTTTCAGTGGAAGTTTTCTTGGTAATTAATGTACATCATATGTTTTTTTTAGTTTTATCATTCTGTTATTTTAGAAGTTACAGGGGGGGGGGGGGACACATTTTACCACTTTGGAAGTGTCTCTCGCGCAAACTATTCAGTTTAGAAAAAAATATAATAGAAACCTCAACATCATTTTTAAAGACCTATCCATAGATACCCCACCCGTATGGGTTTGATGAAAAAAAACAAATTTTGTTTCAGTTTCAAGTATGGGCACCCCCAAAATTTATTGTTTTTTTTTCTATTTTTGTGTGAAAATCATAATGCGGTTCGCAGAATACATCTACTTATCAAGTTTCAACAGCATAGTTCTTATAGTTTCGGGAAAAAGTGGCTGTGACATACGGACGGACAGACAGACAGACAGACAGACAGACATGACGAATATATAAAGGTTCCGTTTTTTGTTTGCCATTTGGCCACGGAACCCTAAAAAAGGTTCTAGATCTAAGCAATAAAATAAATAAATTAGAGAACATCATTCAATCAAGCATTATTTTTTGTACTTATCATAATAATAATTTAAATGTTGTATTACATATAGTAATTATTTTTTCTAACAATCAAACTACACAACCGATTACACTGTGACCCCACCCTTTATTCACGACTATATTACTATGGGCACGCGTGCCGTGCGGAGCGGTGAATCAATAGCTAATACATTGCGCGTTTTTGAGACAAGCTTACAAATCCTTCAGAAGCGAACGCGCATTGAAGCTATATCATGCCCGTCGCGCCGCATAATTTTTCACTTGTTCTTGGGTGCGTGTACACTACAATGTGTGATGCAAATGTGTTAGTGAAAATGTCGATGTGTGGGTTCTAAAATAAGTTCTCACGCTCGCAAACCTGCCTCTTAACGTAACTTAAACCGCTTACGCAGCGCACGCAACGGAAGCTCTCAAAAAGGATTTTTTTTTCCCGTTTTTGCAACATATTTCATTTATGCTCCGTTCCGGTCGTATCGTGATGCTACATAGCCTATAAATGAACTATCCAACACAAAAATATTTTTTCAATTCCAACCGCAAGTAGTTCCTGAGATTAGCGCGTTCAAACAAACTCTTCAGCTTTATAATATTAGTTTAGATTGTAGAGTAGGCCGAATATCGCGAAACCAGGGATGTTACGGAGCTTCGACTCCGGTTCCGTTAAGTCGGAACTTCCGATTATTATTACACCTTCGGTTCCGACTTCGGCTCCGACACTTTGAAATCGAAGGTTTTAATCGGAGGTCGAAACATAGCGGCGGCGGCGGCCTGTGCCTACTTTGGGTTTAAATTCATTTATTTTAATTTCTTGTTTATTTGGAAATATGCCAATTTTTTTTCATTGTTTGCGTTTTATTTTATAATTGAAAATTCAAAGGAAAAAAATTTGACTAAATGTTTTATTTGTCCTTAAATAAAAATTCTCTGTCATGCCACCACTTCTGATCCTGCCTCCGACTCCGATTCCGATTCCGACTCCAATAAAGCAAATTTAAAAACTCCGACTCCGAATTCGGTACCGATAAAACTACCTCCGTTACATCCCTGCGCGAAACCCAAACTGTCCAATTTAGCCCAGTTTAGTTTGGTATTTCCAATTAGTGGACCGAGTGCACTTACACAGTTTGCCCGTAGTCTATGTAGTGTAGTATAGTGTATAGTCTATCTAGTCTATTGTCTATGCGTAGACGAGTTTTGTACTAACCGAGGTTAATAGGGTTACCTCGAGTTTTCTACAACAATATGTCGCCGTTTATTGCTGTGGAACTACCGTGGTTTATGTTAAAAGTTTACAGGAGTCAGTGCAGCAAACTTTTACTAACTACTGGCGTAACATAAGCTCTTACTGTACCATTATTAGAATCGAATAATGTTTAATAATGCACTGGATTACACCCAGTGGCGTAGCGTGCCTTGGCGGGGCCCAGTATAAAAAATAGTTTGGGGGCCCTTATGAAGGGTGATTTCTCACAAAAGACAAAAAAAATATTGCATAAAATTAAAAGAAATATTTATTCATCATAATTATCTATCTGTCACTTTTTCCAAAATGTTTACAAACAATGCAAATTAAATATACACTCTCCTTGCCTTTTTTCCGCAAACAGATTTATTAAATCATTTATAGCTGATGATGACTTTAGTTTTTCTAAAGTTTCTGCCTCTATGGACAAAATAGAGACAGATCTGACAGGCGTTCATGTCCCATCGAAGTTCTTAGGTAATTTTTTATCAGTTGTAATTTTAATTTACGCACGTTGGGGGCCCCGTATAATTGATACGGCAGATACGGCGGTAGCTACGCCCCTGATTACACCCGGCTTCTGATTTGAGTATGTATTTCAAATTGAGAGCTTAACAAATGTCGAAATTTTACATAATCATTTCAAAGTCTAATTTGTGCGAAAACTTACTTGTACGAAACTCGCAAATACTGCCTTCTAGTTACTCCTGTCTGGGATTTTACATAAAATTTATACGTTATAGCGAATGCCCTGCGGTTTCACCCGCGTAGTTTCCGTTTCCGTGAGAATACAGGGATAAAAAGTAGCCTATGTCACCAGCTTCCCAACGAAGAAAGAATTTTTTAAATCAGTGCAGTAGTTTTTAACCCCCGCCAGAAAAAGAGGGGTGTTATAAGTTTCACGTGTGTTGCTGTGTATCGGTGTATCTTTGTGTCTGTCTGTGGCATCACAGCGCCTAAACGAATGAACCGATTATGATATAGTCTTTTTTTTTGGAAAGTGATTTTGTCGAGAGTGTTCTTAGCTATGTTTGAATAAAATCGGTTCAGCCGTTCAAAAGTTATGGGCGTTTTACTATTTGACTCGGGGTGTTTCCGCAAGATAAATGTGTCGGGGGTTATTTAAATTTTGAAATTTTACTTGTTAAGTTTATTCGTTACATACATAAATACAAATCTTTCTTTTTTTATAATACTAAGTATAGATGGGGTTTGGCAACCTGTAGGTAATTATTACTGACTGAATTACCTTCACCACAATCCTAAGCGATGTCTTTGCATAAACTCTCTTTTATACAAGGTTGCCTCCTGAAACCCACCTTCATAAAACTAAAGTAATGTTACACTGTACCTAGTAAAAAGGGCTATTTACGATAGCGCAATATAACCGCGAATTTATATCCACGCAGCGTCTAGGCAAGTTCGCGAACCGATCGGTTAGAAACATTGCCAATAAATAATATCGTAGTAAATGTCGGGTATTCAAACGTGCTTGTATAAAGAGCAAATTGTATTGCCACGGGTATGGACCATTCCGGCTTAGACAGGAGTTCAAATAAATCATAGAAGTTTACTGTCTTAAAATACATCAACAAGTCTGAGTCCGATTCCTGCAATTACAGGTTTCTAAGATACCTTCTGCAATTCTATATAACACGAACCCTTTTTTTTTTTTGCTTGCATACTGCGCTACCACGGGCAGATAGCGCAGTTATGTGGGACTCTAACCCACTAAAACTCCACGGTGTCCTCCTGTGCCGCTTATGGCGGAAACACGGGTACGCGTTAGCACGCACCGCGAACCTGCCGCGGCTGTCCGTCACCGGACCCTCCTCTGGGGAGTACCCCCCATCACCGGCGCACCAGAACACACTGAGCGCCGTGATCACCCCAGGGACCAAACCAGCACATGGGTGCCAGATGACCCCGTGTATGGCACCCTTGGTCCCCTTGTGACGGGTCAGGGTCAATGGCCCCGCCACTTACCATTTTTGTGCCGCAGGGGATAGGGAAAGCGGCCAACGCTATACCGGCACTCGTCCTCCCCTGCGGCCCCACCTCGTCCGCCATCAGACGGTGGCGACCCCGTCTAGGCCGCGGAAGGTAGGGAGAGCGGCGCATCGCAATATCGGCACTCCTCTCCCGCCGCGGCCTCCAACCCTCAGCCGCGATATCGTATGGGTATGGGAGACCCCCTACGACATCGCGGCCCGCCTCAGTTGCGATGTCGCCTAGGCAGCACCGCAACCTACATGTTGGCCGCTACGTCGTCGGCTTATCGGCAAAAGCCCTGACGAGCGGCCCCTCCTCGGGTTCCTCTTCGCTTCACCGTGGGTGACCAAGCCACGGTTACTGAGCCCCCCCGCATCGACAATGCGGGAACCCACCGGGGGGAATATAACACGAACCCTGCCGACAAGTGATGATTTCCGGTAGAAATCACTTCATCATCATCAGCCTTTTAATGTTTCCACTGCTGGGACACAGGCCTCGTCTGTAAGAGAGAATGAGCCGTAATCCACTGCTGACCCGGAAATATGTTCACACACATACATCCAAATCTAATGAACACACTACGACGTCGTCAACGAGGGACGCAGCACGGCGCGGCCCGTCGTCCGACAGTTGAAATTTTGCTTGGCAATGCAATTTTTTAACAAAAAGCCTTAACATTTTCCCCTATCTAGGAGCTATCCTGCCATTCTTCGTCAAGAGGTCCTCTGGCTAACCTAAGTATACTTCTAACTCTTAAGTGAAGTATCTCTTGTAGTCCTCGACACGTCTTGAACTCACTTTGAAGCTTCGGAACGACTTTATCAGATTAGATGCGACTGTGCGATTATAGGCGATCAGGTGTATAGCTAAGAATATTCACCTGTTATGACAGTACAGTGATCTGTTGGAAGTGTTGAATACAGAGTGATGGGTGGTGGCCCAAATGATAAAGGACCACATGTTGTCATTGGTTGAGTCTCGCAAAATGATATCAGCTCGGAAACGCCCACTGACTGTGAAACAGTGGTCTTTAAAAGCGTACATAAATATTATTGGGCACCCTAAAGGACCAAAATTTGATTTTAGCGTTGCGTAAATGTTTGCAGTGCTTTCTTTAACCCAATAAATAATATCTTATCATACCCACGAGGTGAGAAGAGATTCCTCTTCAAAAAAGGGACGTAACGCATCTGTGGTACCCACGGTATAGCAGAGAGAGATCCAGTTTGCAGATGGTTGTGGTGTGATGGGCCTGATAGTTTGCCACACTATTGCTTAAAAAAAAACAAAAAGCAGACCAACTAAATTATCTTAATTTTTTCTTCTAGACTAGACCCCTCTTCATCTTTAGTTATCAAATGCCTTATAATAAAATGTAATTTTCTTCTCATGTATCAGCCCTGTTTGCTGCGTATACCGTTACCGACGTATAAGCCAATATCTTGGAAACTGGTTCAATGCTAGCGATCCTTGTTAGGATACTAAATCCATCACGATTGTATACAATGTGCTGTTATAACATCGGCGTAACTTAATGTATACGTGGATGGGATTTTTATACGAATTTATGATGCTGAAAATAGATATGGAGGGAATGGATAGCTAATCATAAATTTTGTACTCCATCTTGATTATTTTATGCGAAGGCTTTGCTGAATACTGTAATATGTTTTTTGTTGTATTATAATATGCGTTGTATTCTATTTTGAGGTAGATTATCTAAAAGAAATAGGAAATGGCATAGGTACTTGTACTATCTTCTAGTGACAAATGATTAATTAAATATTGTGTGTATGTTGAAATTTACTGTGTAAGGCATAATAGATCGCTACGTACTGGATTAACTAAAAAATGTTTTTTTTAAAAATGCTTTTTTTAAAACATCCTTTTCTTGTATTCTTCTCAGCAAACCCTTTCATTTGATACCCATATCATGGCAGTGCACAAAAAATAACTAGTCCGCTATCTTTGGCCGTCCGCCATATTGGATTTAGAATGGCGTCACTTAGCTAACCATTCATTGTCATGTAAGTAAGATGAAATTTTGCATACACGTTTAGTTTGACGTGTATGCAAAATTTCATCTTAATTGGTGGAGGATAACTCAAGATTTGACGCGAACACACTTATATACATACATTGCAAGTTAAATAAAAGCTTGTAAAAATGAGTCGTCTTCGCGAGAACAAGATAATGGACATTAAAAGAAATGAAGAGCATACTCACCTTGTTTATAAAAGTAATATATTAATAACATAATCTTAACGTATCGTATTTATTGTTACAGGCGTCTATGGACCTTCCCCCGGACAAGGCGAAACTCCTGAGGAACTACGACCTGGAGAAGAAATGGGAGATCATCTGCGACCAGGACATGGTGCAGGCCAAAGACTCGCCAGCACACTACCTCAACAAGCTCAGAACGTACCTCGATCCTAAGGCGTCCAGGAGTCACAGGGTATGTACATACATAGATTTATTGTACACCACAAAAATATATATACAGGACAAACAATCATAAAAGCAAGTGTAGAATGGGCGGTCTTGTCACTCAGGGTAATCTCTTACAGACAACCCTTGGATGGACTGAACGAGAGGAGGAATAGTGAGGAGAGGAGGTTTAGTGTATGAAATAGAGGATAAAACAGTGTGGAGCCGATAGTTGAAATTGATACGAACATCATAAACTCCTTCTTCATCTGCCACAATGGCGCAACACAATTTAGGCGATATAGCTCACGTATTTTGTGAGAAAATTGAAAGTGCAAATCGGTCGAATTGCATAACACTGCGTCCATGAAGACGTACGATATAAATCGAATCGCGTCGAGTCGTCAGAAAGGTCGCGTTGACTTTGGTGACTAATATAATGAACCAAAGAGCTTAGCCAGTCCTTTATGTAGGGTAAAGATTGGTAGGCTGACTTTTGAAAAAATCAGTGACTAATAATCCATCCATACTTTAGTCACTGACTTTGGCAGGGAACGAAGTTAATAAGACCTTTGCATCTTTGAATACTAGGGTCATGTTCAAGATGCCATCATGATGCCGACAATTGAATGGTGCTGTCGGCTCTCTTTTGTCTCGCACTGGAATCATTATATTATTAAAAAAACGTCATAATACCTGATCCTAAAAGTCTTTACCTCTTCGTCGTGTTAAAACTTTAATAAAGACATCAGGATAGATTCTACAATTTTATATCGCCGTGTAGATAATATCGTTACAACTTACAAGACCACCACATTGTTCCCTCCACCACCGTCAAAGGATACTATAGAAACGTTGAACAAAGTTGCCAAGCTCGCCGTATTCGGCGATACCGTTACACTTGGTAAACAATGAGTGGCTTTAGCGAGCGATAGAGATCTGTGGCCGCCGGCAATTTGTGGCTACGACACTATTGTGCACGGAAACTGGCTGGAAAGGACTGGGTTTGCCTGATGGGATGTTAAACGTCTTATGTTTTGCGCTACGATGTCATTTCTTGAAGTTATATCATTCTTCCGGCCTTACACCAATTTGTTTGGGGTCTCGTCTTCGTCTTTCAGAACTTTATTCACAGTTATCTCAATGGTCACCTTCTTTCTATCTATGCTAATATTATAAAGAGGAAAGATTTGTATTTTTGTATGTTTGTAAGTAACGAATAAACTTAAAAACAACTGGACCTATTTCAAAAATTCTTTCTTCGTTGGGAAGCTACACTATCCCCGGGTGACATAGGCTACTTTTGATCCCTGTATTCCCACGGGAACGGGAAATACGCGGGTGAAACCGCGAGGCGTCCGCTAGTCTTACTTAAACTTGTTGTCTTCTTGTTTAAGAATCTTCTGTGGTTTAAATAAAGCCTATTGCAGTCCTCTTCTAGACTTTGCCTCTCCTGAGTTGTTACAAACAAGATTCTCCGACTTTCCTATCCAGTCTGTCTCAGATGTCTTTTTGGCTATTTTTTTTTACACCCGAAAAGTTTTGTTCTCTTCTAAGCTGAGGAAGAACTAACTAACGGCTTTCCGCCTTTCTTTTCCAAATATCCGAACCAACTTTTTGGTATAGTTTTTCCTAGGCTTTCTAGAATTTCGTTAACTCTTGTGCTTTATCAGCACAATGTTTTAGGTACTTAAGTTCGTGTGAGGTCGTGTGACTTCCAACGTCAAACACCATGTTTCCTACACGATAAACTTAGAAAACCCCTCAAGCTCTTAGTCCCGTTACATGTCGCGAACAATGAGCAATACATCACGTATTATCGATAGGGATCGCTGGCCAGCTACAATTTGTGGGCAATCCCTTCCCAAGCTTCTGTTCAAGTGATCGTTACGACTAATGGCTTAAGGCCCTTTATGGTTTCTTTAATGTTCTGGGAATCTGAGAAAATACTTTGCTCCTTTTAGGAATTCTGTTCACAACTTTATTGGCTTTTCTATTGCGAGTTTCCGAAGTCGTTTAGAACGTTTGGAAAGCTAGACGTCATTTAGTCGTTTGATTCCATTATCAGTGTCTGTCCTATCTTCAAGGAGCATCAAAAATTTAATTGAAAGGGAAGGTTGGGTTGATTTCATGGCATTATTATTTTATGTCTTGTTAATAGTATTTTTTTCTGTTGTCTGGTTTGAAGTGAAGAAGTGCTTTACGAGTGTATTTGCATTTGCCTACAGTTAGTGCAAAATGAATAAAACTTGTTCTAAAGGACCGACTTTTTATTCGGTTTCACAAATATTAAATCCTGTCAAGCTCCTCAAAATTTAGTAGTTTGCATCAATGCACATTATTGGAAAACTTCGAGAGCCTTAACAAACTTCAACAAATAGCTGATTGAGAACCTTCACATATTTCACAATGAACCGCGTCATATTTGACCCACTTTTGAGGCAGAATAAACTTGAACTATTACCACAATTACCAGGTTATTGATATGACCTCGAGATTCGGGACAAACAAATAAACAGACTCCCGTTGCTGTAGCTACAGCCTTCTCTATAGCTAAGCGTAATGCTGTAGTAGATTTTATGGGCACGTTCCATTACCATGTTTAGAGATTTGTTTGTGAATAGCGGATTATTGTGTTTGTTTAGGAATGGGAGAAAATATACGAAGATATTGTTTGTCTTGTTCTGAGTGATTGGATATTGAAGATAAGTGATGCATTTCTTCGTCTTGTTTATTGATTTGTTTTTATGTTTTGGGATGGGTCTTGTATCTTCATATGGCTTTTAAAAGGCTGTGGATCATTTTTACCCGACTGCCGAAGGAGGGTAATGTGTTTATGAGTATATGTATGTTTGTTCCTATGTGGCGTTCTAGGGACCAAACGCATTTGCCGGCTTTGATGATTCAAACATTAATCGATTCGTCTTAACCTTGCGAGTGTCACTGGCTACATTAAAAATGTGAAATAGAAAAATGGCGGATTTTGGGCCAATATTTTGGGGACCCAATATTTTTTTACCTTAATTGTTCTAAATAAAAAATAAATTTAAAAAACCCGACTGCTTAAAAAGCGAACTAAAAAGACGTAAGCATGAAGAAAATCATGCTGTGCAGTCGGAGGATACATCCGGTTTTGGTCAGCCAGCTCGCGAATATGTATAATCCGACTGCACAGCATGATTTTCTTCTTATTTACGTCTTTTTAGTTCGTTTCGGTTTTTTATTTTTTTAATTAACTTTTTTTATTATTTTCGGGGTGAAACTTCCAAATGGCTCAAAGTCCAGGGAGTGTGGGCTTCTTACCTCACTTTAACCACTCTGGTAGTCAACATCAGTACATGGAGCCCATCATCATCATGGGCTGTGGACCCCATCTCTGTGGCCACCAAGAGACCTTCAGTTTTTATTTTATTTTAAACCAGTCTCGTATTCACGACGGAGACGGAACGAATGGGAGTACTACCAGGAACATCCATCTGTGTACTGTAGGTTGGGTTGCCAGATCGGAAAACGAAAATATCTGGACAAAAATTGAAAATGTCGGGCGATTTTTTTATTTTTTTTAAATTAATAAGCTAAATATTGATGAAACATAGGCACATGTATTTGGCATTAAACTTTACTACCAATTAAAGAACATATTATAAATTCAAACAATTTACTTCAAAGTTCAGTCTATTTACTAACTCTATCTCTTCAAAGTTAGAGTGAACAGGCTTCTTCTGGGTAAGCTCACTCCATCGTAGACTCTGTCTCTGTCACCTCTGACCTAGACTAGAGTCAAGAGCAAACCCATCACAAATAAAAATTAAAAAAACTCAGCTTTATTTATATCAAAAGCCATACAATTTCTCTCGTTGGTATATAAATTATTAAGCAAACTTAAATCTTTTCACAGTAATGCTTACAGGAATTGATAACACAAATGCTCTGAAAGAAAGAACTTTCTAAGAATTTGTTTGTCTGGAGATTTTGAATTTTGTCGGGAGTCTGGAGATCCTTTAAAATGTCGTGAGAATCCAGGCGATTCCTGACCATCTGGTAACCCTAATTGTGGGCTTCAAATTATGGTGTAAACATTGAGTTCAAGGCTTGCAAAAGCAATAGTGCAAATAATGATAAGTTAGCTGTGTGGGCACGGTAACGACATTTTTCCTACCATCAACTTGCACAATCTCGCGGAAAAATCAAATGCTCAATTGACTACTAATCGTGTAATCACAGTACTTACTAGAACTACCGCATCCTTGTATGGGAAGGTCGAAGCATTTTGATTAGGAACGGTGCCCCAGTGCAGAATATGACGCACATGCTACAGTGCGCATAGTCTTAAAGTTGCCCTAACGAACGCTACTGACGCTGCAAGTAACGTAGCCACTTATTCTCAATTCTTTATTGCGTACCATAATGTATACAGTTGGTAGGGAAATAACAATATTAGTCACAATTATGGACCCTGTCGGGCACAGCATAGTTCGAGTAGGAGAGAGGAGGAAGAACACTGACCCCCAGTTTCCCAGCTCAAAACTATCGGAGAATCAATGTGACAAAATGTCAAGCACGCGCCATCTGCTGTGATTGGTTGAATGAGTTACCTTACCTTACGGACCCAGAATATCTAAAGTTTTCCATGGACTTTTTAGGGTTCCGTAGCCAAATGGCAAAAAACGGAACCCTTATAGATTCGTCATGTCTGTCTGTCTGTCCGTCCGTATGTCACAGCCACTTTTTTCCGAAACTATAAGAACTATGCTGTTGAAACTTAGTAAGTAGATGTATTCTGTGAACCGCATTAAGATTTTCACTCAAAAATAGAAAAAAACAATAAATTTTGGGGGTCCCCATACTTGAAACTGAAACTAAAATATATTTTTTCCATCAAACCCATACGTGTGGGGTATCTATGGATAGGTATTCAAAAATGATATTGAGGTTTCAAATATATTTTTTTTCTAAACTGAATAGTTTGCGCGAGAGACACTTCCAAAGTGGTAAAATGTGTGTGTCCCCCACCCTCCCCCCTGTAACTTCTAAAATAAGAGAATGATAAAACTAAAAAAAAAATATGATGTACATTACCATGTAAACTACCACCGAAAATTGGTTTGAACGAGATCTAGTTAGTAGTTTTTTTTAATACTTCATAAATCGTAAACCGCAATTTACCAAGTACGGAAGGAACCCTTCGTGCGCGAGTCCGACTCGCACTTGGCTGGTTTTTTAAAATAAGAAGCAAAAGTCTGAACGATTCAAAGGCTTCACTTGGATCTATGATTTGAATGGTACTCATATAGCCAGTAGAATTTCCTTACCTCATTGATGTCATTCGTGCCTAGGGACGGCGGAAGGAAATGTCCGTCTGATTCCTCCCGACTACTAGATACCGGGCGCTTGAAAATCTCGACTTTGGTATTCTTATCGTTTTTAATTTCCTTCTTTACGTTCACTGGATATTCGTTGTTGTTGGTGCTGTCTGTCTTTCACAGGGATGGAGTCTGTGTCCCAGTTGTGGGATTGTTATAAGCTGTTTATACCACGCTATGCTTAACACACCGATTACAAAATATAATACGCGGTGAATTGCGAATATCCTCCTGTTTTGAACCGACTTACCAAAAAGGAGGAGGTTCTATGTTCGACTTCTTGTATGTTTCTTTTTTAATGTATTTTCACCGATATCTCCGTCAATTAGCGACCGATTTTGAAAATCTTTTTTTGTTTGAAAGAGTATATTCTGAAATTAATCCCATTTTAATTTGGTGAAGATCTGATTAAGAACTTCGGAGATATAGAACAGAACTCTTCAATAAATAACGGAAAATCTCTCGGGATTGCTGCAATAGCATGCTTGTTCATTGTTTATATCATTCCATAACATAACATCACGCCAGTACGCTCTAAAGGGGTACGCAGATGTGTACAGTTCACCGTGGTACACTCACATTTCACCGGTTATGTTCAGTTTCATGATATTTGGGTAATCTATTCTGGTATTATAGGTACCTTACGTAACTACTTGCCTATTTGGGAGGTACAACTAAAAAGTAAAATATTTTTTTTTTTACAAAAAAATACTAACCGACTTCCAAGTAACAAAACTACAAAGTGAAAAATAACTTAATTTTTGGAAGTCGGTGTCCATAACGCAAACTAATTGGTACCCATCAAAGACACCGACTTCCAAAAATAAAGTTGTTTTTCACTTTGTAGTTTTGTTATTTGGAAGTCGGTAGTATTTTTTTGTAAAAAACTTTTTTTTAATTTCCTTCTTTTCTTCACTGGATAGTCGTTGTGGTTGGTGCTGTCTGTGTCCCAGCTGTGGGAATGTTATTAGCTGTTTATACTACCTACGCTATGCTTAACACACCGATTTGGTCCTGTGAATCTCGTCCTGTTTTTGAAGTCAGTTAACATTTTTATATCAAATGGTTACCAAGAAAGTTATTTTTAGTAAATCCGCGTGCAGTATGTAAGGTAAGGTTTGTAAACACCTGTGCTGTGGTTTGGCAGCTTTTACGTAAATGTGGAAACGCAGGTGTTTGCAGCGGCTGCATGTCGATACGATACGTCATACAATTATGTAGGGGGTTCGTTACGAACGAAGAGTTGTTATTGGAAAAAGTACAAAACAGTATTTGCATTGTGGTTACTGAATGTACGAAACTGTAGTTAGTTTTAGATAGGTAGCATGACTAATAGTTAAGGCACCGATTCCCCTGAGTAGCTGATTTTAAAATGAGAATCACGTCTTAAACGAATAGTCGATTTTTTGGAAAAAATCGACTATTCGTTTAAAATATATGTTATATTAGACCATTTTCTGAATAATTTGATCGCAGCAAATTTTGAGTTTTATTCGTATAACATAGTGTAATTAATTTGTAAAGTTATGTCTAAAACAGACAAAAACAGGACAATCGCACCAAAACCGCTGGGCGTATTTTAATGCAATCGACACCATCTCAAAGAAAATTTAATTATCTACATGGAAAGTACAAAAAACTACTAAATTTTGGGTCGCGCGGGTGTGAAACGAGGGCGCTTTTTGTTCCCTCAAGGTCGTTGGCGTTAGTCGTCGTCTTAATTTCACTTCAAATAGATTTTTTCCTGGGCGAGGGACTCACTATAGCGGTAGGTAGGAACTGTGGTGTTTTAGTCGGTTGAAGTCCTATAAAACCCTCCGTTCTCCAGACGGACCACTAGGATTTTCCCACACAAAGAAAGGGAATTGGTGGTATTATAAGTGCCATATGTTTCATTCTTGACCTGGCCAGTTTCATTTCAATTTGACGTCTGTTTTTCCAACATCTGCCATTTTTGTTTTCGAACGAAGTATACTGTTTCTAATACGGTCTATACTGTAATTCAGATTCCAAGAATACTTCGTTTCATTGCTCGCTGGCAGACCCCGAGTACTGACTTTTGACGTTTCGTAAATAATCACGTTTCGCTCAAGTTCACCAAGAAAAGAGAAAATAATAAGTTAAATCAAAATATCAAAAAACCCGACTGCTTCAAAGGCGATCCGCCTGCATTAGTTCGCTTTTGAAGCAGTCGGGTTTTTTTATTTAACTTTATTATTTTATATTTTTGAAAACACCTCTTTAAACCCTTTATTTTGATAGTCCACAAGATGGGCTTGGAAGAAAAAAAAAATTTGGGCCCCCACAATATGGCGCCCAAAATCCATTTTTCTATTGTCCAAATTTAATGTAGACACTCGCAGGGTTATTATGAATCGATTGACATACGAATCATCAAAATAGGCCAACGCGTTTGGTCTCTGGAACACCATATAGGAACAAACATAAATACATACATACATACATACATACATAGACTGATAAACACATTACCGTCCTTCGGCAGTCGGGAAAAAACCTTTACTTCCTTCCAACCTTTAGAGTAGCTATTGCTACATAAGTTTCGCCAACATTAACTTTTCATAAGGACCACTTTTGTACCTCAGGACCAAATTTATTTAAAAGCATCTTTTTCATATAAAACACAATTCTTTCGAACTCGTTATACATAAACTTGTGAACCGGACACATTTCATAATGTTTTCTAATTAAACCACAACGTAGGGTTGACAAAAAAACGTTACCAATAAAATTAAAGCAAGTGAATTTTTGTAGAGGTACCGTTAGCAAAGAACGGTGCTTTAAAAACGTATAGACTTGATTGATCCGTGTTTTACAAGCACTTGTATCAAGTACATAGAGTAACAGCTATAAAAAAACGTGTGGTGTTTGCATAGTTAAACGATTTTGGTCCATGTAAAAACACAGGTTAGGATTAGTTTGCTTTGATGCAATGATCTGGAAATAGAACTCATGTATTGAGTACATTAGCTAATTGTTTCCGGACTTTCCGGTCTAATCAAATTGCAATAATTACTTATAAAACATACGAGAAAAAAATAAAAACTCATTAAGAAATTAAAAACAAGCCTTTTCGTATTCTTCTCAGCAAACCTTTTTATCATGGCAGTGCACAAAAAATAACTAGTCCGCCATCTAGGGCTGCCCGCCATATTGGATTTATAATGACGTCACTTAGCTAATTAGCATTGTCATCCAAAGTAAACGTGTATTCAAAATGTAATCTTAATCGGTGGAGGATAACTGCTTTAAAATTCAGTTGCAAGATTTGACCTGAAGACACTTACATACATACATACATTGCAAGTTAAATAAAAGCTTGTAAAATCTCAACATTGTGTTAACACCTCAGAGATTTTTATAAATAAGGCACCCAAAATTTTAAATAGACATACTGTTTGCTTTCATTTACATAAAAATATATCACTTAAATGTGAATGGCTATCGCAAGTATAATAATGACTAATAATAGAATACTATCTTTACTCGGAACACAGAAACTGTTTGTTATGTACTTATGTACCAACTTAGACGTGTCCAAATCATTCCGATGTGTGAGAAATTTGGGTAAATAAAGACTGACACTTTGGCGCCTGTTGCTCGGGTTTTTGTAGCAAATAGCAAGATTACCTACCGTAGCCTTATGCTGGCTGTACACTCTCGCGCGAGAACGCGCGAGCATAGTGTAAATATGGACAAATAGCACAGAATAAGTATACAAACAGTATGGAAACTACTTACAAACGGTAAGGCACTTCTGCAGTGCTGTCAAGTAGTGCGAGCCCACGGAACATTCTGTTCCGTGTGCGAGCCGCTTAGGCACGGTAAAGATTATCTGACAAGTGACAGTATTGTGACTCGGCCCTGTCCTTGAAATCAAGTGCCTACCAGCTCGCGTCACCTAAACACGCGTTAGAGCTGCCAGCCTCTACCTACTTGAGTTTCTTTCTAGTTTTGTGATTGTAAATATCTCTAATTCTTTTCACCAATCTGTAAAAAAATAAAATATACTTATTTTAAATCTTACTAGGTGGGTTCCTTCCATTTATTAATATAATCTCATTGGTAGTATTGGTAGCTAAGTACATAAGTAAGTATATAAGTAGTATAGTAGTAGTAACTAGTATATTTATTTATAGCCTAGCCTAGGAAAGTACCTACTAGTTCTCACACACACTCGCGAGTTGGCTGAACAAAACAAGATGTTTCCTCCGACTGCACAACATGATTTTCTTCTTGTTAACGACTTTTTAGTTCGCTTTTTAACCAGTCGAGTTTTTAGATTTTTTAAATTAACTTGTTTGTACAAACACTTCAACACCTCGATGTACCGGTAGTCGTTTTGGCACCGTTTTGGAGAGACTGCAGTACACTCTCTATTTTCAACCGAGCAAAGCTCGGTCGCCTAGGTACTGAACATAAAATTGTCGCTTACTTCTGCTTCCGGAAGTCGGCAGGACTCACACACTTCAAGTTATCGATGTCTACGTGAGAAACGACATCGCTTCAGAACATAAATATCGACATTGTAACGAGATATCCCGGGTAATGTTTCAACACACTCGCGAGAATCAGCGGAGCAATTGTAAAGTAGTACACTTGAGTAAGTGAACCGGAGTGAACTTGGAGGTGGATGAGGTCAGATGTATCGGCAGAGAAGATTTTTATAGATGTCTGTCCTAAGAACTTAGATCTGAAGGTAACTATCTTAAGTAAATTTCTAAATATAAACCCTTCCGGAGCAGCTACTTTTTGACTCTTCCAACATCACGAATTCACGATACAGACAGACAAACCGACTTTATTTTACATCCAAACATCTCTACATCAAGCTATCGACCACACAACTTCTTACATCATAAGCCTGCTTTGAGTATGAGACCCTCATACAAAATTTATATATCTAATCAGTTTATTTTTTACCGACTTCATAAAAAGGAGGTTATCAATTCGACAAGTATGTAAGTAATATTGTTGGAATTGCACAATATTCACATACGTTACTGTCTGTAGCTTTTAAATACGTGTGACAAATTTCTTAAGTGTATGTACGTAGGTATGTATGTTAGTTTACGCATATTTCCGAAACTAGTAATCTGATCGTGATCATTATTTTTGTATAGGTATCTCTCAACTTAGGCAAGTTTCATCAAAATCGGTTCAGCAGTTTTCAAGATATAAAACGTCCAACCGAAGTCCTTAACGATGAACAGCACGAATGTGTAAATTGATTTCTTATGGGTATTTTCTCAATCATTTAGGTACCTTGCACTTGCTCACTTTTTAGTGATGAAACTTACCAAAAATAAAAATTAACCGACTTCCAAAGCAAAAAAACACTAAGAAGAGCAAAAATACTACTTTCGTTTCGGAAGTCGGTGTCGCAAATCGACAAAAAAAATGGGTAGGTACCACAGACTTCCAAAACGAAAGTTATTTTTGCTCTTTTTAGTGTTTTGCTTTGGTAGTCGGGTACTTGTTGTTTTTTTTTTCAATATACAAGCGTATACAGTGAAAATTTCAACAGCATTTCCTCTCAATAAATAAACATTTTCCTCGAGAACCCGTCTTAATCAAAACCTAACTAACAATTAAACTAGCATGTTATAACAGTAAACCCCGATGAGATACAACAACAGATAGGCGAGGCCCGAGGCCACACAGAACCGTGTCTCTTGACCTCGAGAGCTCGTGGCTCCAAGATCAAGAGACACGTGTGAAGTTTACAGAGACGAAGTTTTCCTTTTGGAAGCGGTTGTGGAAGCTTGGAATGATAATTTGAATGAGCTTCTTGAACTGATTTTCATGACTTCAAAATCTATACTGAAAACTACTACTACTACTATTTACTGAAAATTATTTATTTATCCATCAGGTAGATTAATAAAAAAATATTAGAAACGTATTTTTCTTTTGACACGTAAACATAAAGTGACGACGATATAATGCGTTGAAATATCGAGTGACGTCACGGCGTTAGTATACTTTATACTGCCTTAGTGACGTCACAAGCCCCCACTCCTGAAGTTTGACTTTGTTATTTTCACCCGACTGCCTAAGGAGGGTAATGAGTTTATCAGTCTATGTATGTATGTATGTATGTTTGTTCCTATATGGCTTTCCAGAGACCAAACGCGTTGGCCGATTTTGATGATTCATACGTCAATCGATGCGTCTTAACCCTGAGAGTGTCATAAGCTACATTAAAATCGGATAATAGAAAAATGGCGGATTTAGGGTGCCATATTGTGGGGGCCCAAATATTTTTTTTCTTCCAAACCCATCGTGTGGGGTATCCAAAATAAATGGTTTTAAGAGGTGATTTCAAAAATATAAAACACTTATATGTTTAAATGTATCTAATTCGAAAAAACTAACTAAAAAGTTTTAAATAAAAAAACTTAATTCAAAAAATCGCTTTTGAAGCAGTCGGGTTTTTTGATTTTTTGAATTAAGTTTTTTTATTTAAAACTTTTTAGTTAGTTTTTTCGAATTAGAAGAGGAAATTTGGAGAAAACATTTTGGAGATGGAAAAAATCAAAAAACCCGACTGCTTCAAAAGCGATTTTTTGAATTAAGTTTTTTTTTATTGATTTGTTAAAGCAAAAAATATGTGTCCAATATTATTTGATAATCTCACTGAAGAACTAAATAGAATTATCATTGTTCTACCCAGGAAACATCCCTGTTACGGTTACGGAAGATCGGGTTTGGACACAAAGGCAGTTTTCTTACATGTTGCTACAGATTACAACGTTAGTCAGAATCTGTAGACCATTTAAATCATTTGAAGGAAGATCCCATAATCCCAATACTGCTATAAGTATCTACACTTGTATATGCTGCTGCCCATCCTTCCCATGATGCAACCAAACCTTATCTTGTGATACAAGAAAATTCTTCTTCTTCTCTTCGTGTGAGGATGTGGCCACCTCTGGAGTCAGAGTTAATTAAGCCGCCTCTGGGAACCCCACAGGCCTCTGACTTGGCTATTTCAGACTTACAATAACTATATAAGTCCAGGTTTCCTCACGATGGTTTCCTTCACCGTTGCAAAAACAAATTAACAGGGTAAACTTTCTAACTAAATATAGCTATAATCATTATTTTTTCCAAAAATACACCAGTAGTAGGTATCTGCCAGTAGGTTCACTGGAGCGAGGTGATAATCTGTGACCTGTTCCTTTATTTTAATGATTGAGGTCGCACGGCAATTGTGTCGCATTACCGAAAAGGTCGCGTGATCGCTACTCAGACTGTAGGTAATCATGTCTGACTCACATACTGTGGTGTTGTGCTTGATGTAGTGTGGTGGAAGCGATGACCTGATCAAAACCTTGTAAGAAATTAATACAGAGTATTTCAAACTCTACCCACCGAGGAACGGAAACTGTGCTCGACAAATAAGACATTGCCAGGCATCAAGAAAAAAACAACTCAAGAAAAATAAAAAAAAAAACAAGAAAACAGAAAAAGAAATTACAACTTAAGAAAATAAAATTAAAAACTCAAGAAAAAAGAACAAATTAAAAAAAACATTAAGAAAAAAAAAACAACTCCTGAAAAACAAGAAAATGAAAATTGTAAAAGTGTATAGTGTAAAAACAAAAGTGAAGAATGAAATATAATAATATATAATCTACACTAATATTATAAAGAGGAAAGATTTGTATTTTTATATGTAACGAATAAACTTTAAAATTACTGGACCAATTTAAAAAAATCTTTCACCATTGGGAAGCTACACTATCCCCAGGTGACATAGGCTTCTTTTTATCCCTGTATTCCCACGGGAATGGGAACTACGCGGGCGAAACCACCATACACACATAGTTACTGTTAACTCTAAGGATGGGAAGTAATAAAGGCTCTTTTTTATTTCAACTCCATAAATAGACCCCAAGAATTGAAGAGATGAAGCACAAAACCGAGATAAATTGATTAATTGGGGAGGGCTTTGTCCTGAAGTGGAATAGTTCAGGATGGTAAAGATATAGTAGACCCCTCATAAAACGGACTGACGAACTGGTAAAGTAAGCAGGAATCTCTTGGATATGGGCAGAACAGAACAGTAGTTGTAACGATTCTCGGGGAAAGCCTATATCCAGCCTCCAATGTCTTCTGGCTTAGATGACAACTCCTTATACTTACTTGTCATTGTTATATTCATACAATCTGATTAAGACTGCAGTGGACTTTATTTGTTGTTTGTTGGGGTCTTGTTGAGGAATGAAAATACCTTCTTGATTCGTATCTTCCAATTTATTCCTTATTTATTACTTATTGTAGAGCTGAAGACCGACTGAAGTGGGCCTGGTTGCCGCGGGTTCTTCGTTCTTGAATCTGGTCCCTCTTTAAGCAGATTTCGGGCTACGAAATTCCGTAAACTGTAGCAAAAGGCAACCATGCAAAAGTTTGTTTAGTTCAGGTTTCCAAACAATATAATCGCTATTTCTCCTTACTTGTGGCACACCGTGAAGGCGAATACTCGTACAGAATGCAGATACAGTCGAGATGAATGCTAGCGCAACGTATATGGACGTAGATTGCCTATCTGTTCGTGATATACCTGAACTTATAAATGATTTTATTTCTGTAAGTTGGTTTGTACAAACACTTTTACATATCGATCATATTTTTAAAAACTAGATGAGGTCGGCGTTTCCTATCTGACTACTCAGAGAAGAAAGGCCGAAACCAACTCAGAGGTCACAGTCTCTTTTAAATTCCTGAAATTTCGCCAGATATGGAGCACTTGTGGTATAGTTCGGAGGGGCACTAAATATCGGGCAGACAGTACGGTAGGATAAAGTCGTAATTTATCGGGCGGTTTATTATTTAAACTACGTCGAAATCGGCAGATTTCGTCATCCATAAGCTAAGTAGCGAGCCAATACTTTAAACACTCCCTACAGACAGCAAATCAGTCTTAGATACCATGCGTTTAAGAATATTTTGTTTCTGCTAGCGGAAAGATAACAAGTAAAATTTCAAAATTTAAAAAGCCCCGACACATTTATTTTGCGAAAACACCCCGATTCAAACAGTAAAACGCCCATAACTTTTGAACGGCTGAACCGATTTAATTCAAACATAGCTAAGAACACTGTCGACAAAATCACCTTTAAAACAAAAAAAAAACAAAATCAAAATCGGTTCATCCGTTTAGGCGCTATGATGCCATAGACAGACACACAGAGACACAGCAACACACGTGAAACTTATAACACCCCTCTTTTTCCGGCGGGGGTTAATAATAAAATTATACATTAAAAAAGCTTTTTTGAAACAAAAAGCTTTTTTGAAACAAGCTTTTTTCGTATTCTTCTTAGCAAACCCTTTCATTTGATACCCATATTATGGCAGCGCACAAAAAATAACTAGTCCGCCATCTTGGGCCGTCCGCCATATTGGAATTAGAATGATGTCACTTTACTAACCATGCATTGTCATTCAAACTAAACGTGTAAGCAAAATTTCATCGTAAACGGTGAAGGATAACTGCTTTAAAATTAGGTTGCAAGATTTGACCCGAACACACTTACATACATACATTGCAAGTTAAATAAAAGCTTGTATGACGAAGTACCTTGTTTCTCGCTTAGGGTGTATCGAAGGCCTATTTCACTTATATAAGTCACCGGTAGGTCACCGGATTTTTTATATCTGCAGTTTTGTCCGCGTAGAAATAGGGATGCTGACAAAAATTATCTGTTTAGTCCGTCACTTAGATAACCTAAAAATATTGGACACGTATTTTTTTCTTTTGCCACGTAAACATAAAATTACGATGATACAGTGCGTTGAAATATCGTGTGACGTCACGCTGTGCTACACTTTATACTGACAAAGTGACGTCACAAGCCCCCACTCCTGAACTTTGATACGCTTTGTCTTTGTAATTTTTTATTTATTTGATAAAGCATTGGCCCTTTTCTCTACAACATATTTACCTTCGACTTACCCACACCAGATAATGTGACTGTTGCTACTTATGCGGATGACATCGCCTATCTATCCTGTCATGACTCAGCTGAAACAGCTAGTGAGCAGCTGCAGCATGTACTTAACAGCATGTATTGCTGGCTAGTAAAATGGCGGATTAAAGCCAGCGCCCAAAAATCACATCACATTACTTTCAGCCTGAGAAGAGGAATTTGCCCTCCAGTCCAACTAGGCACTGACATCTTGCCACATGGTGATTGCATTAAGTACCTAGGGTTCCACCTAGATCGCCGCCTTACTTGGAAGACTCACATAAAGTGCAAACGCAACGAAGTGAACCTGAAATTCAAAAACTTGTACTCGCTGATGAAACGGAACTCGATTCTCTCCTTGGAAAATAAATTACTGTTGTACAATGCAGTAATCAAACCCATATGGACATACGGCATCCAACTTTGGGGGGTTGCCAGCGACAGCAATATAACATGTCTGCAAAGAGCACAAAATGCAATTTTGCGGAAAATTGTAAACGCACCATGGTTTTCTCGCAGTGACGAGATACATGAATACCTCAACATGCCCACCATAAAGGAGGAAATTAAAGAACACACAAGACGTTATGCCGAACGCTTAGCGATACACCCAAATCCCTTGGCTATCAAATTACTTGACACCTCCCAAGCCGTAAGACGACTTAAACGGAAGCAAATTTCGCTTATGTAATTAATGGTTGGTTGAGGCGATGGCCTCCAAAACCCAAAGTCCTGTTGAAGTATAACCGAACTGATTATAGTCGCTAACGACTGATGGCAGTTTCAATCAAAAAAAAAAAAAAAAAAAAAAATTTGATAAAGCAAAAAATTCGGGTCCAATATTATTTGATAATCTCACTGACGGACTAAATAGAATTATCATTTTCTGCCCAGAAAACATCCCTATTATCTCAAGGGCCACTTTCTCCCAGGGTAAAAAGTATCCTTTCTTAATCCAGGAGTTAACCCGTGTGCCAAGTTTCATCTCAAACTCATTCAGCAGTAAGACGTGAAAAAGTAACAGTGGGCTTATTCCGAGTTTTAACGCATTCGATGGTGATAACGTAAACGATCTCATAAGACGACGACTAACGCCAACAACCTTGATGGAAAAAACGCGCACACGTTTCACACCCGCGCGACCCAAAATTAAGTAGTTTTTTTTTACTTTCCTTATTATTCTAAGACTTTAAGAAAAAAAGCCTCAGATCAAAATGTAAATAATTAAATTGTCTTTGAGATGGTGTCGACTTCATTAAAATACGACCAGCGGTTTTGGTACGATTGTCGTGTTTTTGTCCGTTTTAGACATAACTTTACAAATCAATTACACCATGTAATACAAATAAAACTCAAAATTTTCTTAAATCAAATTATTAAGCAAAATAGTCTTATGTAACATAATTTTTTGCAAAAAATTACGACTAGCCGTTTAGACGTGATTCTCATTTTAAAATCAGCTACTCAGGGTTATCTGCGCCTTAAGTCAATTAGTTTACAAAAAAGAGGTTACCAGACGGCGATTATCCAGTTTCAATACAAATTGACGTTTACGTTAACGCGAATGCGCGTGAGTAAAAGCTCACATTAAGCCCACTGATGGACAGAGTTGCTTGCGTATTGATAATATTAGTATGGATTCGGTCCTAATAAATTTACGAAGTTTTAAGATTATTGACGCTACATTTATTTTGCTCATACTTTTGAAGATGTGGCGATCCCAAACAACATTCCACACTGTCTCCTCAACGTATGGAGCGTACCTCACCTGACCTTTCTCGATCCACATGATGTTAGCTTGTGCTCGTGCAGTCGTGATCTACACATACAAACATACCTGTATCTCAGCCAGGTCTTGGGTGCACGGGAAGGAGCATGGTCCGTGACTTTCTCCGGATGTTTTGCTTGTAATCTTCGTGATTAGCTGGCGGCGGTCTTATCTGGTTATCTTTTGTTTATTAAATGTACCTTACTTTGTAGCCACTATTAACTTATCTATTTACTTGCAATGTGGGAATATTGGTTTAGATAATTCTTGATCAGGAATTAGGACTTTCGGGCTTTGATTGTTAAAATTGTGTGTCGCTTGTTGCATTGAGCTCAGTCTCTTTAGCCATACTATTGGTAATATTACAAAGAGGTAAAGAACAATGGCGAAATCTTAGCTGACTTATATTTGAGCGTCTGGAAGTGAGTTATATACGAAACACATTTTATTAATTGTCTACGTTTTTTATAGTATAATTGGGCTGGTTCAAAACGGATAAAAAAAAACATAATAAATAAAAAGTTATTTGACTTTTTAGTTAATTTCTTTAGCTTAGTGTTGCCATTATATATTTTATCTGCTAAGTGACAAGTAGTAACTATATTAAGTTATAATAACATTATTGTATTTATTGCAGTAAATGAGTTAACAATACAGTTTATGACTAAGTGTAGATGTTCCTTACAAATACGTAAGAATATTGTAGTGTAGTAGAAATAAATGCATTTAATGATTGGCAAAAAGACTAGAAACAAAAAAAAAAAAAAAAGTTATAGCTTGGTTGTTGACGACGACCTTTTGATACCCGTCAAAATCGCTTAGTTTTATTACTTAATATTACCTATTAGACACATTATTAAAAGTTACCCAGACATAAACTACAAAAGTTTATAACTGAATCTATTAGTCTATTATTCTCGACATTTTCGACCAAAAGTTCTTGCACAAACTAATTCAGAACATCACCCTGAGTTAAACCAGATATTTTTCATTTAATAACGTAGGAATTTAATCTCAGCTATCACAATGCATGGCCACCTGCCATTGTTCTTTGCAAGTTTGGATGTAGGAGGTAATCTCTGGAACTACTGAACCTTCACCAGTAGAAAGCTACATTATTCTTGAGTGTCTACTTTTATCCGAGTCCTGCAGAGTGAACCGCGGGGCCGAAGCCGCGGGATAAAGCTAGTCAGATATAATTAAGCTATTTTTAAACAGGCTTGTTTAATCCTGCGCCTCGAGCAATTAAATTAACGATGAATCTTTATATCTTTTCCAGAAAAGAAAGATGGTCGGCGACTCAACTTCGACGCAAGTCCTCAGGGACTTGGAGATTTCCTTACGAACAAATCACATAGAGTGAGTACTTCATTTATGAATTTGAATTTTCAAGGATAAGCTAATTAACGTAGGTACTCGAAATTATAAATAATCCCTAAGGATTTGATTGCCCCAGCAGTCGACAGTATCAACTATGAGATCAGAATGGTGTCGACGTCCGCACCTTCTACAACACGCTGATTGGCGACACTTGCTCACGGAGTGTGATGGCGCTAGGCAATTGAAGACAGGCATTCATTCAAACGAATAAACTATGCATGCTGTGAGCAAGTGTCGCCAATCAGCGTGTTGTGGAAGGTGCGGACGTCGACACCATCTAATTGTAAAATTGTAAATGTTATTAGCAACTTGATAATTTGTTGTAGTTACCTATTATTATTTGTAATTAGATTGTAAGCCTTCCTAAAAGTAATAAAATAACTTAAAAATAAGATAAAATAATTAAAAAAACCTTATTCACCACAATTCTGACTTCAGAAATATGTTAACTCAGTTACATTTATAATGCGGAGAAATTAGTGGGGAGGTGTCTATTTCGCTAGCCTTACCAACTATGTTAGGGTCAACTTGTACGAGTGAGTACGAGTATTTTGACCTCAACGACCAGGTTACCCCTTCTTAGCAAGACTGGTGTCAGATTCTCTGGCTCCTGACTATCCGTAATGACCCACAGAGATCTAAAAATAACAGCCAGGCACCTAACGTGCTTTTCGAGGCACGTAAGAGTCTCAGTATGTAATGCTTTGTCACCCATCCACAGACCGACCTCGGAAAGCGTTGCAAACTGTCAAACCGTTATCAAACTGTGCGCCTGGTATTTTCTAGCCACGTATCTATTTACGTAGTACAAAATGATACAGCAACCATTACAAGCAAGCACGCGTGTAACTTACGGCCTATCGAGTCCTGGCACGGAATATAGTGCATCCCCATATCTGTTTGGACGGGAGCCAGGAAATTATGTACCGTTTAAGGATTGGCTCGCATATTTCTTCCTGACAGGGAGAACTGGGGCTGAATAAATTTGTTCATATTGTGTTCTTAATGTAAGGAAGTAGCTCCAGTTTTGTTCGGGGGAAATATTTATGTATACTTCGATATTTCGATTGTTGTTTTATTATTAAGTGACTAACGCCATGATGTTGCTCCTTTAATAAGCTCCAATGCTTGAACAGTTCGCGGTTTGTCTGTAGGAGTGCAGCCTAAGCCTGCAGACAAACCGCGAACTGTTCTTCAAATTGGGGTTTAAAACATATCCAAATCCAGTAAGTACATTAGAAGTACCAAGCAGACACACAAAAAGCTATAGTTTCCTAGTGTTTAGATATTATTAAAAAGAATATCAGACTACCATGTACCGATCTGGACAGCTCAAAGAGACTGGCAATCAATAAGAGATTGAATGAATGTTTCCAGATGGGTGCGCGAGTTCCTGAACGAACAGAATCAGGGTCTGGACGTGCTGATCGACTACCTGAGCTTCAGGCTCAGCATGATGCGGCACGAGCAGAGAATTGCGCTCGCCAGGAGCCAGTCCAGCGATGGCATCAACCAAGGTATTATTTGATCTAAAATAGAGTAGAAAATTCGTCACTTGAAATCCTAATCCTTTAGGGTCTTCTTCTTCTTTTCGTGTGAGGATTTCATGTTGAAATAAATATACATTAGTGTGAATTCAGCCTAAAATGCAATGCTTAAAGTTGCACAAAGCTAACAATTTTAGAACGCACACTGCGGCATTTTGACGTCTCAATGTTAGGATTGGACCATACTAATTTGAAATAAGACCACAACTGTATTTGTGGCTTTAATTTTCGGCCCGTTTTTGAAGCGCTTACCAGTTATCTAGTGTATTATTGATCGAAGATGAACATACTCTTTCTTCTCTATCTCCAGTCAACACAACAACATCAGAATGCAGCGGGCCAACCGAAACCGGCTCCACCATGTCGGCAACCTGGCGGAGACGAGCTCGCTCGGCGGAGGCCGAGTGCGAGGGGGCCGCCAGCCCGGCGGTGGCCAGGAGACGCACCAGGCACGCGGCCCGGCTGAACATGGGCGCTTCCACCGACGATATACACGTGTGCATCATGTGTATGAGGGCTATCATGAATAATAAGGTAGGGTTACAAGAGGACCAATCCAGGTAATATGTGTCACCATTTCAGCCAAATGTAGTCCACAGCTGGACATAGAACTGGGCAAGCATACGCATAAGTGTAATTTGGATCATTTAACTGACTTAACGTCATTTATAAGTCGATGGTATGTCGTCTCTCGTACCAAAGTGCGCGCTCAAAGGACCAAACTACAAAAAAATATGGAAATTCAACAATCATATAAGAAAATGCTTTGAATGATTGTATCTTGACAATAATCTATACTCTAAACTAATATTATAAAGAGGAAAGATTTGTAGTTTTGTATGTAACAAATAAATTTAAAAACTACTGGACCGATTTCAAATATTATTTCACCGCTGGGAAGCTACACTATCCCTGGGTGACATAGGCTACTTTTTATTCCTGTATTCCCACGGGAACGGGAACTACGCAGGTGAGGCGTCCGCTAGTCATCTATGAAAGAACTGGAGATGACTTGCCATATGAATTGTCCCGATCTAGGCGACTCTAAAAGCTTACTTAGGATTGTATAATAGAAATACAGTAAACATTTAAATATGATCCTTATTCTTATATAATTAAAGCCCACTTGCACAAAAAACTTATCTCAGAGACATTATCTCGTTTTAGCAAGTGGTCCTAAGGTTCATAGTCACTTAAACATGATATAAACTATCCCAAACCACATATAATATAATACTAGCATACAGATGTCTCATCCCATACAAAGAAACCGTGTCGTCGTAACTATCGTTTTTCATCTGATTAATCTTGTTATTTTTGTAAGTAAATCAATCGCGTTCGATCCCGTTTCACGTCAATAGATGGTGTTAGCAGCGGCTTGCAAGTAAAAGGGTTTACTAGGTTCGTGAACATATTTTTTTTTTTTATTCAGTGAAGATTCGTTTTATAGTATTTTTTTTGCACGTTTTTACAGTTTTTTTCACCAAAATGTGTTACAATGCAAATTTTAACAATCGAGTGGAATGCCTCAGAAATTAAAAAATGCGCCATCTACTTTCATCAATTTTAAATGATCCGTTCAAATAATCTTTGAAATGTGAATTAAGAACCCAATATTCCATAATTTTGTACTTAGGAGAGTTGATTAAACAAGAACATACAATTTAAATGTTCAATTCCAGAAAATGTTAATGTTACACAAAATTATATTGAATTGTTGTTGTTGTGTGTACATGTCGCGCCATCTAGTGAGATTTATTCGAACCAAATTTTCTTTCTTAGCAATGAGACCCCGTGCCCAAACTAATCATTTTCCCTCTTCTCTAATTCCAGTATGGCTTCAACATGGTAATCCAGCACCGTGAAGCGATCAACAGCATAGCCCTCTCGCTGGTCCACCACTCGCTGCGCACCAAGGCCCTGGTGCTGGAGCTGCTGGCCGCCATCTGCCTGGTGAAGGGCGGCCATCAGATCATCCTGTCCGCCTTCGATAACTTCAAGGAGGTGGTCGGGGAGCCTAGAAGGTTTCACACGCTCATGGAATACTTTATGAATTATGATAATTTTCATATTGAGTTTATGGTGAGTTTTTTTTTTTCTTTTATTCTACAATTTTTTTATTATGTATGGAAGTGAAGGTTGGATATGGCAAAAAAGACATGAAAGTAGGATTAATGCAGTAGAAATGCGCTCCTTGCGGTGTATGTGTGGTGTAACTTTAAATTATAGATTGAGGAATGAGGTAATAAGACAACGTTGTGGTTTAAAAGAAGATGTAGTGACTAAAATTGAAAAGAGTATGTTAAGATGGTTTGGCCAGGTTGAGAGGATGAATGAAAGGCGACTAACAAAAGGTATTTACAAGGCAGACGTGAATGGAAACGCCGGGAGGGGACGCCCTAGAACGACATACATACACCTTATAGGTGATGTCCTTCAGAAAGGCCAAGTGCGCAGCATAATATTGTGGATAAAATATAATGGACTCACTAGTTTACTCGGAGTCTTATAAATAAACCAAGCAAGAAAACAATATATATGAAGATGTTACCAAAGTTGCGCTTAACCCGCGCACAGTTGCAAGACAGTGGCAAGTCTGCACAAAGTTGCGTAAAAATATCTTTGTATTATCGATCTCCCACAGGCTTATTGATGTATCTCTCCAGTAGGCAATTACCGATAATAATAAGATTGTTATACCTTCATTAATGTTACTTTTCCTCACCAGGTGGCGTGCATGCAGTTCGTGAACATTATAGTCCATTCGGTTGAGGATATGAACTTCAGGGTACACCTGCAGTACGAGTTCACTGCGCTCAAGTTAGACGACTATCTCGAGAGGCTGCGGTTGTGCGAGAGTGATGATTTACAGGTAAATAGTTACCCAGTCCGGGGTGCGCGAATTGACGTCAAATTCAAAATAAAGTTGCATCCATAATGTACATACAGGTGGTAAATATAAGCAACAGAAACAATTATGCACCTTGTCTGGCACAACAACATTTCAGATACAGTATATAGGAATAGGAGACACGAATAGCACTTAATATTTTACCTTATTAACATTTAAAGAAAGAAAGAACCATTATTTAGCACCAACTAAAAGACACACAATATACCAGATATGTGAACATCACATAAAAAAACAAATAAAAATAAAACGTAAAGTCCAATGTAAGAATACATTGGATCTGATACAATCGCGGGGTCTTAAGTCGAGAGTGAATAGGTTACTTTTACGCAAGCCTGCTTCACTGTCGACCCCATCATCGCATACCATCAGGTGAGATAGTGGTCAAGCTCAAGCCTAACTAAAATAAAATAAACATATTAAAAAAAAAAGAACCCGACTGCTTGAAAAGCGAACTCAAAAGACGTAAACAAGAAGAAAATCATGCTGTGCAGTCGGAGGATACATATAGGCGAGCTGCCTGACCAAAACCAGTTGTATCCTTCGGTTATTTTTTTTTAGAATTAGTTACATTTAAACATATAAGTAATATATATTTTAGTAATCACCTCTTTAAAACCTTCATTTTGATACCCCACACGATGGGTTTAGAAGAAGTGCCTGACGCTGGTATTTCAGTAATCTGTATCCTGAGCCCCCGATTCTTGGTAATGGTAGGCATTGTAAAGGTTTTAGTCTGTAGGATTCCGATTTAACTCTCCATTTTCCCCAGACGGATCCATCCAAGATTGTGGATTTCCCCACAAAAAAAAAGTTACACACAATCTTAGCAGGTCTCACTGAGCAGTCTTTCTTTTTTCAGTCACTTAGGCTTACCGATTCTGACTCACATCATCATCAGCCTTTGAATGTTCCCACTGCTGGGACACCAGGCCTGTTCTCTGTGAGAGGGAATGGGCCGTATGGTGGATCCGCGCGAGCCCAATGCTAAAAGGTGTTATGTCACATGTCTTCGAATTTATGGTTCTAGGACTACTAAAATATTGTCAAATGTTTGCAGGTTCAAATCTCAGCATACTTGGACAACGTGTTCGACGTGGCCGCGTTGATGGAGGACAGTGAGACCAAGACCGCAGCACTCGAGAAGGTTAATGAACTCGAGGATGAGTTGGGACATGTAAGTTTAAATATCATTTAGTTTATAGACGACCTTGGCTTAGGTTTAAGTATACCTCTAATCAAATAAATCATGCAAGGCAGAATGACAAAAGTATCTTGTAAGTTTGTAAAGTACAGTTGTGAAAACTCGACTGCCTACCCCATTGATGTATTAAAAAGAGGAAGATACGGGACTGCTCACAGCGCTTGGTCCTACTAATCTAAGTGAATGCCCGTAGCGGGTACTCAGTCGCGCACGGCACATTGTTGATCACACAGCTCATTAATTTCAGTGTTTTTATGTTTTTTTTTGCAATAAATACGCATCAAAATTACTTCTTGTGTAGCTAAACAGTGTTTAAATAATACCAGGTAGAAAAATAAGTCACACGGGATCACTTACCACTCGTAATTACAGTTAAAAAGGGTTAATTTGTTGAAAATTACAATAATAATATTTAATGTTTGCTTCGCCATATTTGTGAGAGCGAGATAGATATTACAAACATGGTTGAGAGACACGATACGCACATATTGCAATGTCATTTCATTCATAATAGTAAACATTCGGTGATTCGGCCAACATTCGGCGGCTAACGCGATTTCGCTTGCACTACAGCGCCGTCTCATATCTCTGTCCTTGTCTATCGGGAACTGTAGGTTTGGGACTTGTGATGACACTGAACACAGATGTGTGAGTTTCGGTGCATGTAGTCGTGCGCCGAGCCCAGTTTTTCTGATCGCCATGTTAGCGCGTAACGTATCTTCCTCTTTTTAATACATCAATGGCCTAGCCCCATAATAAAGTCCATAAAAATCAACATCAACAAAAAACCCGTAAATTATTGCACATTGTCTTATAATAAGAAATAATATTGCACATAGAAGAAGCACAACGGCGTATTAAATTCCCGAAAACTCATTGCACAATTCGCGTTCTTATTTGTTTCTTCACTTCTATATTAATGGCGCGTTTACGTTACTCGGTTAGACCGAATTCGGCTGCAGCTCGTATTCGGTCACCGACTAATGCAAACAGGTTTTCGGTTAGCCGTATTCGGTCGCAGCCCGTATTCGGTGACGAGAGCGGGAGTATGACGCTTACCGTTAGTTCGAAGAGCGCATAGGTCGCGCGCGTACGCGTTTGCTGAATTCGTTGAACAAACCAATATAAGCAACCCAATTTGGTTAATCGATCCGGTTAAACCGAAAGCGGTCGCCGGATTCGGTCAACCAACCAATGAGAACAACCCAATTCGGTTAATCGATCCGGTTAAACCAAAAGTGGTCGCCAGATTCGGTCAACCAACCAATGAGAACAACCCAATTCGGTTAATTGTTCCGGTTAAACCAAAAGTAGTCGCCAGATTCGGTCAAACAACCAATGAGAACAACCCAATTCGGTTAATCGATCCGGTTAAACCAAAAGTGGTCGCCAGATTCGGTCAACCAACCAATGAGAACAACCCAATTCGGTTAATCGATCCGGTTAAACCAAAAGTGGTCGCCAGATTCGGTCAACCAAGCAATGAGAACAACCCAATTCGGTTAATCGATCCGGTTAAACCAAAAGTGGTCGCCAGATTCGGTCAACCAAGCAATGAGAACAACCCAATTCGGTTAATCGATCCGGTTAAACCAAAAGTGGTCGCCAGATTCGGTCAACCAACCAATAAGAAAAACCCAATTCGGTTAATTCTGTGGCCGAACTAATGTAAACGCGCCATAAGTATTTATTTTACTGTGCCACTCCGCCACAGTCAATTTAAGTACCGAGAGAGTAACTATGATTTGTTGTACCATTACACCATTACAGGCACACGAACGAATGGCGGCGTTGGAGAGGGAAGCGATAGCGAAGCTGGGCACACTGGAGTCGGAGCTGGCCGCCGTCACAGCGGAGAGAGACCAGCTAGCTGAAGCCAGAAGACAAGTTGTTGAGGAGGTGAGAATCAATGACAGACTATCAAAAAAAAAAGGTTAACTGTTCTGTTAAGAAACATAGGAAGTGGGGGGACGAGGCTATTAGTCCCTTGAAATCTTTTCAACACTAACAAAATTTGCTTTATTGCCTTTGTGACGACTTCCTCTCTTAAGGTTACACTAGTCGAAAATTCTTCCATACAAACGTAGTCTAGAGATTAGTCCACTGTTTGACGATGTACTTTCAAAATAAAAAAATATATCAATTTGTCTCATCATTATCTAGTCCTGTATGGAAAAAAAAAATATATTTGAAAGTTATGAGCGTCGAAAGTTCCATATTTCAACACTAATTTTAACTCATCTTTGGGCGGAATTAAATACCATAAGAAGAATGAAAATTGCAAAACGGCCACCATACAGGGATAGATAGTAATTCAACAATGCAAATATTTTTATTGTGAAAATATACATTAAGTCGTTTTTTATGATATCTAGACTACCAAAGGTCTGTTTATAGTATTTCGCGTGCTCGTTTTCGTTCTAAATCATCATCCATTTCGATATAAATTTGCAAAAGTGCTAATTCGTACTCGAATTAGCTTCTTAGGGCTCATCACAGCATCTATCTCTTTCGCACGTGTTGTCGGATAAGATAGCATGCATTTTAATCCCGCGCACAAAATAGTTCGTTCCGTCGACTAGGAGAACCTTAAACGAAGTTGCATAACTATTCCCTGTTCTTATAGGTGTTTCAAAAATTAATTTTACAACTTTTATCTTCAATTTGTAGGTATCGACGTTACGTCGCGCGCAGCAGGACTCGCGCAACCGTCAGTCGATGTTGGAGTCCAAGGTGCAGGAGCTGGAGTCTCTCACCAAGTCACTGCCAAGAGGAGCCTCCAGTGAGTTATTTACATATGACAATATTACGTCTTTGTCTCCTGAAGAGGTTGGCTGAAGTGTACAATACATTCGCATATTCTGATCACCCAAATATTTGTTAACATACTGTACTATATAATACACACACACCACTCAATGCATACTGCACTGAGCACACTGTACAGAATATCTTATAAGCACTAAGCTATTCAGTACAGTGTGCTCACACAAATAAGGTTTAATATTGCAAAACCATTAAGATATAACTACCTTCAATGTTAAACCTTGTGATTGATGAATACCTGATGTTGTCGGTATTATTAAGCTTCTAAACTAGTGTAATTCTAAAGTCGCGTTCAATGAGTTTAACTATATATACGCTAGTATTAAGAGCTAATAAGCTTTATTGGTAGCCTTCATGTAGATACAATGCATATTTCAACTTTCCAGTGGGCGCTATCTCCACACACGCTCTCTGCAACGGCACAGCGAACGGCCACCTCCCTCCGCCCCCCTTACCAAACGGTGACACCCCCACATTCAAGTCTCCGCCCCCTCCTCCTCCCCCCGCGCCACCCGCACCAGCTCCGCCCCCTCCCGCGCCGTGCCCTCCTCCTCCACCGCCCCCTCCGCTGTCAGCCCCCGCACCGCCGCCCCCCGCGCCCCCTGCGCCAGGCCTGATGGGGGTGCCCATGCATACGGACGCCATGACTATCAAGAGGAAGGTGGATACTAAATATAAGCTGCCTACGCTCAATTGGATCGCGCTCAAGCCTAATCAGGTGAGTTTCATTTTTCTTTACCATCATCATTTCAGCCGAAAGACGTCCACTGCTGGACATAGGCCTCCCCCAGGCATCGCCACATTGACAGATCCCGTGCGTCTCGCATCCAGCGCCTTACCGCAACCTTAAGCAGGTCATCGGTCCACCTGGTGGGAGCCCTTCCAACGCAACGTCTTCTGGTACGCGGTGCCGACTTATGATGATGTCTGACCTCAGGAAACGGAAAGGATGTTGCTGATCTCACTCCAGTGTTCCGCGTACTATCTATTGGCCCTAAAATCGGTTATTAGCTGGATATAAATTCCTTCTTAGCCACTTTGGTCGCTGAAACTGTGTATAATTTGTCTTTACATACTGATAACCACTAAATACATAGGTATCTAAAATCAAGTGGTGGTTTGAAAATGGAACCAAACGTCAAAGTCAAGTCCTTTAATTAATTACTTTCGACACGGGGTCTCATTGCTAAGAAAGAAAAATTGGTTCAAATAAATCTCACTAGATGGCGCGACATGTACACTCAATTCAATAGAATTGTGTGTAAAATTAACATTTTCTGAAATTGAACATAGAAATTGAATGTTCTTGTTTAATCAACTCTCCTAAGTACAAAATTATGGTGTATTGGGCTCTTAATTCACATTTCAAAGATTATTTGAACGGATCATTTAAAATTGATGCCAACAGATGGCGCTTTTTTAAATTTCTGAGGCATTCCACTCGATTGTAAAAATTTGCATTGTAACACATTTTGGTGCAAAAAAACTGGAAAAGCGTGCAAAAAATACTATAAAACGAACCTTCATATATTTCAAGAAAAAAAATATTCACGAACCTAGTAAACCCTTTTACTTGCAAGCCGCGGCTAACACCATCTATTACCGTGAAACGGGATCGAACGCGATTGATGTACTTACAAAAATAACAATATTAATCAGATAAAAAACACTAGGTACGTCGGCACGGTTTTTTTGTATGGGATGAGGCATCTGTATGCTTGTATTATATTATCTGTGCTTTCGATAACTTTTCCGCATGTTGAAAATCACTAAAACATTGTCTTCTCGCAGGTCCGAGGAACAATCTTCAACGAGCTCGATGAAGAGCGACCCCGACGAAGGATAAACTTCTCAGAGTTCGAGGAGAAGTTCCGCATCGGAGGCGCGTGTCCGCAGTTGGACACTGACACTGACACGCTCTCCTCCTTCCCCAGCAAGCGCTTCCGCAAACCCGACACTGTGTCGCTGTTGGAACACACACGGCTCAGGAACATAGGTAGGTAGAAGAGAACATAGGTCTTCCAATAAATAGATGCAGAACTACCAGGTAAACTATACGCTTCGGCAATCATCGCCAATCTTCGGTAATACGACTGCGCCATGATTCGATTCTATATAGAAACTCTCGCCTATTTTCAATTACCATTACAAGATACAAAATTATAGATTAACAACTCCATGCAATTTTCTAAAAACCCTATAGAGAGAAAATTCATACAAACGCTCTATGAAAGGTGCATGGAAACTTAGAAGATAATATATCTCCGAGGTTGATCATTCTGTGGTTTGATCTTCATGCTAACTAGGAAACACGAATATTATAGTCCCCGGCATGTAACTTGGCAAGGTTTTGGTGTAGTGGGGATAAGTTCGCGCATAGTACGTGTACTGACCAACCACCACATAGAGCGAATGGAACGTGGACGCGAGGCGATTGGTCAGTCGATCCTTGTGACAACTAATCAACCAATCGCGCGATCGGAACGGTGCTATATGTTCCCCGCGTCCGGCTTGGTAACCAAAGAGACCTCAAAAACGACTTCTGCGCATCTAACGACTATTGCCAAGTTACGTGCCGAAACTATACCGAACCGCATACTTTTTAAGGTTTCGTACCCGAAGAAATGAGGTGGCTACTCATTCCTTCGGGTACGGAACCCTAAAGACAGCTTTAAAAAAAATCGTTCCCAAGAATTTTTTAACTTCCCATTGGCCTATGAATTTGAAATGTGGTGATAATGTTACTTGTGTTTATTACGTTTATTTTACTAACAAAAACCAATATATTGAAAAATCAGATTTTTCTTTAAAATTCACATATTTTTTCTATTACAACCAACTTCATTTTGCGGTTTCGTACGGAACCCTAAATGTGGGAAGTCCGATACGCACTTGGCCGGTTTTTCTGATGTACCTGTATGGACTTCCGTAACTACGGTTTAAAAGAACAAAAAGCTTAGTTTTTGCTTACGACCATTAACAATACTAACCAAACATTCACTTTTACAGCAATATCAAGAAGAAAACTCGACACGCCCGTAGAAAAAGTCATGGCAGCAGTGAACAACTTAGACCTCAAACAGCTGCCCTTAGAAAGCGTCGAGATCCTTCAACGAATGGTGCCTACAGAAGCAGAACAAAAAGCCTACAAAGAATACGTTTCAGAGAAGAAACCAATAAACCAACTTACAGAAGAAGACAAATTCTTAATGCAACTAGCCAAAGTAGAACGGATTTCAGCAAAGCTTTCGATCATGAGTTACATGGGCAACTTCTTCGACAACATACACTTAATAACTCCTCAAATACATGCAATAATTTCTGGGTCTTCCTCTGTCAAATCTTCAACAAAACTACGCAATGTTCTAGAAATTATTCTTGCGTTTGGGAATTACTTGAACAGTAGTAAGAGAGGGCCTGCGTATGGGTTCAAGCTGCAAAGTTTGGATACTCTTATGGATACGAAGTCTACTGATAAGAGGATTTCGCTGTTGCATTATATTGTTGCTACAATAAGACAGAACTTCCCGGAGTTGATGAACTTTGATACTGAGCTTTTGTATATTGATAAGGCTGCTCAAGGTGAGTTTTATCTATTCCTTGATCTAAGAAAACTATGTTTAATGTTCCTCTAGTCAACGGCACGAACTATTTTGTGCGCGAGGTTAAAATGCATGGAATTAGCACTTTAGCAAATTTGTAGCGAAATTGATGATGATTTAGGACGAAAACGAGCGCGCGAAATTTTATAAACAGACCTTTGGGATTCTAGATATCATGAAAAAACGACTGAATGTATATTTTCAAAATCAAATTATTTGCATTGTTGAATTACTAATATATCCCTGTATGGAGGCCGTTTTGTAATTTTCCTTCTTCTTATGGTATTTATTGCCGCCCAAAGATGCGTTAAAATTTGTGTTGAAATATGGAACGTTCGACGCTCATAACTTTCAAATATATATCTTTTTTACTTTTTTGTTTCCATATAGGGCTAGATAATGATGAGACAAATTGATATCATTTTTTATTTCGAACGTACATCGTCAAACAGTGGTGTAATCGCCAGATTACGTTTGTATGGAAGAATTTTCGACTAGTGTAACCTTAAAAGGTGCTTTTGAAAATTTGGATTGTTGCCTCAGCTGCAAAGATTTATTTTCTTTGTATGCTTGTCATGAAACCAATGAACAAAAACAATACTTTCAGTGCATAATAAATAGAGAAATAAAGTCAGTTTTTAACCCCCGCCGGAAAAAAAGGGGTGTTATAAGTTTCACGTGTGTTGCTGTGTATCTGTGTGTCTGTCTGTGGCATCATAGCGCCTAAACGGATGAACCGATTTCAATTTAGTTTTTTTTGTTTGAAAGGTAATTTTGTCGAGAGTGTTCTTAGCTATGTTTGAATAAAATCGGTTCAGCCTTTCAAAAGTTATGGGCATTTTACTGTTTGAATTGGGTTGTTTCCGCAAGACAAATGTGTCGGGGGTTTTTTAAATTGTGAAATTTTACTTGTTGCTTTCCTGTCTACTAATTTACTGTCTGACAAGCGAACAATGTATATATTCGTTTAATGCGAAAATAAACCTTTTTCCACTACCTTTTCTATTATGTAACACATTGCCTAAGAAATTCGTTTTGAAATATGAACATTTAGATATAAGATGATAAAATAAAAAAAAACAAAATTACATAATAACAGTTACGAAATGAATTTTGTATGGATCATTATGTAACTGGCAGAATGATACTGAACCTGTTACCTCTCGAAAAAGTGCGCGTTGATTGTGTGTATATAGTCTGTGGTTTTTAGACTGAACGTTTCTTATAAATTGTTGTTGGAAATTATTTGCATTTAATTCAGTAAGCTCATCAGGTAGTGGAAAAATAATCGTTCGTGTCTCGCATAAAAAGGCTTTATTTTAAAACTCGCATTTATCTTTCGAATTGGCTACATCGCTCGTGTTAAAATCTCGACTTTTTATGCTCGACACGGAATGTACTATTTAGGTTCAGGAATACGGTTCATATTCGTGTGAAACGCTTCAATAGTAAAATCAAAGTACGATCTGATATCTCTCCCTAAATGAGGATCCACTTAAGGATTTTTAATAAGATAAAAAGGCATTCGAATTTAACCCTTATTGTTTACAGCAAAGGCTTCAAAACTAAACCAATGTTACTCCTTCTTCCAGTATCCCTAGAAAACGTAGCAGGAGACGTGTGCGAGTTAGAGCGAGGCATGGAGGCTGTGAGGAAAGAGGCGGAAGCCAGGGACGGGCTGAGGGCATCTCCACATGTGCTGAGAGACTTCCTAGCCAATGCCGCTGATAAGTTGAGGAGGTTGCGGGCTGAGACTAAACATGCACAGGTAATTAGACCTCTATATTGAATTCTTCTCAGAACTTATCAGAAAGCTTAAAGTCACCCAAAGGGCAATGGAGAGAGCTATGCTCGGCATTTCCTTGCGTGATCACGTCAGAAATGATGATATCCGCAGGAGAACCAAAGTTACCGACATAGCCCGAAGAATTGCCAAACTTAAGTGGCAGTGGGCAGGGCACATTGCTCGCAGAACGGATGGCCGATGGGGCCGAAAAGTTCTGGAAGGCGACCGTGAACCGGAAGACGATACGTTGGAAGGCCTCCCACTAGGTGGACTGATGACCTGGTTAAGGTTGCGGGAAGGCGCTGGATGCGAGACGCACGGGATCGGTCAATGTGGCGACGCCTGGAGGAGGCCTATGTCCAGCAGTGGACGTCTTTCGGCTGAAATGATGATGATGATATTGAATTCATCATTCGAGATTATTGGAATCCATCGCTACAACCTCAATTATCCACTTTAGCGTGTTGATTTTAGCATTGTGATGCCAAAATTTATGGCAAATATCTTGATTTTTAGGAGACGCAGTTATTGTCTTCCACCAGGACAAATTATACATGTGCAAAAGAAAGCTAGAAACTTTTTCGCGATGGGGATTGAAGACTAACAGAACAAGTTTATTCTTAATGTCAGTGTTATCCTTTATTTCTGTAGCGAATACTATTGAATGGTTACTTACCATGAATAAGGTTGATGGTTGATCCGAGATTATCAGATGTAGTCAGCAATATTGCAACATATTGTGTTGCTAGCAACGTGGTTACTGCAACATATACATGATTTTATGAGAACATTGTACAACACATCTGTCCCCCACCAGGACTCGTTCGCCACGTGCGTGGAGTACTTCGGCGAGGCGCCGCGCGGCTGTGACGCCAACGCTTTCTTCTCGCTGCTCGTCAGGTTCACGAGGGCGTTCAAGGTATCATATTATATTCATAATCCTACATTTATTACTGGTGATAGGTAATGTAACCCAATGATAGAACATGCGCAAGCGCAGGTTACATGGCACAATTACGCGCCTCTCTAGTGTTTTAGTCAGTTCGCTTGCCTTGTAGCTTTAACCTACTTGAAAGTGAGTTGCATCTTTCCGAAGATTACAACGAAAATATTACCTGTTTTGTGACATAAAACGTGGGAAGTACATACTTAGAAAGACATATCTCGAATAAGTATGTTAGTTCGGTTATCCGTGATCATAATATTCTATTTACATCAGCCTATCCTACATACCCTACCTATCCTACCTACCTTACATACCTACCTACCCTATCCTACCCTACATAGCTACCCACCTACCCTACCTACCGTTGATAAACTGTTTATTTGAATAAGAATTAATACTACAATACGAATGTAACCAACTTTTGTTACTACCGGGTGGCGGCGATCTAATTAAATTTTAGAACACAAAAGCTGCTATTGTGACTTAACTATGATAGTTAGATATATTCTCTCGCAGACTTTTTTATAGGTAATAATGAGTACTTTAATCATGTAGTACATAATTTTTATGTATTACCAATAGTTTTCTCAGCGCACGCCAAATAATGAATTTTATAGGCTAAATTTTGCTGCATTGGGTTACACAATTGTAATTTTCATAAGAATTTCATTTTTTTAAAATAAATTATTGGCTAAGTTACTGCGGAATAATGTAGCTTCCCATAGGTGAAAGAATTTTAAAATCGGTCCAGTAGTTTCGGCGCCTAATCGGTACAAACAAAAAAAAAAAATCCTCTTTATAATATTATTATAGTAAAGAAGTATAGATAGGTGCTGTGATTTCTAATTTGCAAATTTTACTGCTCACATCCTAAACCTAATTAACTTGTCAAATCTTGAATAATAAGAACCAATTTACCACGTTACAATACTCCCTAAAGACACAAACATCAACTATCTACATAAATTCCACCTACAATTCCAGCAAGCAGACGGTGAAAACGAACAACGTCGCAGACTGGAGCAAGCAGCACAGCAGGCGGAGCACGTCGACCCTAACAAAGCTAAGATCATGCAGAAGAAACAACAGGTATGCGACTGTGAGCCTTATGTGTGTGGGAGTATGAGCGGTTGTGGCGTGGATGGGAGGCGTAGACGGGGTTAGGCGCTGTTTAGAAGACGGGAGACATTTTTGTTGGGACTTGGAGTAATGTCATCTGATCTGTTATTTGTATTAGGGGGCGAGGGAAGTCACTTTTCAATAATATGGAGTTTCAGGGGATTACAATACAATTGGGAGGTGACCATAAGCTGTTAGAGTAAGGTTATTTTGAGTGTGTGTAAGGGACAGATGTCTACAAGTCATATTCTCGATCAAAATAACCTTACTCAAAGAGTTTATGGTGTACCCCAGATCATTAAAATAGATGTTTCGGGTTAAATCATTACTTTTTTGTACGATAACCTATTTTTTTCAAGATTAAGGCCGAGTTACTCACCTCTAAATTTTCGCAGAATTAATGTGACAAATTGCCAAGCACACGTTATCTGCTGTGATTGGTTGACTGTAGGGAAGGTACGTATTTACGCGACCAGGTTTTTACACCAGGTATTTGCTTCCAAGTACGTACACCAGGTACCGACCTGAAATACTTGCAAGACTTCAAAGTATTTTATACGGCTACTCGGACTCGCCCCGTCGGGGCTCGAGGCTCGCCTGAGTGTCGCTGATTCGTGACGTGGCTTCGGCCGTCGCGCGATCATGCTCCTTATTTGTAAGGGTATACGGCACAATTTCGTATGCCAGTATTTTCACTTTAATGGTTTGTCTTTGCAAGTATTTATTTGTAAACGCGATTGTGCTTATTTATAGGCAGTCACGTTTCAATTTCCTATGCAAGAATTTTTTATTCCAACAGGGCTTGGCATAGAAGTAGGAACTTCAATCGTCTATAAGTAGGTATTTATTTGAAAACGCGATTTTGCTCCTTATTTATTAACTTTACGGGTCAATTTCCTACCCAGATAGAAAATACTTGAAAGTATCCCGAGCCCTGGTTTTAGGACCTGGTTTCTTAAAGTAGACGTACTTGGAAGCCCTGGTACTCGATTTTGCAAGTACGACCCATGTCTAGTTGACTGTATTCTCAACAACCAATCGCAGCAGATAACGCGTCCTTAACAATTTGTCACATTAATTCTGCAATAATTTAGATTTGAGAAACTCGGCCTAGGGTTCATACTCACATTAGTCATCAAAACTCTTTTTCGGAACAATCTACCATACCTTTTGTTCCAAAAATGTATCTTCTTGAAAGAAACTTATTAACCTAGCCGCCTATGTAAAAAGGCTTTATCAGGTATATCCTCAATAATAATTTAGGCTCCAGGCTAGTTACAGCTGTAAATTCGCCTCTTCTTTTGTAAATATTACTTTGTAGTGACTTTTCAAACTGAACAGCGCTTAACTCCTAAAACTCGATTTTGCATTAATTATTAGATTCGCTTCGATGGCTCTATATAACGCTTCCAAGGTGAATGGACAGTTATATGTCGTAGAATTCAAAGCCAAACACACTTTGATTACAGCAGCTCAACAGGTTAAAACAGCACAATAGTATATTGTTTATGGCAGCATATACAAACCTTCAAATAATTTCATTGGGATGAAATTTATGAGTCTAATATATTACCACGGCTTCAAATAGTGTCTTTAAGCGTGCGTCTGTCAAATGCGTACTATAAAAACGTTAAAAAAAATTGCGTCCTCAGACAGATATACAGGGTGAGTTTTTTGCCCTGGATGGCCAAATCCGAAACTATGAGAAATAGCGGAAAACACTCAAAGGAGTCACGAGGCCGATTTTGATGAAAACAAAAACTGCATCATTGGATTTTTGGAAAATCAATATTTAGGAATATTGATTTTCCAAAAATCCAATGATGCCAGGAATCGAACTCGTTGATTTTGAATAAATAAACAGAGATTTTATTATTACACCATTCGATAGTGTCAGTAAAAAGAATCAAATTCTAGGAAGTAAAACCATATAGAAAACTTAAGGAAAAGGCAATTTTTTAACAAAATGCTTATTTTTCCTAAGTACCTCCCTATTAAACCTTAAGTGATGATATGATGGCCCACTTAAAAAACTCACCCTGTATTATTGTAGTTTATTTAATTAAAATAGCTTGGAAATGTACAAAATAAGGCATAAAATATTCTCACTGTACAGTGTCAAATAAAATTAGCTAGCAAAATCAATACCTCTATGACGTAGATTTTCTTTAAGTTTTTAGAACTTGAGATCATATTACAGCTGACTATATCTTCCATATTCATCACGTGAGCGAAGTCTTTCTAGAAAACTGTCCAAGTGCGAGTTGGACTCGCGCACGAAGGGTTCCGTACCATTACCGCAAAAACGGCAAAAAAAAAACACGGTTGTTGTATGAGAGCCCGCCATATATATTAATTTTATTCTGTTTTTAGTATTTGTTGTTATAGCGGCAAGATAAATTTATCATCTGTGAAAATTTCAACTGTCTAGCTGTCACGGTTCATGAGATACAGCCTGGTGACAGACAGACAGACGGACCGCGGAGTCTTAGTAATATGGTCCCGTTTTTACCCTTTGGGTACGGAACCCTAATAATTTAATTTGATCCCCTGTATTTTCAGCACCATTCATTATCATTCACTCACTATTTTATTTAAGAGTAGCAATAATCAAAGTGTTTGCGGCATATATTGTTGCATTCTGTCTACAGTAGCCATGTGTCGACTGTTTCTACATAATGTACTCATATTTTCCACTAATATTGTTTTTTTTTTAATTTTTACTTTTTGAGTTTTCTTAATCACCTTTATGTCGCTTTTTGTGTTAATAACTATTAGAATATATCAAGAATATATGTACTGTGTTTAACTCAAGATTTTAATCTCAAATAAATATTTTAAGCAGATTTTCGGCGTAGATATTCTACCCAACTATGCCTATAAAGAGGGTATTTTTCTTTTTAATTTGGTAGCTTTGCTTGTTCTAAAAGGTGGTTGAGAAAGCAAGTTTGTTTTTATTTCACTTACAATCTGTTACTTAAAGATGTGAGTGAGAATGTGCATTAATCTTGTTATTTGAGGTGATAGGTAGACAACATACATTCAAACACATGATATAACATGCTATTTAGTGGTGGTGGTGCATTACATTTAACGGTTCATATGGCAACACTGGTAGAAATCTACTAATTTACTTGAGTATCCACACAAAAACTACAATGATTTTTATATATCTGTTTTTAAAATAATATTTTAATCATTAACACCTTAACTGCCAGATGCCCGACAAACAATACATTTTCTATTGTGTCTCGTTCTCTGGCAGCCAAACTGTTAAAAAAAACACTTCACAGTAAATATTCTAATTTCAAATCATTTCCTACCAGTGTTGCCACATAACCCAAAACCAAAAACTACCAAAAATATCGTAGTAGGTGATGGTAACACCGTAAACTTTCTCACAGAGGTTTAACTACGCGGCCGTCAACGCAGGCCTATTGCAGCAACACTTGTCACAGTTGAGGCACAGTCTTGAGCCCGTATAGGCCTCCCGGGGCCCAGGCTAAAGGCCTAACTTATAGGAGTAAGTCCAGTTCACACTGATGGGGACACTTGAGTGTGCGTGTGTACTAACCACAGTGGGTGGGGTTGGTTGGTGTGTAATGGCTGAAGATGGCTATTAAAATAGGCACATAGGATTTTCTCAAAAACATGTGCATGTTCCCGAAATATTTGTACTGAAGAATCATGCTGGAACCGTGTAGGTAACAACAAATTTTTGTTCTTAGGGTCTGTCTCACTTATCAAATCAAATTAGCGGCACGGTACTAATAATTTGGAGCAACTAATTTTTAATTTTGCAAGCACCTGAATACACTTTTTTATTCCTATGATTCACACACAGGATATCCACGAATTATTTGCTCACATATTATTATATAATACAGGCCTGTTTCACAATAATCACTATCATGAGGTATGTGGCTCACCCGAATCCCGATTAGAGATGGCCAATCGTTTGAACCACAGATATAAATCTAACTAGATGACGCGATTGTATGTACTTCGCGTGTCTAAAAACGGAGCAAAATTACGGTCAATGATCGTAATTTGACCTTTTCTTTTTGCATTATCGGCACCGTAAATCCACGGAAATCAAGAAAAATACCATATTATGCCATGTTGAGCTGTAAAGACTATATAGTTGTCCGAAACATTGGAAATGTTTTCTTTCATTGGTAAGTAAAGGAGATTGCCCATACGCAGGCCCGTTATGTGGTATCGTGTCTGCGATTTCAATATTATACAAAAACAGGATTTATATTTTGTCTTATTTTTCATCTGTGTCCTTTACTTTATATGTACAGACAACAACAGATCAGGTTCCTTCACTTGGATATTTGTATGCACCTTATTGCATTGTAATAATAAGGGTTCATTTCAAGAACAGAAACATCGTTATATCTCGTGAACCCCGCAAAATAAATAAAAAATGTCCCAAGTTCCCTTACAAAATGGGCATTCTCCTTTGTTTTTAACGTGTTTGTGAAAAAGTGGCACGCTTGGTTTTCATACAGATGAAGGGACTTGAGTTATCTAGTCAGATTTATGTCTGTTATTTGAACCTATGTCTAGCAACAGCCTATCATCAGGTGTATGAAAAACTGAACAAAATACTACCGCAGATTTTCAAAAAACTTCTGGATAAACGCCTCTACTGCTATTACACACCAATACTGGGCCAACGAGTGACTAATGACCATGAGAAAGATTCAGCATGTTTTGGGGCAAGTCTGGACTGGTTTATAACCCCACGCGCCTAGCATGCACACGACCATAGTAACCCTCACCGAGATAGGGGTAGGTCTAGACTTATAGATTTTCGGGGTAGTGGTGTGTATCATATATGCACGGGTTATGGAGTACTCTGGAACTGTTTCTTGGGGTTAAACGAAGCGCACGAAATGCATTATTTTTAACTCAGGGCCGATTTCACCAATGAAACTTATCGCGATTAGTTCAACTAAACTCAGTTTACGCAAATAAAGCGTTCTGATTGGTAGTTTCTCAGCGGCCTCAACCAATCAGAACGCTTTATTTGCATAAAGTGAGTTTAGTTGAACTAATCGCGATTAGTTTTATTGGTGAAATCAGCCCTAAGCTATGTTTTTTATACACAAGCTAAGTATTTTAAGCGTTTCTACCGATTAAGAACCTTATTGTTATGACGTTAACAATAATATTCGTATGAAAAGCTGGATTACAGTCGCTTAAAAGAATATACACATTAAATCCATATGGATAAGGCTCAAATTAGTTAAGTCGAACTACGCTCTATAGATTTCAGCGTAAAAAGGTGGACTTAAAGAATGTCAGAATTTATAAGCAATCAGAAAATAATACTTATTTACTTCTGAAGAACAGTAGAGTTTCGTTTGACCCCAAACCATAGAGAACAAGAATATAAACAAAACTAGAAGTGTGATATTGGAGTTGGAAGTTGTTGTATTTTTAAACATGGTGGTTTGAAGGGTAGCAAGGTATTAACACATCGCACAATACACTGTTAACATCAATACGTCATCTCTGCATGCATCCATTTTGTTATTTATTTTTATGATGAAAACACCGGCCAAAGGAATATAGTCGCAATTTTATAGGAACAGAAATTTATGTGGCTTGTGATATGGTGCATGGAATGGGTGTAGTTTTAAGTTTTACCTCCGCTATGAAGAAAGCATAGAAATAGCAGCTTTATTATATTAATTTTTCGCTCGTAGCGAATGCTGTATAAAGGTGCATTAGAATTAATGTAACATTTCAGATTCGATTTTGAGCATTATAATAAATTACTGCCTCCCTGAATTGACGAGCATTCGCTTGTAATGTAACATTAGATTCGATTTTGAGAATTTAGTTGATCTCACAATGTTAACAAGTAGTGAGCATTGATGTTACAAGTTGTATCAAAATGTATCATCAAGTTGTGCACTGTAATGCTCGGTTCTCTTCCCTCACCAATGTAATGCTCGACTCTGTAACGTTACATTACAGGTGAATGCTGCAGGTGAGGTAGCACCTTTTGGCGAACAAATTAGGACAGTAACAGCCGTTTCTAAAAAGTCTTTCTTTAATCTATGGTCGGCTTCAGCTGTAACGGATAAACTCTGTTGATATATATATATATGGCAGGATTAATTAATTATTTAAATCACAGTTGTAACTGCACATAACTACCTTACTAGCAATAAAGGAGCATGTAAAGGACAACTTAAAAATAAACTTTTACTATACAACTGATACAATTCGAATTTGGAGATTTGTGTAAATTATAAGGAAGACAAGAAATTATTTATTTTCCTTTAAACTTAGTTTTTTTATTATAATTTATTGAGTTGTCATCCATAATCATCGTTCGTATTTGCATAAAATCCTTGTCAGACAAAAAGAAAGTTCCTGTCAAGCTTATAATAAGCAATACAAAATGGAAAACGGGATTTTGCATATAAAATTGATCTTGCATGTTTAATGGCAAGGCTTTCCTTGAGCTATCCTTTTGTTTGACACGTAATAAATATATGGAAATGATTGGAATACTTTATGTCGTCTGGCAACTCTTGTTGACATACGACCTTTCAAAAGAAATTGAGTGTAAATATGTGTTTTGTCTTAACGCTGCACTTGCATGGACTTAACAGGGAATGTGTTTACTTACTAAGCTAATTATTATCTTGTATAATTACTTATTATTGTAGATTTAAAAGCCTGCCTTTTATGATAAAAAAATGTTTAGTTCTACCAACTTATTTGCTCCTTGAATTGTAAAACTGATTTTTTTGTAACCTATTTAGATGTTTTTAATGAATTTTTAATTATTAATATCCTAGGTTCTGGTTAAAATGCTGTTAAAGTAGATAGAAAACCTATCAGCCACAACAAAACCGCCCTAAATTCCATTGATTTAAAACCTTATTTCCCTTGGCTTGATTTTTCGTAGAGTACGTTTTATTTCCATCAAATTACAAGTAGTTCTACGCATGTTTTACTTCCCGCCAAATTTTACCGTAGCAAAATCATTAGAATCACTTTTATCCCAACACACATAAAAACAAAATCGATAATATTAATAGTACCTCTCTCAACAGGAAGCTGTAATCAACGAATTAAAAACGAAATCTCAGGCCGTCGGCGAAAAGAAGCTGCTTCACCAAGACGAGGTATACAACGGTGCTCTGGAGGACATCCTGCATGGCCTGCGGAGCGAGCCCTACCGCCGCGCTGACGCCGTGCGCCGCTCCCACCGCCGCCGCATCAACTCCCACCGACTCTCCAAGGGACTTGAGGAGCTGGACGTATGATACGAGCTCGACTCCAGTCGCGAACTGGACTCCCCCGTACAAAACGCCGTCAAATCCATCAACGCTAGGTGCAACACTGACAAGAAACGCCGCAAAGACCTAGACATGGTCCACAAACAGTCGATAGCTATCTACAATATCGAAGATAACTTGACAGAGTTTCCCGAGAGCAGGAAGAAGTCGACGTACAGAGTGGCGCCTGCGCAGACGGACTGTGAGATTGAGGAACGCTGCGAGCTCATCAAGTCTACTTACGAAGTCATTTCGAAGTACACCCGAGCCATGTTCGACAAACAAAACGAAACCGTCGTATGAACGATGTGCCTATTTTGTATTGCGCATATATTGCACTCATTAAAACGTTTTTTTTTTTAAATATATTCAATGTTATTGGCTTGTAGTGTAATTGGCCTAAAAGGTGCGGAGTTATAAACGTCCAATAAGACAGACAATTCGAATTTCGAAGCCGTTATAAAGTGTTGCCATTAATAAATAATTACCCCGAGAACTGGGTGGGGTGAGAGTATACTAACTTTGATACGCCTACGTTTCATTCCATTCCACGCGCGACAGCGACAAGCAGTATTTTGCTACGATACAATTTACACGAGTGTTTTATTTTCTATACGGAAGCTTAGCTTTTAGTATCGTTTACATGCCCATAGCTGGACCCTTTACACTTATGAAGAAGCCTTTTTTTTAATAGAAGTGATTCGTGAATCTCAAGCACAAATAATCGAAGAATACGACCAAAAACACTAAAATTGCATAGAGAAATAATTCAAAAAGCTATGGGTATTTAGTCCCGCTAGATCAAAAATGGCCTTTAAAATAACGCACAGGTTTTGTACCGCGATTTTTCGATTTAAATATAGACTTAGTATTAATAACAGTGTCCTTATATATGTACACATATACATACATGATTACGAACCAATAAACGATTTTTAGTAATATTTAATATTATATAGTATGAAACATACGCATTTATAATATAGCATTTTTTACCTACTTGTGATAGTTCAAATTTTTTTACCGCACTGTACGACTTCTATCGGCTGCCTAGTTTTATTATAAAAAAAATATTAATATCCGTTACAGTATTTTGCCATTTAAAAGGAAAATGAACTTTATCATGTTAACATAGAGTTCAAATTCCAGTGTGGTTTCGTTTCTACAAACTCGCATTAAAGCCGCTAGATGTCGTATCAGTATATACTATTTGTATTTTTAACGGTCGAAAACGATTTTGTCTATTATCTAGATATTAGTACTATCTTATCTTGTGGAGGGCCCGAGAAATAAGTCGGGACACTTCGACCCATTGGAATCTTTTACATGACACTATAGTTATAATTATTTGTACGATTCTATTCCATGTAGATTAAGTTTTGTACACAAACTCATTTCCCCAATAAAACTCTTAATTTTTTGATCTGGTAATAATCTGATTGGTTTTTCTAATAAGTTATTTTAATTATTATTGTAAATATAGTGTTTTTTTTTCTGCCTGTGAAAGTTTCAATTTCGCATAAAATAGAAAATGTAAATATTGTATTTTTTTATATTATTATGTATTTACTCAAGTTACTTGAGAATTTAAGCGGGCAATATAATTTTTAGTGTACCTTATTTAATATTATGCCTGAAATCGGTACTTTTACATTGTAATTTCTTAAAAATAAGTTTAATAATTTAATTGATCCAGTGAATATTTAATATATTGATGCTTGAGCACTTCCCTTTGCGCGTAACAATTAAATTATACAACGCATACTTTTAATAAAATTACACCCTTGGTTATTATTTAATTTGATATGATTATTTAAAACAAAAAAAAAGGAATATTTACTTCAATAAATAACAAATAAATTCAAGAATGAATAAAATATGATTTTGAAATGATTGATCTAATAAAATGATCTTTATTCACCCCTATGTATATTGTATGATTTGATATAATTAAAATAGCTACGCACTCGGGTTATAATTAATTAGAGGTGCTTGTCCGCACGTTAGCTTTTAATCATTCGTTTCGCTAAGTCATGACAAATGCTTAAAATTCGTTCGTTTGGGAGGTTATATAAATACAGGGTTATGTTTAATAACGAGTATATATGCACAAAATGTCGCTGAAGTTCATTTTTATGGTCATATCTTAGAAAAAACTGGTAGGTAGGTCTTGAATCCACGTATAGCTACGATATGTCGGATAGAAAGACACAAAATTGAAGAACATCGTAATTCATGATAACGTAACTACATCCTCAGAATACAGGCTTTGACTGTATGTAAAGGTGACTAAAATTCGTCATAAATGCAATTTATTTTACTTCCAAACAAATACAACGCCGCAAAAACGCGAATATCGCACAAAGTGTTCTAATTACACGAAGTGACCGTAAAAATGTACTACAGCCTTTATATTAAATCTTATTATTGATATGTTGTGTATTATTGTCGATACAGTTTCTCAAGTTATACATTTTGAATATTATTGCTTCCCGAATACAGATGACAGTGTTTTTAAAATAGGTCAACTTTGCTCACCCCATAGAGGTAAAATAGACCATAAATAGCTTCAGTGTTGCCAAGAAATAAAAAAATACGTTGCATTAAAGTTTTTTATGAGTTCTGTTTAATCCCTTTTTAGGATATAGATTTAATAATAATTTATTGTAGTTGGGCTGTTTGTTATTATTATTTCTTGGCGACGTTTTAACAATGTAGGTGTAACATCTTTGTATTTTATAATATTGCCTACTTTAACATAAATAAAGCTGTATATCATAGTATTTCTGAGTAATTTAGTCTAATAATAAACAGTATGTGCCTATTCAAGATATAACGATGCTGTCCCTCGTAGGAAACACATTGTTAAATATTATTTTATATTCTTCTCTAAGTAAACTAATGTTATTTTAACTAGAGTGTATTGTATCATAACTTGTTTTTAATATTCCATGTGCTATAATCATATTAAAATACATAGGTAATAGTAGATTAGTAGCCAAGGGCTGTAAGGCATCAATTGCAGCCCGAGATATTTAGGCGCACGAGCGCAGCGAGGGCGCCTATAGTTCGAGGGTGCAATTGATGATTACACCCGAGCTAACTATTCTGCTTTACATCTCGATTGTGAGGTAAGTAGAAAAAAACCGGCATTACAAGAATAAAACATTTAAAAAAATATTTATTTTACAAGAACGAAATTGAGCTTCGCCGTTCGATATTTAAAATTGATGACTATTTTTTATTTTATTTTTTTGTTCGCCCTTCTCGGGCAGGCTAAGTTCTTGCACCATACCGCCTAATCTTCAGTGAAATTTTAACATTCTTTAGTATGCATTAGAATACGGGTGTAACAGATTCTAATAGTTTTTGGAGTATTTGGCAGCAAATTGTATCGAGTCAGCCTGCCCAGTAAGCTTTGCGGAGGTAGTCAATACTACAATAAAATTCTCCGCTCCACTATCCTGAAATCGCTTCTGTCAATGATTTCACATATTGTCCAGTTGCGTAGACAGTTGAGACACAAAACTGCACCAATTTTATATCACAATATCCACTAGGAATCAATTTGCAAATAATATTAACAACCGCTGAACTTCACTCGAAAAAATCCCGACAAAAACTCCTTGATGACTATTATACCCACACGAAGACAAGGCTGAATTTGAATAGCAAAGCGACCTCTTTGGTCATTGGGCTGAATGCATGATGTCTATTGCCAGTATGATGGTTAGATGTACGCGAACTTTTTGAAAGAAAGAAGTGTTTTTTTTTAATTACTTACCGCCTTAGGGCTTTTCTAGCTACATTATTACCCTAGAGCGCTAATTAATCACCTACAAGCCCCATTTGGAGGTAATAAGAACCTACTTACCGAACATGAGAGATGTAAATAAATGAATACCATTTTTTAACTTTAAATAAGTATTAAATAATCCGTGCTTATTTTGATCCTTCACTTTTTTTCAAAGTCTCCAATATATTAATTTATACTTTCATGTGTATTCGGGAACTATTTAAGTTTTAGTAGAAATTTATAGAAACGTTTTTTTGTATAGTTATCGTATGTTTGTATTTGATTTCTAATTTTTGTTAGTATCGCATGTACGCTAGCATTAGTAACAGTATTTGGATGCAATAAATAAAACATACAATTAATTAACAGTGATTTTATTTAACTTTGAAAATATAAAAGATTTGTGTCATTTTAGTAGCACCTTAAAATCTATAGTATTTAGGGGAATAACATTCAAATATGTGACACTTAAAGTTACACTAGGCGAAAATTTTCCATAAAAACGTAGTCTGGCGATTGCTCCACTATTTGACGATGTACGTTTGTACGTGTAAAAAATGATATCGATGCGTCTCATCATTATCTAGGCCTCTATGGAAACAGAAAAATAAAAACATACAATATTTGAAATGTATGAGCGTCGAAAGTTCCATATTTTAACGCATCTTTGGGCGGAAATAAATACCATAAGAAGAAGGAAAATTGCAAAACGGCCTCCATACAGGAATAGATTAGTAATTCAACAATTCAAATAATTTTATTTTGGAAATATACATTTAGTAGTTTTTTTCATGATATCTAGACGAACAAAGGTATGTTTATAAAAATTCGCGCGCTCGTTTCCGTCCTGAATCATTATCCAGTTCGCTACAAATTTGCAAAAGTGCTAATTCGTACGAGAACTTGCTTCTTCTTCATCACAGCATCAATCTCATTCGCACGTGTTGTCGGATGAGACAGCATACATTGTAACCCCGCGCACAAAATAGTTCGTGCCGTCGACTAGGGGATCCTTAAAGCCATTGCGTATTTATTATGAAATCGAATTAGGCCCACTTGCACCAAAAACTTTACTCATAGTTAGTTGCTAATACGAGGTTAAATAACAAGTATGTCATACATAAGTGGCGGTCTTACTTTCTCACCGTCACGGTGGCGCAAGCGGGCCTTGGCAGATTGTCTATCACAAAACTTGCGAGTGCAGTACCTTTCAACCTTTATTTTTCAGCAAACTAAGGGTAAAAATATACTCAAGAGTCGAAGCGGAGCGACGCGTCAGTCTAAAATTTACATAGCCTAATGACCCCTATCTCTACCATATAATGCACACAATCCTATCAAGATAAAACTAAAGACGCGTGTATTCGTTTGGAAGTCGCGCAAATCCTGCAGAATTTGCTTGCTGTCGCTACGGCATACTGCGTGCTATGGTGCAGTTGTAACGTTCCGTCATCGCAGCGGCGATAAACAGTTGCAGTCAGTGTTATTAATATCTTTAGCCAGTATACAAAAATACGTACAACATATCCTCCCTGCGCGTTGTTGCGTTGCATCGACGCAACAACGCGAAAAGTTCCGAAATGGCGACGTTGCGTTGGAAGGCCTCCCACCAGGTGGACCGATGACCTGGTGAAAGTTGCGGGGATCCGCTGGATGCGAGACACACGAGACCGGTCAATGTGGCGACGCTTGGTGGTGGCCTATGTCCAGCAGTGGACGTCGTTCGGCTGATATGATTATGATGATGAACGTAACGCATGGCACCGTATGGACCCCTCTGCAGCAGAAGGACAAATAAGCAAAATCCCCGAATAGCAAAAGCCCAGATTAGCAGGGCAGATTTGCATAAAGGCAGAAGTACAGACACACAGAAAACAAAATTAAAATTGAATAGTTACAATTGGTAAAATTTTATTTGAAAGTTAATTTTTATTTTTTTATTTGTTGTAAGCTCGGGTTTGACCACTATCTCGCCTTGGACCGGATCTTACATTGTTAAGTTAGGGGTTAATATGCTACGTCCTTTTTAGACTGACGCGTCGCTTCGCTTCGACTCTGATTCTTTGTATTTTGACCCTAATTGAGTATGAGAGAGAAAACATAATGCAGCTTAACAATAAAACAAGTGAAATAGGAACATTACCAATTGTTTCAAACATTACCAAATCAATTTTAATTATTTTAATGGTACATAAACATAAAGATCTACCTTTCCCTTTGTTGTACATAGTTGTAGAGGTGATAAGTCAATACTACTAACTAAATAAGCATAACATATTATAAATTTATTCTACGCATTATCAAAATAGTTAAGTTTAGTTTTCTATCCCGCACCATAACAATAATTTTTTACCTAGTAGACCATAAATTATAAGATAAAAAGTCTTGGTCTAAAAAGGTCTTATCCAAAAATAAAACTAAAACAATTTGATCTTAGCTCTTTGGTCCTAATTTTTGTACAAATAAAATGCTCCTAATGGAATATTAGCCTTTTGACCAATCACACACAGTGATTAATGTTGTTAGAAGTCATAGCTCAATTTAAATAAAATAAAGCAACTTACTTATTATAGGAAGTAGGTACAGACCGTTCACTATAACTTGTGCCTTGCGTCATGTAGCAGTTGCTTCTGTCGACAGCTGCAGTTGCCTCTATCGGCAGCAAAGTGCAGCTCGTCTGTTTGACGCCTTAGTTTATATATTGAAACTAATAATATCTCATTCTCGTAGTAACAGTGCTAGCAATCGTGTCACAGGACAAGTTATAATGGACACACTGTAGCATAATATTTAAATAGTTATAAAAACAAATGAAATTACAAGTTACTGAAATGTTAGTGATAACTTAAATTAATGTCCAGCCTCAGATCAAATAAAAAGTCAAGATGTAACGTTGTAAACAACAAAGTGAAGCCGGTTCAAACTATGCCTTGCCGTTTAAATACACAATTACACGCGCACACGTACAACGAAATTACGCCTTAGCTTGTCATTCGAGCTCACAGATCAAAAATTTGAACCGGCGTTATTGTTTGCAATGTTCCATCTTGACTTTTTATTTGATCTGAGTGTCCAGCAATCAATGATGCCATATAATTTTTTTATGAGAAGTACAATGTACATTTCTCCAATTCTGTAATTTGTAATATTATAAATTATTTAATTGTCGAGGCCCCAATCTACACAAAACTAGCTCTGGCCTAGAAAGCCCTACAAGCTTAAAAATAAGACAGTTAAAAATTATCAACAAGTACTTTTAAAACCACCCCAAATATACAAGTGCTACATTAAAAACAATATATAAGTTTCAATCAAAAGTGACATTAAATTTCTCATTGGCAATACTTTTAATTTTCTCCACTATGGTTTCGACTTCAGCCATTGCTCCAACACCAGTGTCGCCACACATTAGAGTCTTACTAATCGGTGGTATTTCTATGTGGCCCCAGCTTTTGAGCATGTCCACCTGCTGTGATGTGATGGGATGCTCCCACATCCTTGTGTTCATTGCAGGGCAGAAGATTAGAGGTTTTGAGATGTCCCACGCTCTGGTAGTGCAGGTTAGCAAGTTGTCGCATATGCCCTGAAATCAAATGGAATGATTGAATTTTTAGGTATTGGCTTGTATATATTAAATAAATCTCACTAGATGGCGCAATATGTATCTCTCTCTCTCACCTGTTATTGAATGTGTGTAAAATTCATCAATCATTTACTGGAATTGAACATAAAATTTGTATGTTCTAATTTAATCAAGTCTCTTAAGCACAAAATTATGGAATATTGGGCTATTCACATTTCAAAGATAATTTAAACAGATCATTTAAAATTGATGCCAATAAATGTCACGGTTTTAAATTTCTGAGGTTTTCCACTCAAGCATTGTTACACTTTTAGGTGCAAAGAAAACTATAAAATACTATAAAAATACCTTCACTGTATTCAAAGAAAAAAATATTCACGGACCGAGTAAACCTTTTTACTTGCAAGTTGCTGCTAACATCATCTATCTATCGCCGTGAAACGGTACCAAACACGATTGATTGGCAAAAAATAATCAGTTTAATCAGACGAAAAACGCTTGTTACATCGGCATCGTCGGCACAGTTTCTTTGTATGGCATGAGGCATCTGTATGCTAGTATTATATTATTTGTGGTATTGGATAATTATATAGATATAGATAGAGATGAAAACTTTAAAATAGGTCATCATATTCACCATTTCGTAATTATAGATTTATTGAGTTTTAGTTTATTCAAGTATATTTTTTATGAAAAATTAATAATTTTTTTCGATTGTCTATAGATGCCAAAAGAAGTTTTGTTTCTTGATAGAAGATATTGATTTTGTACAAATAATTGACTGTTTTTATCATGGTATAATAACATACTCCGTATACTTCGTCTGGTATTCTCTTCCCAGGATGGCCTAAGCCTACGTCACGATAAGTGTTACCATTGATTGTCCTTTTTGAAAATTTAGGTACTTTCTCATGTAGTTAATGAAAATAAAATAAATTACTAACTAGAATAACTATTTAGTAACTCATGTGATTCATCTATTTATTGTTAAATTTATTTGTATATTGAATTATTAGTTCATAATTGCTTTGTTAGGATAAAAATGCATTTTTCTCGGGTAATTCAATCACACACAGTGGCAACATATCGAATTGACAAGTGTCATACTGACAACTAGCCATTTCGTCGCTATTGTCGTGTCGCTCACACCTATAGCGTTGTTTCGCTCTGTGAGCAAAATACTGTGGCTCCCAAACGTTTGTGGTGAACCCGTGAACTTTGATAGATACACAAGAAAAATTGTTAGTTGTTCCGTAAACTATAAAAACAGAAGTATAAAAGGTGGTGTAATAAGTTTTTTTTATTTTCCCAATGAAGAGACACAATCATATGCGTGGCTTCAAATTTGTAACTAAATTCAACTACAATAACTGGTATGTGCCTTTCTACATAATATTTAATTTATCTACGCGTTGTAAATTCCATAATTTAAGTCATAGTTGTGTCAATACGTCTTTACGCCCGAACTTATTAACCTAACATAATTAGTTTTTGACTTATTTTAGTCAAGTTAAGTTTAGTGGGTTTTCGTCCCGAACTTAGTAAAAATACTAATATGCAAACAATTAAAAAAAAGCAAAGTAAATAAATTCAAAAAGTATCAAATAAGACGATTTATTAAAAATTATTATGTTGTACCTATTGTAATATTTTTATCTTTTTCCCCACTAAAAAAGTTTGAGAACCGCAACGCAATCGATGACGTAGTCTTAGGCCAATCACGTGACCCAGCTGTCACGGGAGGAGACTACCTTGTCTTATTATACCATGGTTTTTATCACCTGTCATCATTACAAGGAGATCCATCACCCACTAACCTGTGACATTTTCGCCAGCGTGTTGGCGTCCAGTGGAGCTATCACCATGATGTCAGCCATCTTTCCTAGCTCTATATGCAGCACAGGGTCACCCCTCTGCTTCCAGGCTGACCACTCCAAGCTATCATCGTAAACCTTCACGTCTGACGGCAGTTCTGACATTTTGAAGAAATGCTTCGAATGCTCCGTAGCTATAAGATGCACCTATGAATAAATAACGGTCATTTTAACAACATTTTTGTAATTTTCCTTATAATGCTAAATAAACAATGTAAACATAACCTCAAAAACATAAGTCAATTCGTCCTCGGGTATTTCTAATAAGGATTTTATTAGTATCGGTATTTTTAAGGCAGCTACGCTACCTGTCGCTGCAATCAATATTTTGCAAGATCGTTTATCCATTTTCACTTTAGTTAGAAAAAAACTAAATATTTACAGTAGAATAGTGACATTACAATGACAGGATATAAGTGACACATGACACTTGGGTTGATCGTTCAGAAACAAAACAAAATAACAAATGACTGCTTGCTGTTTTCTCGCCATTTGTTATTAAGTTTGAAGTATATAAATATTTTTTTATTTATCTTTTCGTATTATTTATGTTATTCTGCTGCTGAGTTTCAATAGTTCATCAGCTTAATTTAACAACAAGAAGGGTAATTGGGTTATATAACTGGCAGCATTGAACTGAAACGTCATTATATTATCAACAAAACAACCACAAATCCACAATAAAATTACGTCAGTCGATTATTATACGCGGAAGGAGTGGGTGTATCAATTAGTGTGTGAAAACTGTTTTTATTTACGTTAATGAAAATAATGTTAGTGTGTTTCTTCAGTTCTTAAAAGTTTTAACGTGGTTGTGTTTATTTGTGAATTGTTAAAGTGAAAATATAGAAATATGTGATGTGTTGATTAAAATTTATTTGTTTACGATGGATGGCAAAGTGAAGTATTACGAAGGTTGTGGACAGGAAGGGCCGATTCGTTGTATTTTTTTGTGTGAATTCCATCCGACCGCGGGGCCTAAGATAACGTGCCAAGTGCCAGAAAATTATATATCAAAAGATATTTTTGATACCGTCAGTCATTATATCATACCGAAAGTACAACTTCAGAGATGCACTTTGACAGTGTAAGTATTTTTGCGGGTAGTTGCATTTTTTTTAAATTCTGACATAAAGATGCTATATTTTGTAAACAGGTCTTTAGAACGTGTTGAAAACTTTCGAATTCACTTCTATATTTGTGTAGAAACGAAAGGAATACTGATATTTACACTACTTACACGTGCATATTGCACGTAACGTTGACACAGCTCGGAATTTCACAGATCGTAAATTCGTAACTAAAGAAAAACCGTATTCAATTGTTTTCATGCGCCACTGATTTTACAACCATATTTACATGTCGCTGCTCATTTGAATTTTATTTAACACCTTGCATACCGCAGGTACCTACATAAACAATAAAAAATATAAAGTAACATAAAGGATACAACAATGAAACAATTAACCTTTAAAAGTTAGCTTAATATTTTTAACACTTTGTCCTCAAAGCCTAATTCTTCATTGTTTTTGTAAATAACCGCTTTTTCTAATATCAACATGTCACTCAAATACGTGAGTAAGAAAAGTCAAAGTAGATAAGAAAAACCGAATTAATTTCTTAAAATCCATTTCAATAAGCTAACTTAATAGTTACCGAATAATTATTATTCATAAAATCTGTTAAAATGAATGAACCCCTTTAAGGCGGTACCCCGAGCAAAACGCCTCGCAAGCCGTTTTTTGTGCTGTTTTTAGGAGCTATCTACTCGTTATTTAAAAAGAAATATCAATTAATAAAAATACATTAAATTTCTACATATTATTGATTCTAAAATGGTAGATTTAGTTTTTTTTTAAATGTAGTATATATTTCACTAATCTACTTCCCAAAAAACATAAAAATGAGAAATAATAATTGATATTATGCATCTCCTCGTAAAGTGTTCATTGATTATTTTTTGTACTAACACTAATGGATAGACAATTTAATAACGAACATTTTTGTAGAATTATTTTTGTCAAAAGACCAAAATTCGATTTTATAAAGATTTTATTCTAAAATCTGGGCGTATTCACTACTGTAATTCATGCGCCACCAGTGCCGCTAGACCAATAGGAACGCTCATATCTCATGCCGATTTTTTGGTCAGGGTACCGTCTTAATTTAAAGTTTTCGTAGAGTCTTTAATTTTGATAGTACCCGATAATTTAGAAAGGGTACGCGGAAAAATGGATATATGGTTACCGTTCCACTCAATACCGCTGACTTCCGTACACCTGCTTGCATAGAAACAAGTGAACTAGACATCCAATTCAAAAGCATTGTCTCATTTCTTGGAAATACGAGTAACACAACAGAAAATACAATAATCATCTTGATTAAGGTTTCTTAAGGCTTTGTGTGCTAGGACACAATTAATAATTAAATTACATATTCAGTATGTGGATTCAAATGTCAATGGAGTCCCTATTGACAATATAAAGTACGTAGAAGCACAAATTAATTTCATTACCGAAGTCAGTAGCATTATCAGTCAGCAGCTTCATTCTAAATTTGATCTCTCTTCTCTTATTGATGTAGAAATTCTAAAATATCAACTCGCTGCTTTATACATTTCCATATATTTACATAAAGTTACGCAAGCAGTCTACAAACGTCTAACAATTATAATTATTTCCCCAGAACCCTCCTCGGGTCGAAGATCCTAGGATTCCCAGTGCGGATAGACAACAAAAAGTATGCGCGAAACGCTTACTACTTCAACCTATGCTTCGTTTGCGATGCCTGGGCCCGCACGGTGCATCTCGAGCCTCTCGTCAAGAAGCTTACAGAATACCTGGTTAGTGGCAGCTTAGTATATCCTAAGTTCCTCAAGAACTAAGCTTATCGGCTATCTAGAGTCTGGTTTGTAACGTGCGCATTATAATCGCCTTCGTAAGGAACTTCGTAAGGAACTCTTCGCACACGCAACCCGCGTGTGCTGGGGTTCGCTTTCTATTTGGCATCGCCATTGACACATATAATATACATAAAAATAGTAAGTTTGGGTAGTGTCAAATAACTACCTTTGGGCCTTACTACATCTTTTTCGGCTGAAATCATTGTGATGATGTGTAATATTATCAAACCAAGTCAGCAAAAGGGGAAAATCAGTCCGCGATTTTGTAGGGCTGAGAAAGGTTAAATGGCAGTTATTAATAAGGATAATAGTATTCTAATGGCCCTGAATGGATATGGCGCCACGTTTCTAGCTTGCCTATAAGATCAATAAAATTGACCTCTCACGAACTGACCCAACTAGAAATATAATAAAATCTTAATACCCAACGGCCCTTCTCGTAAATGATTTTACTTAGAAGCGAGAAATAAAAGGCTTGTTTATTTCATGTATGTAAATGAGATGTGATGTTTTAAAATGGAAACAGCACAGTATATTATCTATGCCCTTTAAAGATAAGTCAATATTTCCATTATTCATCTATCCTCTAACGCAATCCTCTTTACCATATAATGGAGGAAAGTTAGAAATGAGAACATATTTTGAATAAATTGAAAAGCCACAAACAACGATCAGCTTTTGAAATTAGATTCAGAAGGTCCCTTTTAGACTCCAACGAAGTTTGAATAGAAGTTCTGCTTCCAATCTCGAAACTTGTAAACCCATTACAAACAAAAAGTTTAAGACATTAATGTTATAATTTGTTTCTGTACAGTTATCGATGGAGTTAGAGACAGAATGGCTGTCAAAGCAGTCGATCTCCGGCGAAGCCAAGGCACTTAGCGGGGTGATGCGGCAAGTGATGCAGGACATCAACAGCCGGAGGATGTGCACACTTACTGGTAAATATAAACACATCACTTACACACCTGTGTTCTTGATTTAATAATAATAGCTATAATAAAGTCGGTTTGTAGATGAACGATGCTCTATAACACATCGAAACTCCTCCATGCGTCGCAAAGCTCGAAACCCGGCTCTCAAATGCAGCTTAGACTGGAAATCGCCTCCAACAAAATTGGGAAAAGACTAGGTAGGCCACACACCTAGAATAAATTGACTGTTTGATTTGAAATTCAAAGTTACCTACGTGCTTAAAAGCCCTGACACATATTTTTGCTTATTATGCATCTTGGAAGAGCAAAACGATAGCGATTGTTGCGTAATAATTGCTCTTCAATACAGAATCTTTTGGCGGTTTTCTTAGAAATAAATTCATTTGACAAACAGCGAGCGATTATCAAACGATTGTGTAGGACCTACCTTACCTACACTGTAGGTAATTCTGAGTTTTATGACATAAAGGGTTTGATCGCGCGATGATTGTTGATTGCTGTTTCTTACGTAATAAACCTGACGATCATCTCGGGACTTCGGGAGTGACTGACGGGCAACGACCAAACATTGCGCCAGAATGTAATCACGGTAGCATAATCCGGTGCTGCCCACGTCACTCGCATAACAATGCTTTGCCGAGTTCGCGAATTGCAAACTTCGCTGCATTAAGTGCGAATACCTGGCGATCTTGTTGACAGAGACTGTTAGTGGACTTGGCAAACTCCTGCTCGATAATCAAATTAGCGTTTGATTAACAAAAATAAACATTGTTTTAATAAACACTTAGCAGCCATAATAGTTGCTATTGAAGATGCTTCAAAGTAAGGGAATCAAAAGAAATAGAAGATCAAAGACTTTGCTTTTGTTAATTTTGGGCAACCTTGTTGGCTTCATAGAATAACAATAAAACGCTTAAGCGTAAGTCAACTTACAATTTAATTCTTAAATTGACCTTTTAAGACCCTTAGTTGTATTGTAAGAGTATATTTTTAACCCCCGCCGGAAAAAAGGGTTGTTATAAGTTTCACGTGTGTTGCTGTGTATCTGTGTGTCTGTCTGTGGCATCATAACGCCTAAAAGGATGAACCGATTTCAATTTAGTTTTTTTTTGTTTGAAAGGTAATTTTGTCGAGAGTGTCTATGTCTATGTCAAATAGAATAAAATCGGTTCAGCCTTTCAAAAGTTATGGGCATTTTACTGTTTGAATTGGGGTGTTTTCGCAAGACAAATGTGTCGGAGGTTTTTTAAATTGTGAAATTTTACTTGTCCTTTCTGTACCATAAAAAAACCCATAACAGCTTGCTTTAGCTCTGAATCAAAGTATACATTAAATAACCCGCTATCATTAAAAATACAGTAAATATCTGAGTAGGTAAGTATTTATTTACCTGCAAATATTTCCTCAGATACGCAACAGAAGTTATTAACATTATCATATGTCTCTTCTTCTTAATTTATAAGGCAATACTTGTTTATCATAATTATTTACATATTACATATTCATACATTATCATTGCAATATTCATATGCGAAATATTTAAATTTCTAGAACGATATTTTAAATAAAATCTTATTCCTGAGCGTGCTTTTGATGCCTCAAGTAATGTTCCTTCATAACGTCTAACACCTACTTACTTATTTCTACATACTTTAATGCTCATGTATTATTCAAAATTAACGGATTTAGTCATATTATCACATGCTACAACTCCATTTGAGAATTTTAATTTTTGGGTAGCAAAACCGATGTTGCCATTTAAGAATTTATCCCGTATTAGTGCAAATATGAGTTTACTAAGAACTTATTTACGTTTGTCATTTTGATTTTAAAATCTATTCGTGCTCACTTATTGATATTTATAATTAATCGATTTCCCCTACAAATCTACAAGCAAACGGTGACATAAATATGTATTAGCCATTAATTACTGCCCACACACCGAACCGGTGTTTCAAAATAGAAATTTCCGTTCATAAAATTGAACACATAACAAATTCAAATAAGAAATAAGCGTGGATCTCACTGTTGCTATGTGGACAGTCAGAGTCCATTTTAAAATCTGCTGAGGTATTGAAAACTCGAACGTATTTGTATTGTGATAAAAATCTTGCGAGAGCTTTAGATAAATTGGTCATATAACAATGAGATGTCATAAATGTCAGCTCGCACATAGGTACCAATTTTAATCAAGTGAGCAAAGATGTGATATTGCTTTTTTAGACATCAGAAAAATCTGTTGTAATACGACAATGTTTATAAAAAAAACTTTTTCACAAAAGACAACCGACTTTCAAACCAAAACACAAAAAAAAAAAACAAAAAAAAATTTCGTTTCTGAAGTCAGTCTTTGGTAATTTTTTTTGTCGTTTTGCAACACCGACTTCCGAAATTATTTTTGCTCTTTTTAGTTTTTAGTGTTGGTAGTCGGTTATTTTTTGGTAAACGTTTTTATTTTTCTCTTTTTTTTGTATTGGTACTCCATCACTAAAAAGTGAGCAAGTTTTATAGTTAGGTACCTATAGGATTGACAAAATACACATAATAACTCAATTTACACATTCGTGCTGTTTATCGTTATTTTTTGATGAAATTTTTACTGTTCCCTAACTTGAAAGATAGGTACCTAATCCAATACAAAATGATCACGATACGATTACTAGTTTCGGAGATATGCGTGGACAAACATACATATACATATGAAATTTGGCACCCGTGTTTTTAAGCTTACTTAAAGATAACACATGTGAATATTGTGCAATTCCACACACGTGTCGAATTGATAACCTTTTTTTAGAAGTCGGTGAAAATGGCACCTACTTAACTACCTACGAATTGTTAGATTAGAAATTGAAACATGAAGTTTGAGTTTTTGTCTGCAACAATTATGACAGCTCAGATCGTTAACTTAATTTCATCAATTAACCTCTCCTAGAACTCGTGTCTGTCATAAGTAGATAACGAGTACATTGTAAGTGTCTAATTCAACAGCATAAATGTATTGTGTATCAAAACGCAATTAATCTAACACATTATTAGTTTAGTTTCAATATGGTCGAAAACAGAAAATTTTGAAAATTTCTCGAACTCTCGTTCATTTATCATGAAATGATAAGATTTATAAAATAATAGTGGACGCCTCGCGGTTTCACCCGCGTAGTTCCCGTTCCCGTCATCCCGTGGGAATACAGGGATAAAAAGTAGCTTATATCACCCGGGGATAGTGTAGATTCCCAACCAACGTTGAAAGAATTTTTGAAATCGGTCCAGTCGTTTTTATGTTTATTCGTTACATACAAAAATACAAATCTTTCCTCTTTATAATATTATTAAGTATAGAAAAGGATATCTAGATAAATATAGGTATATTTAGATTTTGCTAGACATTTCGTAGCTCAGGACTCACAGGAGGAAACAAAGCAGTAAAATGCAAGGCATTCCATGGGCATGCGATTTACCAAAGAACAACTAGATACAGTTCCGAGTTGTAACTGACTCTGAAACTCTGGGTCTGAGACTCCTAAAGCCCAAAATGTCCATCTTCATACATTGCAAAGAAAGTAACTAATCGGATCAAGATACCTACATACATTTTTCAGGAAAGGCTATAAGTTTTTTTTTATTGCACTGCAAAAAGTGTTAGCGCTGACACAAATGTCGAAACTTAGTTATGTTGCAGTTTAAATTATAAAGTTTATTAATTGAGCCCTTGTCAACACTTGAAGTTGACGCTGTTATTATTCAAACCCTTAAAATTCAAATTCAAATCTTTATTGCTCAAGACAGTGTATAATTATACATTTCCAGATATTAGGTGAATGCGCAGTTCACTATGTTGTACCAGTTTAGGCATGCAAAATTATTATTTAAATTATATAATGTCATTTATTATTATTTATATCATACCATGTCGTAAATCATTATAAAAAAAATATACAATGCCACACATTATTACAAAATTACAGAATGTCATAAATTATAATAAATTTATACCATGTCATAAATTAAAATGTTATACAATATCATAGATTGAAATCTCAAAATTATTTCAGAGTGTAAAATGTCATAATAATAAATAAAACAATACGTAAAAAATGTCAGAGTCTAGTGCATACACATAATAAATTACAGTAAATAAATGAAAATATTTCGGACTTAAGTGTTCATACTACTATTAAACCGTTCTTTTCTTTGGTTTGGTTCTTTCCTCAACACAAAAAGACCGCTTGCCAACCAAGATAATAAAACACACAGTAGAGCTAATGTAAATACACAAAAGTGCTAACATCTCAATGTTAGCGCTGACACAAGTGTCGAAACTCGCGTTTTATAGATTTGCCCGTTTTATTAGCGTGATTAGCATGCGCTGCGTTTATTTGCGGATGTTAGAAATACACAAACACGAAGAATTCTCAAGGAAAACTTGAAAAACTCCTGTGTGTGATTAAGTTCCTACCAACATTTACTACTAGAGTAAATAAAGGTATTGCTGTTTTATTGTAAGAACCGTATGTGTCAAAAATACAAATTACTGAAATAGATTAGATAGTTTTAAGAATTATTCAATTGTTTCACCGAGTTAGCTCATTCCTATGCACAGAAACTCGAAGATGATTCATATTATCTACAAACTTTTTCCCTGTATCAACATATCGGTGTATCCCCTATTTGTCCGGGATAAAATACTAAGCTTATTTATAGCACTTAGCGATGTTGCCTATTAGAAATCAAGACAGTCAGTGAAAAGAATTCGTGTGATGTTGTTGTTCGATGTTCAGCGAGTGACCGTACTTCCAGAGATTAAAACAATCAATTTTACATAAATAAGCAGAAGTAAGAATATGAACGAACAAAAACACCAAATAGACAGTTATAAATTGTTACCGGAGTACCGTCACATTCTCCATGTGTACATATGTGATAATAAATTACAGCCGGCACGCAATTGCTCATCCTTGTATTAATTTAATTTGTACTACTTGAAACTAAGTTGATTGTCCAATGTTCCGGGTTTAGGCAATTGTAGCCACGTGTTTATTTTACCATTTAATTTTATCTTTATCCTTATTTATGTAATTATTATTGTTCTTGCTCTACGTAGGTATACATAGATGTATTGTGGTCCGACAATTTAATAACGTATATTCAGGTATTAAAATTACATTCATGTATTATAGAATAGAATACTCTTTATTATGTACACCATATAAGTTACAGAAAATATAGACGAAGGAAACATTACACTGGGTGACACAATGGGCGGCCTAATCTGTTACATGTCACATTTCTGCTGGTTTCCTGTTGGAATAGACAGGAACTTCAAAACGCCGTACTTAATAAATGCATTAAATGCCTTACCTACCTCACATAATGATTAGTTTCTTCCATATTCATTAATCGTATTCGTTTGAAAACTAATTACTTTGCATTCGCATGCCATTCATAATTATTTCAGAATGTAGGCAACCATGCAGGCGTCGCATATAAATATTATTAGTCTAGACTTTAGTTATGAAACACTAGCGTCTATAAACCATAAACGCTATTGACACACACTGGTGAAAAGTATGGGTGATTCGGCAGACGGAGCTTTGTCTGGTTTATCTAGACTCATCAAAGGTATTTGACGACGTCGTCAAGTCGATTAAACATTGTTTAGCATTTAGAAGTTGTTGTGTCCGTTTAGTCTACATTAAATGTCATCAGGACATTAGATAAAGTTCCAACTTCATTTTCTTCTAACATTGACAGTAATTACCCATTGCAGTGGTTGGTATCCTCCAGGGAGCTGCTCTTGGTCCATTACTAAATGGTTTAAATTATCTTTCCTTTGTGTATTTCCTACAAATTCTGTCGAAAGCGAGTCATTTGTCTCAACAATGAAAACGTATCGACAAAGACGCATGTAAATTAATTCATAGACACCTTCAAGCATCTACATTTACATACATTAATATAAACGATATGTATATGCAAGCGTCTTTGCTTGTTATGTAAAGTCTTGTCACGCAGGAATACTTGTCATATTTATTAAGAAGACATGTGGACTTAACATAATACCACGATTATTAGACGAGGGCTAAGAGCCTAAGAGCCAATATAGAAAGATAACGTAATTCAGCTAGATATTTCCAGGCAACCCTGCAGTAATCTATTCTACTATCAAGTATCATTCATGAAAAAAAGTTTTATCATAAACATGTACCTGCAGATTTTAGCTATAATAATAAGTAAAAAACCGGCCAAGTGCGAGTCGGACTCGCGCACGAAGGGTTCCGTACTTGGTAAATTGCGGTTTACGATTTATGACGTATTAAAAAAAACTACTTATTAGATCTCGTTCAAACCAATTTTCGGTGGTAGTTTACATGGTAATGCACATCATATATATTTTTTTGTATTATCATTCTCTTATTTTAGAAGTTACAGGGGGGGGACACACATTTTACCACTTTGGAAGTGTCTCTCGCGCAAACTATTCAGTTTAGAAAAAAATGATATTAGAAACCTCAACATCATTTTTGAAGACCTATTCATATCTGATACCCTACACGTATGGGTTTGATGGAAAAAAAAAAATAGTTTCAGTTTCAAGTATGGGGACCCCCAAAATTTATTGTTTTTTTTCTATTTTTGATTGAAAATCTAAATGCGGTTCACAGAATACATCTACTCACCAAGTTTCAACAGCATAGTTCTTATAGTTTCGGAAAAAAGTGGCTGTGACATACGGACGGACAGACAGACAGACATGACGAATCTATAAGGGTTCCGTTTTTTGCCATTTGGCTACGGAACCCTAAAAAATAAGTATAGGCAGATAGGACAACCGTATTTCTAGACGAAATGGTTAGTAGGTTTTAAAGTTAAGAAAGTCTCGAAAGATTTGACTGAAAATAAAATTCAATAACACCTCATGAGAACATAGGATGTAAGTCAAAAACTCTTTACCAAACTCATTGAGATAACAGACAAAATCTGACAGAGTTAATTACTAATGTTACATCGTAATCAGTGTAGCGATAACCTGTAATCTGGCTGCAGATAACACGTCTTTTATTATGTAGTATAGTAATATTGTAATCACAAAACATATAGATGCAGTACCTATCATACAGAGCTTGATAAAAACGAAAGGTTTACACGTGTAGCTAGGCACTACTGAAAATGAATTAAGTATTATGTTTTTATGTTTAGACCAATTAATTAAGATATAGCTACTGATAGATAAATCTGCAGGATCATCAAGATGATACATATATAAATAAGCTTCTGCTGATTTTGTTAATGGCAGTAAAAACGACACTTAAAACGATTAAGCAGTTGCGAGATGCTTTTATAGTTACTTATTAGCGTTTGTAGACAATAATAATTATTTATATTTATTTTGACAAAAGTCAAACAAATGGCGCCCAACTTGGGCTCTACGGGTCCCACGTTGGGCTACATTGCGCCAATTGCGCTCAATGTTTGCAATAGAAAAAACGTTTGCATTAAAATCTTTTCTGTTGACTGCCACTTCAATTTGATCTTAATAATTGTGTTTAGTATTTACTGTTTTTTCATCAGTAACTTAATATTGAATGATTCAATTTAAATGTAGTAGATACTTATATCGAAAAATTATCTGGTATATGTCACTGTCAGTAATAAGATCGCCATTTTAGCCATAGATAGATTTAGCAACACATGTAGTAAAATAATTGTGTTACAGTTTTGTACAATAAAGTATATTCTATCTACTTTTTGATGTCTATGACTAACACTGCATTCATAAACTCCTTATCGGGTATTTTATGAATCGTGAAGTACTAACATATTCTATAGCTTTTTATTTTGCGATTACATAGTGTAATAACTCGACTACCTGTTATCTTTTACCGTCGTAGGTACAGTCTGTTTCGAGTGATCTGCAAACATTGATCAGACTGCAAAGTTTTGAGCGCCAGTTGCCTAATATTTGGTTATAACCTTGCATCGGGTCTGATATGATATCTTTAACTTCATATTTTTAGCAGTCTTGTCGTTTTCTACTTCCTGGACTTCAACTTTATTGATAACTTAGGTATAATTACCTATTCACTTTAATTAATTATGGGTCTTATACTATTATTTAATCTGTGACGAAACCAAGATGAAGATTACTTTGATTGTTCTCATATTCTTCTTTGCGGTCGAGTACCGACGCCAAAACCTGAAACTCAAAAACCTTAAATCACAAGCATGAATATTATGAAAGCGATTTTTAATTTTGGATTTTAATTAATACTTACAATGCTCAACATCCTACAAATTACACTTTAAAGGTCATGCTTTCTATTTATACAATAGACCTTAAATTCAAGATAGAATTTACCTTGATTTTCTATTTGTAAGGTAGATTGGATAAGTTATTTTGAGCGACAGATAATTTTCCGTACCTAACTACCTACGTCGTCTTTCAAAGAGATCTTGTATTCCTATTTTCTGAAACATTATTATTTATGGATATAGGTACTCTTACGTTAATAACGCTCTAGTAAATAAGGGTTTTATTTGGTTGTATCAATATTTAGTGACTATTTGTATCTGTAACACAAATAATAATTTGTCTTTTTTTTTGATTTTGTAACTTCGACGGTACATTGCCTACCTAGCTAGCTTGTGCTAAGTATAGCCAAAGTTACATCAGACTGATATGATAATGATGGTATTAAATATCTTCGCAACAGTTAAGACCAGTTGCATCATTTTACTGATACCGGCACGGAAATGTTGCAGTCGGAGGATACATATGCCCGAGCTGGCTGACCAAAACCAGATGTATCCTCCGACTGCACATAATGATTTTCTTCTTGTTTACTTCTTTTTAGTTGGCTTTTTAAGCAGTCGAGTTTTTTGTTTATTTTAAATATATTTTATATTTACAACTTTTTAGTTATTTTTTTTTAGAATTAGGTACATTTAAACAGATAAGTATTATATATTTTTGTAATCACCTCTTAAAACCCTTCATTTTGATACCCAACACGATGGGTTTGGAAGAAAAAAATCATTTGGGCCCCCACAATATGGCGCCCGAAAGCCGCCATTTTTCTATTGTCCAATTTTAATGTAGCCAATGACACTCGCAGGGTTAAGACGAATCGATTGACGTACGAATCATCAAAATCGGCCAACGCATTTGGTCTCTGGAACGCCATATAGGAACAAACATACATACATACATAGACTGATAAACACATTACCCTCCTTCGGCAGTCGGGTACAAACTACTGAATGTTGGGTAGCGCGGGTGTGAAAAAACCAGTGCGTGTTTTGTTCCCTCAAGGTCGTTGGCGAGTGTTGTAGTCTTAACACTACCATTTTTGACATATAAGGATAAAATATAAATGTAAACTTATCTTACTAGCTATTTATCTATTCCCTATGTACAGGCCTAAGAAATCAGCGAGTCTTAAGACAACGACTAACGCCAACGACCTTGAGGGAACAAAACGCGCCTTTGTTTCTCACCCGCGCGACCCAAAATTTAGTAGTTTTTTGTACTTTCCTTATTATTCTATGACTTTAAAAAAAAAGCTTCAGATGAAAATGTAGATAATTAAATTGTCTTTGAGATGGTGTCGATTTCATTAAAATACGCCCAGCGGTTTTGGTGCGATTGTCGTGTTTTTGTCCGTTTTAGACATAATTTTACAAATTAATTACACTATGTTATACGAATAAAACTCAATATTTGCTTAGATGAAATTATTAAAAAAATGGTCTAATATAACATATATTTTTTCCAAAACATAACAACTAGCCGTTTAGACGCGATTCTCATTTTAAGGCGCCGATTCCCTTGAGTAGCTAATTTTAAAATGAGAATCACGTCTAAACGGTTAGTCGTAATTTTTTGGAAAAAATATATGTTATATTAGACCATTTTTTTAATAATTTCATCTAAGCAAATATTGAGTTTTATTCGTATAACATAGTGTAATTACCAATTATTTCGTATTAGACCATTTTTTTAATAATTTGATCTAAGCAAATTTTGACTTTTATTCGTTTAACATAGTGTAATTAATTTGTAAAGTTATGTCTAAAACGGACAAAAACACGACAATAACACCAAAACGGCTTAGCGTATTTTAATGAAATTGACACCATCTCAAAGACAATTTAATTATCTACATTTTGATCTGAAGCTTTTTTTTTTAAAGTCATAGAATAATAAGGAAAGTACAAAAAACTACTAAATTTTAGGTCGCGCGGGTGTGAAACGAGTGCGCTTTTTGTTCCCTCAAGGTCGTTGGCGTTAGTGGGAATCGGCGCCGCTACTTCGATATTTGTAAGTGTGTTGCAAGTGTGACGGTGGAGTACCTACTCACACCACGGCAATGCCTGTAACACAGGTTAGTTCCTAGCGCAGGGCTGGGTCTTGCTCTGCCCTCTGCTGCAGCTCACCTCATTGCTGCTGCTGTGTGTCTGTGGTAGTATTAAGGATAATTATGTACTCAACAATTTTTGTGATGAATAAATTTTATTGAATTGAATTGAATCTTCCCCTTTTCTTATATCATTCACGTTACAGTAACTTTTTAGATTGTCGCTAACAATAATGTAAATAAATAGTCATCTTAATTTCGAGATATCTCGCGTGATATATATTTACTTGAGTCGTTATGTAATTCACTGTTAACAACTCATAAGTATAGGTAAACATGATTGTGATAACGAATTATTATGATTAGAGCAGCGACCGTGGCTATGTAGTCTATGGACTAGAGATACGTTTGAGATGCAAAATATTCCGTAAGACAAAACAGAGTATAAGTACATAATTATACAGGATGGCATTAAATGTTACTGCCCACAAACTGCATGTAAATTATTGCAATTAATTTTGGATAATGAATAATAAAAATAATGATTAAAAAATAAATAATGACTATGCCTACATCGATAAATTCAACAAACAAATCAAGATTAATTAATTAAATTAAAAATATTTTATTGATTGGTAATAAAATAGCAGATGAATACATTAAATTAAACTAAGATTAAATATATGGTTTACTTTAGATAATAATTAAAAATTAAATAACGTTAAATTATGGAAGAAGTATGTAAGGATCGTAGCAGGCGGCGTTCTGTAGTTTCTGCCTACCCCCATGGAAAAAGGCGTGAGTTTATGTATGTATGTTAAATTAGTATATAAAATAATAAATTGTCAGTAGGTACATATTATGTCTAATTTGTGCGAATAGTATTTATTAATCAATTAAATTAAAATTTGCCTATGCTATCGTAGTGTACGTCAATCAGGTGAGGTCACTGCAGCTGTTTAAGATTTTGCACATTCGCGGTATTGGTGAAACAGTTCTACACAAAAAGTCCATCACTCCGCAGTTCTACGCAAGGGCGGGTCCTTGCGTAGAACTGCGGAATGGTGGGATTTCGAGGATAGGTGGTTGGGGCACAAAACTTGAGGTGACTCAGTAACTGTGGGCAGTCTATTTTCTTCCTGAGGAGTTTGTATAGAAACAGGACATCACAAGTAGTAGAAGTATGACTACAGGATCAAAAAAGTCAGCGAAGAAGAGATCGGTCTGTCAAAATCAAAGACCTTATACTTCTTACTACTAGACTGTGCACTATGGCGCAAAAACCGGTCCGAGCGAGAGGGCTCCCGTTGGTAGTGTGTCTCTTTCTAACGAGGTGACCATGACCAAACATAACACGGGACAAATTGATTGTAAAAACAATAGTGTAAGTATCCCAATATATGTATTTATGCTACCTAACTACGCTACCTAAACCTACCAAATTCATTGAAAAAGAGTGTGTTATTTTTTAGAATCTTACACTTAGAGTCGGTGTCGAGCGTACAGAATTTCGACATCCTATGTTTTTCCATTGGTGTCGTAAGAGGCGACTAAGGGACAAACAACAGAGAATGATCAGCAGCGTTCTCTGTGCATTTGTAACAACCATACTGGGATCGCCAACCCGCCTGCAAAGCACTCCCCATGAATAGCACAAATAAAACATAGTCCCTAGTGCCCGGCAGCCTGCCTAACCTCGACTACGGTATAGATAAAAATACCCCAAAGGATCTCAATGATTTCAAATATTGTCCAGTTGAGTAGACAGTTGAGAAACAAAACTACACCAATTTTATTCCACTAGGAATCAATTTGCGAATAATATTAACAGCCGCTAAATTTTACTCGAACAAAACCCGCCACAAACGCCGCAAACCTGGCGGTCATTTTTTTCTTTTTTTTTTGGTCGCCCTTTTCGGGCAGGCTAAGGTCTTAGACCATACCGCCTCGTCTTCAGTGCAATTTTAACATTCTTTAGTATGCATTAGAATACGGGTGTAACAGATTCTAATGGTTTTTGGAGTATTTGGTAGCAAATTGTATCGAGTCAGCCTTCCCAGTAAGCTTTGCAGAGGTAGTCAATACTACAATAAAATTCTCTGCTCCACTATCCTGAGATCGCTTCTGTCAATGATTTCACATAGTGTCTAGTTGCGTAGACAGTTGAGACATAAAACTACACCAATTTTATATCACAATATCCACTAGGAATCAATTTTCAAATAACAGCCGCTGAACTTCACTCGAAAAATTCCCGCCAAAAACTCCAACCTGGTGGTCTTACATTTAGTATTACCAGGCCCAAACATTTAAAAGTACTACTCTTACTCAGTATTAATGTTTTTTTTTTAAATACAATGAATTGATTAATTATAGGAACTGTAAAAATATTTAAATACGTATTTAAATAATTTTGTTATTCGTTCGTTTTGGTATAATAAAAAAAAAAAAAAAAAAAAAAAAAAACTACCATTTCTACCAAATCCAATGATTAGTTGAGCTAGCAAGATGTCAGACAAGGACACACTACCAGCGGGAACCCTCTCGCCAGGACCGCTTTTGGTTGCTACCGCTTATGAGGAAATAGCTAACCTAGGCATATGATAATAGATTTCATTTTAGCTAAACAAAAATTTTTGGTGCACAGTCTAGTAGTAAGAAATACGTATAAGGTCTTTGGTCTAAATAGATAACGCAAGTCCCTCCATCTGTATGAAAACCAAGCGTGCCACTTTTGCACAAACAATTCAAAAACAAATGACAGGGAATGTCACAAGTTTGCATTTTTAATTTTTTTATTGGCAAGCAAATCTTTATCTATGGTATAGGTCTACCGGAATCTTATGGCAAATGTGGAAATAAAAATTTGTTGTGTGCAATACTGGGGAAATTGGATTAAACGATCTTGATACTGTTTAATTTGTATTTATGTCTTTAGTATTAATGAGCATGAGGTACCTATATTATAGTAGTCACAGCGGATCTTTGTGTCTTTGAACTTGGTCCTGCCAACCATTGCGTAAAAAACAGTTTGTCATTGAGTATACTGCAAAGAGTAAGCGAGATAGGACGATGTGACATACATAAGCGAGTGAAAGAGACAGTTATACAATGCTATCTTCACCTTCAACATTGACACAAAAATAGCTACTGTGCGGGACAGAGAGATTCAGAGATAAAAAGATCCACTGTGAGTATTATAGGTATGTGTATGAATAATGTTTTTATACATCGGGTTCTTAACATAGGAAAAATAAATCAATTGAATATTAATTTATGTACTAATTTATTATATATCATTTAAATCATACTAATAACTTAAAACTTCATTCAGAACTAGAATACGATTCCATGAACTCCACTGGCCTTTTTGAAAAACTTGTATCTTTGTAGTAGTTTTATGTCATCTCTGTCCATCAAAATGGTTATTTTTCATTGGCATTTAACATATTCAAAACCAATCTTTTTATGTTTAAAGTCTGTAAAAAATAATAAAATGAATCATGTTCCTTATAGTCATTCATCATCATCAGTCTATATATACTTCTTTTTATGTAAGTTTTATGGCCTGGTTGCTAGGACCTTTTAGCCAAGTCTTTGGAAAGAGTTTTAGATCTTATATTTGTTCGTTAGTATGCATTAGAATGCGGATGTAACAGATTTTAATGTTTTTTGGAGTATATGGCAGCAAATTGTACCGAGTCAGTCTTCCCAGTAAGCTTTGCAGAGGCAGTCAATACTACAATAAAATACTCCGCTCCACTTTCCCGAGATCGCTTCTCTCAATGATTTTACAAATTGTCCAGTTGCGTAGACAGTTGAGACACAAAACTACACCAATAATATATCACAATATCCACTAGGAATCAATTTGCAAATAATATTAACAGCCACTGAACTTCACTCGACAAAATCCCACCAAAAACTCCCGTCTATATACACGTCCCACTGCAGGGCGCAGATTATTACTTAATATTTTTCTTACGTCATAGATTCTCTATCTCCGTTAAAATCAATATCTTGTCGAAGAATTAGTAACAGTTACAGCACTGTTGCCATTTCCCGGCCATCATTCGATGTGCCCTGTGTATTTTCTATATAATACTAATGGAAAGAAATAAAAATTAAGTAAGAAAAATATAAAATAAACTAAAAGTATCAAAACAGGTCAGTCCAACTTACCGGTCCACTCTACGACGCACTTTAAAATCCAAGATTGAGTTTGATTTACGCCTTCTTCTTCTCTTATTTTATGATACACATTGAAAACAATATGTCTCGCTTGAGATCGAAATGGGTTTTTCGACATTTTCACAAAAATAACAAATTTTCAAGATAATATCAAAAAAAATCAGCAGCGGTTGACACATCAAGTACTTTGATTCGACAGGTGACAATTGACATTGCCATATGAAAATCATAATTAAAAAAAAAAAAAAAATGCCATGAGATTCTGGTAGACCTATAGTTTTATTCCCAATCACTAACTTTTCAAAAAATTAAACGTAAGGCGCCAAAAAGACGTTTTTGTTTATGGCCGAAGCGAAAAGAACCGGGAATGTCCATGACATACCGGTACATACCGATAAAAAAGAAGGATAAAAATGACATACTTCTAAACTTTTTACTGCGTTTTTCTCAAAATCTATTAATTAGGACATTCCCTGTTATTTGCATGTACCCTTCAAATTTACTTAACAATGAAAGAAAACATTTCCAATGCCTCAGATAACTTTTTCTATTCATTCTTTACAGCTCAATATGGCATAGAAAAATGCCTATTTTACTAGATTTCGGTGGATTTCCTGTGCCGATAAAGCTAAATGGAAAGCTCAGATTACGATCATTAATCGTAACTAATCCGTTTTTTGGCACACGAAGTACATACAATCGCATCATTTAGTTAGATTTATCTCTGTTACCTACCTTATGATTATACTAATGACGATAAAATAATAATAAAAAAGAAAATCGAGACTTTTAATTTGAAGTTACAACTGGCTACGGGGTGAACAGCCGCCGCTGGTAGTGTAAGTAGTAAGATATATAAAAATGTTAGTTTAGCAGTCTTTTTTTATTTATCTTCATCATTAGAAATCTCCGGACCCATTACATCCACGGAGTTTGGTCGGTAAACTCGGTCATTGTGATCGTTGATCGTATTACTAAGGTAACTACGAGTGCTTACCTACCTAACAGATTACTCCAATCTAATCCCTAGCGAATCTACTGCTAATTTGTAATTAACTGACTTATGTAGGTACCTACCCTAATAAATCGGATTACTAATATCTTAAATCCTAAAAAACACCACCTGCCTAGCCTTTGTCCCAATTATTGTTGGGGTCGGCTTCCAGTCTTACCGGATTCAGCTGAGTACCAGTGTTTTACATGGAGCGACTGCCTATCTGACCTCCACAACCCAGTAACTGGGTAACACGATACCTCTTGGCAAGACTGGTGTCAGATCTCAGGCTTCTGACTACCCGTAACAACTGTCAAAGATCTTCAAATGACAGCCGGGACCAACGGCTTAACGTGCTTTACGAGGCACGGAGGAAACTCGGTATGTTGAAATGGTCACCCATCCACGGACCGACCTCGGCAAGCGTTGCTTAACCTTGAAGATCGACCCGTGCGGCTGTTATTATTTAGCCACGAGGATCTTAAATCCTAAAAACATACTGTACATTTCCATTGACTTTGCATTTTCTCAAATTACAAACCGTACTGATGTCATTTCCCATCTCCGAAAATTATGAAGATTCATTAAAACAATTGCTTTTAGGCTTTTTTTAACCCCCGCCGGAAAAAGGTGTTATAAGTTTCACGTGTGTTGCTGTGTATCTGTGTGTCTGTCTGTGGCATCATAGCGCCTAAACGGATGCACCGATTTTGATTTAGTTTTTTTTGTTTGAAAGGTAATTTTGTCGAAAGTGTTCTTAGCTATGTTTGAATAAAATCGGTTCAGCCGTTCAAAAGTTATGGGCGTTTTACTGTTTGAATCGCGGTGTTTTCGGGATATAAATGTGTCGGGGGTTTTTAAAATTTTGAAATATTACTTGTATGCTACTAGACTCAGTCGAAGAGTAGACTGCATTTTCTGTCAGTAGATGAACCAATTAACGTTTTTATTACGTAGAAGATATCATACAAAACCACTTTTCTTTTATTCTACTTAGATTTGAATGTGGACCACATTGGATAAATTAATAGTTACTTATTTATAATTCTGGTATACCGGCTTATACTTTATCTCCCGCTGCATCCAGTAGGTACACGAGGAAAATGATAGTGATTAGTGTGATTACGTTATCATTATCAATGCCTATAATTATATCGTAAAAACGGGCGGTTCCTGGTGCAGCGGCTACCTTGCACTCTACTTAGATAGTGGAACTAGTAGCACTTAACTTTCCACCCATAACTTCTAATTTACAACGACGTGAAAGCATTCATTTTGGTGTTAGAAAGATAGTATAATTGAAGGCGCAGATATCCCTCAGTAGCTAATTTTAAAATAAAAATCACGTCCAAACGACTATTCGTAATCTTTTGGCACAAATATATGTTACATTAGACCATTTAGTTAATAATTTGAACTAAGAAAATTTTGAGTTTTATTAACAAAAAAAACCGGCCAAATGCGAGTCCGACTCGCGCACGAAGGGTTCCGTAACCATTATCGCAAAAAAACGGCACAAAAATCACGTTTGTTGTATGGGAGCCCTACTTACATATTTATTTTATTTTGTTTTTAGTATTTTTTGTTATAGCGGCAACAGAAATACATCATCTGTGAAAATTTCAATTGTCTAACTATCACGGTTCATGAGATACAGCCTGGTGACAGACAGACAGACAGACAGACGGACCGCGGAGTCTCAGTAATAGGGTCCCGTTGTTACCCTCTGGGTACGGAACCCTAAAAAACAAGCCATCCAATCACAACTGTCCATTTCTAATTTGAGTTGAGTTGAGCATGAACAATTGAGCATCAGGAATACCGGCCTTACTCTTTAGCCCGTATTTAAAAATACAAATAAGTAAAATAATTAAATAGCATTCCACAAAAGTAGGCTAACGACGACCCGTACATATCTGTCTACTTACTTATCTAAATATTCAGGGCGGATTGATAGCAGTTCTTTAGCTGAACTAGTAATATCAGTAGCCTGCTCACTAAGTGCTATGTCGAAATTAATCTGCCCGCATTATTCCTGTATTATGTACTCACAGACCACAGAAACTACTAGAGATGCCATAATATTCGCATCGTTTCAGCTGTAATAGTTCTTTTTTAAGTTTGTGTGGTGCGTTTAGAAACATTTAAACCCACATTCACAAACAGCTAGACCCAGAACAAGTATCTATAGGTCATAAGACATTTGTTTCGTGCGGAAATCGAACACGCGACACGAAGACGCAGCGCACCAGCTAATCGCTCAGCCACTGCGCCAATCGTGCCGTCATTCATATGTATGCAAAGTTTTGACAGTACCGTCTGGCAGTGGGTGACCGTGTACGAACTACAAACAATCCCGACTGCTTAAGCGAACTAAAAAGACGTAAACAAGAAGAAAATCATGCTGTGTAGTCGGAGGATACATATTCATGAGCTGGCTGACCAAAACCAGACGTATCTTTCCACTGCACAGCATGATTTTGTTCTTGTTTACGTCTTTTTAGTTCTCTTCCTAAGCAGTCGGGATTTTTTTTTTTAATTTACATTTTTTTGTTTATAACTTTTTATTTAACATTTTGTTTTCGGATTAGGTACATTTAAACATAAAAGTGTTATATATTTTTGCAATCACCTCTTGTTTGAAGAAAAAAATTGGGCTCTCACAATATCGCGCCAAAAAGCCGCCATTTTTCTATTTTCCAATTTGAATGTAGCCTGTGACACTCGCAGGGGTAAGACGAATCGATTGACGTAAGAATCTTCAAAATCTCTAGAACGCTACATAGGAACAAACATACATACATACACACATACATAATTATATAGACTGATAAACACATTACTCTCCTTCGGCAGTCGGGTAAAAAAAAGACTTATCGTCACTTAAATCTTACATCGCGCTATCAAAGTTCTATTGTGATTTGGAGCCTATCAAATACAACACCCGTTTATCCGGCAGATCTACGCTTTACCCTTTTTAATGGATGTTGTAGGATTGTCCATCCTTTTCATTTTTCGCATACTACTAATACCTATAGCCACTCGGGCCAGCGATCGACTCTGAGCTCTGTGGCTAAACTTATGAGAAATAATATTTAAATAAAATTTAATGAAAATCTAATGTTCGCTACTAAAATACAAGTTTATCTTCATTTTAAGTAGATTATATATCTACTCTCTAGATTATGTATTTAGGCTTAATTTTGCCCACCCAAGTCCTTCACTAAAAGCTTGGTAACTTGATCTGTTTGTAGAGGAATTCTAGTTTTGTTTAATTGGCAACACTGCGAAAATTGAACAGTGGGAGGAGGTGGGTATCGATATCTGTAATTATGTCGAGGTATCGGTGTCAATATTTTGGAACATTTAATTTGATTTGATCCTGGTATTTTCTTTCAAAGATCAACCTGTGAAATAATTTATCATTAAAAAATAAATTTTTTGAAACAAATTTTTTTAGTATTCTTCTCAGTAAACCCTTTCATTTGATACCCATGTCATGGCAGTGCACAACAAATAACTAGTCCGCCATCTTAAGCTGCTCCAAGATGGCGATTCAGAATGACGTCACATAGCTAACCATACATTGACATTCAAACTAAACGTGTATGCAAAATTTCATCTTAATCGGTGGAGGATAACTGCTTTAAAATTCAGTTGCAATAACACACTATACATACATACACTGCAAGTTAAGTAAAAGGAAAACCCACTAGGAAAGAAAATATTTTTACCTAGGTCATCATCATGGTTCAGCCGAAAGACGTCCACTGCTGGACATAGGCCTACCCCAAGCCAGGCCAGACCAGGTCGTTGCTCGACCTAGAGGAAGGCCTTCCAACGCTGCGTCTGCCGGTACGCGGGCGCCACTGTAGAACTTTTCGGTCCCAACGGCCATCCGTTCTGCGAGCAATGTGCCCTGCCCACTGCCACTTAAGTTAGGCAATTCTTCTGGCTATGTCGGTAACCTTGATTCTCTTGCGGATGTCTCTTTCTTTCTGATTCGATCACGCAAGGAAACGCCGAGCATAGCCATCTCCATTGCCCTTTTGTGCGACTTTAAGCCTTCTGATGAGGCCCATTGTGGGCGACCACTCTCTGTCCCGTAAGTAATCGCTGGCAACACACACTGGTCATAGACTTTCGTCACGGTAAAGATATCTATACAGTATTCTATCTTCATACAAACGGTCGGAACGCGAGTCATGACCACGTGACCCGAGCTCAGCCCGCACTCGATATACTACCAGTCGCGGACGCGCCGCAGTGACGAACGAACGGTGTGATGGTTTTGTAAGCAGTAAGCGTGCGATTTGTGAATATTTTATTCAAATACGTACAAGTACTTACTTACTTAATATGTCAGAGAGCAATTATAAACTATATTATTTTTTGTTTGTTTGAATTCTTCTATAACGCAACAAGAATAACATTTTTTTTAATAACCTGTAACTTCCGTAAGGCAAGACAATAAAAAAAAATACCTAATCTAATAATACTTAATTTGTTTCTTTTTTTAATAGTGAGGTATTTCGCTTTTTCCACCGAGTAAAATACCTGGATTAATAAATATAAATAAGTGTATAAGGTGATAAAGTCACACACGAGTCACCTACCTACGCTCGGCACAGGCTCGGTTTAAAAAAAAACTAGTAGGTAGTTTCCTAGGCTAGGCTATCTACTTACTTATGTACTTAGCTACTTACATATATTATTTAATTCGAAAAAATATCATTACGAAATGATTAAGTACTTATGAGATTAATAAATGTTAGGTACCTACCTAGTAAGATTTAAATTAAGTTTAATAAAAAAATATAATATTTACCTCAGATTGGAGAAAAAAATCTGAGATATTTACAATCACAAAACTAGAAAGAAACTCAAGTAGGTAGAGGCGGGCGGCCCTAACGCGTGTTTAGGTGACGTGCGCTTGTAGGCACTTATTTCAAGGTCAGGGCCGAGTCACAATACTGTATAGATATCTTTCCCGTGCTTTCGTCTACTGTTTACCTAGGTACTTATGCGAAATGTAAAACGATACAATAAGGCCCACTTGCACGAAAAACTAAACTCAGTACGAGGTTTAATTGACAGTTTGTCATGCAATGATGACAACTTAACCTCGTGTAACAATTATTAACTCTGAGTTAAGTATTTCGTGCAAGTGGGCTTAAGAAGTTTTCAGGTAAGTAGGTACACAAAGAAACAGTAGTACCGCAGACACGACGCGCCTCGCGACAACGCGTTTTCAATTATTATCAATTATTCTACAACTATTTTGCAGAAAATGCATGTATAAACGAAAAAGAAGCAAAAGAAGAAGTTATGTATAGTAGTCACAGCGGATCTTTGTGTCCCAGAAGTTGGCTCTGCGAACCATTTCGCAAGAAACAGTTTGTCATCAATAATAATGCATAGAGTAAGCGAGATAGGGCGATGATACAAACGTTAGCGAGTGAAAGAGACAGTTATACAATGCTATCTTCACCTTCAACATTGACACAAAAATAGTTACCACGCAGGGTTTTGCAGCCAATTCAGAGACACAAAGATCCGCTGTGATTATTTTAAGGATCGTAGCAGGTGGCCTTCTCTTCTGCATACGTACCTCCACGGGATAAAGCGTTAGTTTATGGTATGTTCTATAGAATAAAAAATACCGCATTGCACCTATTCTAATAAAAGAAAAGCTTATAAAAAAAACAGTAATAAAATTGTCACATCGCATCTATCCAATTTATTTTCTATCTCAGCGTCTAATGGCAATTCCATAGGATTAATAGTACATTACAGCAGAATCCAGTAAGTAAGCCTTCCTGGCCGAGTATGAGTTAACCGGACCGAACCGCAGGTGAGGTCCGGTTATATACGAGGCCAGGATGGCTTTCTTACTGGTTGAGGTTTGTATAATGCTTTTCTCAAAAATGAAAGAAAGTTTAACAACAAATTCGTTTAATTAATATTGAAGGTTACATTCATATTAGGGCAATTACTGATAGATATTGTGATCGATTTACCGGGGGCATTTATATTTGTAAATTATTGTTTTTGAAACTCCATGTTAATTTTAGAATGGAAAGTTTTAATCCAACATGATTTATAAACTGAAATGACTAAATACAAACATAAAATCCCACACTATACTTCTACAACATTACTAAGTACAAAACGCAACGTGCATACTTTTTCTGCGTCGCGTTATGTGTCACAGACCCATAAAAAAAAAAAAAAAAAAAGTGTCACAGACAATAAAATGGATGTTTAAGGCTCCAAAATATATTATGTATCTCATAAAATGTCATACCAAAAAGAGATAGATATATATTTGGAGCCTCCCTCTAACCATGTTATAATGGCTAAACTCTAATCTGTGTCTGGTACTATGTTTTTTTTTTCTAAGCAGATCTAAAGAGGATGACCTAAACCGTGCGAAGCCATAAAAAAAAAAAGGGATGAAGGATGACCAAGTGTCCAGTAAGTAAATTACATACTTACTTACTGGACAGTAGGAGATTCCAAATTTAAAATCTCGCTTCTTACCGGACAGTTGTGAATAGTCTCCGGTAGAGTTCACTTTCTGGATACTTTTTAGAGATGTTATGTCAACATTACATACCATTTTTGAGAAAAAGTGATTTACTGGCATACTCGGTGACTATGTTTTAAAGCTTATCAACTTTCCACTTATATTCACTAGAACTAGAGTCTGTTATTATATCCTATGTAACATAGTATATCATTTATGTACGTTGCGGATTACGATGTCTTGACAAAGTTTTGGCTTCGAAAAAGTGACTTCGCCCACCGCTGAGCATTGGGACAATCGACAATCCTACCGCACTATTCCCAAACCACTGCAACTCCTGAAAGCCAGAATCAACAGTGGCGACCACCAGAAAAGCGCCGAGGCAATGAAGCTCGACGAAGTCCCGGAGAACGAATTTAACTGTCTTGGCTCCCGCAACGAAATTAATCAGAAAAGAATAACGGAGGAATAGGAAAAACTACAAATTTCCACTTCCCTCGATACCAAGCAGGAGACAGAATCAAGGCCAATAGGGACAAAGGGTTGTTTACAACTGGTATAAGCCCAAGCCTAGCACCACTGAACAAAATTGGCTTTAATATTTTACCGCTGAGAATATTATTCCTCTCTTTGCTAGTACCAATCCCCACGTTCCTGTATCAGCCACGTCCACGTTCCCCGGAATGGCTATAATGTCGTCTGCCCATTGCCTTAGCCACTCGGTCGAAGTATACTAACTTAGGTCACGGGGTCCAAGCGCTAACAAAAGCGAAAATGTGGTTCAAATAAATGTCACTAGATGGCGCGATACATCGATTGATTATTGAATTGTGTGTAAAATGATGTTCTTTTTTAATCAAATCGCCTAAGCACAAAATTATGGAAAATTGGGCTCATAATTCACATTTCTAGTTTTCTTTTTAGAGTATTTGAACGGTTCATTTAAAATTGATGCCAATAGATGGCGCGGTTTTAAATTTCTGAGGCATGCCACTCGATTTTTTAAATTTGTATTGTAACACATGCAAAAAAATACTATAAAACAAATCGTCACTGTATTTAAAGAAAAGCAAGTCGTTGCTAACACCATCTGCAGCCGTGGAACGGAACCGAACGCGATCGAAGTACTTATAAAAATAATCATCTTAATCAGATGAAAAACGCTAGGTATGTCGGCACGGTTTCTTTGTATGGGATGAGGCTTCTGTATGCTAGAAATATTATCTGTGCTTAGGTCCAATTTCGGTAGTCGACGCATCGTTTTTACACTGTCGCGCCGCGCTTTTAAAGTCATACTTGGTGTGTCTTGCATTTTTCTAAATTTCCTTGAAGGCTTAAGGAAGGATTTTTTACCCGACTGCCGAAGGAGGGTAATGTGTTTATCAGTCTATGTATGTATGTATGTAAGTATGTATGTATGTTTGTTCCTATGTGGCGTTCCAGAGACCAAACGCGTTGGCCGATTTTGATGATTCGTACGTCAATCGATGCGTCTTAACCCTGCCAGTGTCATAGGCTACATTAAAATTGGATAATAGAAAAATGGCGGATTTTGGGTGCCATATTGTGGGAGCCCAAATTTTTTTTTTCTTCCAAACCCATCGCGTGGGGTATCAAAATAAAGGGTTTTAAGAGGTGATTTCAAAAATATATAACACTTATATGTTTAAATGTATCTAATTCGAAAAAACTAACTAAAAAGTTATAAATATAAAAACTTAATTAAAAAAATCAAAAAACCCGACTGCTTCAAAAGCGAACTAAAAAGTCGTAAACAAGGAAAAAATCATGCTGTGCAGGCGGAGGATACACCAGATTTTGGTCAGCCAGCCGGCGATCTAATCTAATAGAAGTGCATGCCATCCAAACAATGGCCGATCTATTTACTGTGAGAAAAGCGAGCAAAACCGTCTAGACGCATCGCTGTGATTGTTCGCGAGAAAGAAGTATCTCAATACACTTGTACTGTTACCATCTGTTTTTTTTATCGATAGTCGTGGCTGAAAATAGTGATGGGACTGTCGTATTTGCAAGTTCTAATTGCAGATTATTTTTATGAAGCAATAAAGGTACGGAGGTGTAGTAAATGGGTCAGAAAAGTAGATATCTATTGTTTATTTACTTTGCCAAACTTATAAGTACATTAACTTTTTAGGGTTCCGTAGCCAAATGGAAAAAAACGGAACCGAAAACAGATTCGTCATGTCTGTCTGTCTGTCCGTCCGTATGTCACAGCCACTTTTTTCCTGAACTATAAGAACTATGCTGTTGAAATTTGGTAAGTAGATGTATTCTGTGAACCGCATTAAGATTTTCACACAAAAATAGGAAAAAAAAAAAAAAATTTTTGGTTGGGTTCCTATACTTGAAACTGAAACTAAAAATTTTTTTTTCATCAAACCCATACGTGTGGGGTATTTATGGATAGGTCTTCAAAAATTATATTGAGGTTTCTAATATAATTTTTTTCTAAACTGAATAGTTTGCGCGAGAGACACTTCCAAAGTGGTAAAATGTGTGTCCCCCCCTGTAACTTCTAAAATAGGAGAATGATAAAACTTAAAAAATATATGATGTACATTACCATGTAAACTTCCACCGAAAATTGGTTTGAACGAGATCTAGTTAGTAGTTTTTTTAATAAGTCATAAATCGTAAACCGCAATTTACCAAGTACGGAACCCTTCGTGCGCGAGTCCGACTCGCACTTGGCCGGTTTTTTTTTTATTTCTTACGTATAATTTATTTCAGACTAGGTTGTCCATAGAGTTACACACATACAAAAACAAATTATAATAATTATCTTTAGCAAATAAAGCAATGTCTTGTTATAATGATCTAAAGTCAATTTGTCAGATCGATCTATAAATAGTCCTATTTTAATTTCTTACGTATAATTTATTTCGGACTAGGTTGTCCTTAGAGTGTTAGTAATACACACATACAAAAACAAATTATAATAATTATCTTTTAAGCAAATAAAGCAATGTCTAATTATAATGATCTAAAGTCAATTTGTCAGATCGATCTGTAAATAGTCCTATGACTATGGTGTGTAAAAAGTCCGTGACAGTCAGTCTTGAAAAGTGATTTATGGTAAATACGAATATCCCCACAGCGAAGTAGCTCGCATAGCCTTTTCCCAACTATATTGGGGTTGCCTTCCAGTCTAACCGGATTCAGCTGAGTACCAGTGTTTTACATGAAGCAAATGCCTATCTGACCTCCACAACCCAGTAACTGGGTAACACGGTACCCCTTGGCAAGACTGGTGTCAGATTCCAGGCTTCTGACTACCCGTAACGACTGTTAAACCTTAAGCCGTTGGTCCCGGCTGTCATTTGTAGATACAAATGACAGCCGGGACAAACGGCTTAAGGTTCCCCTAGTCGACGGCACGAACTATTATGTGGGCGGGGTTAAAATGCATGCTATCTCATCCGACAACACGTGCGAAAGAGATTGATGCTGTGATGAGCAGTAAGAAGCTAGTTCGCGTACGAATTAGCACTTTTGCTAATTTGTAGTGAAATGGATGATGATTGAGGACGAAAACGAGCGCGCGAAATTTTATAAACAGACCTTTGGGAGTCTTGATATATGAAAAACTACTTATTAATACTATTCAAATAAAATTATTTGCATTGTTAAATTACTAAACTATGGTCTGATTACTAAACTATGGTAAGTATGGACTGAGGCCGTTTTGCAATTTTTATTCTTTATACGGTATTTCTTTCCGCTCAAAAATGCGCTAAAATTAGTTTTGAAATATGGATCTTTCGACGCTCATAACTTCAAATATTGTATATTTTACTTTTCTGTTTGCCATACAGAAAAGTAAATTGTTGTTTTAAAGTGTTAGGCAGTTCTCACTATCTTAACCTTCGAGCTTCCAAAAACTTACTTCTCCAAATCCTTCTCACCGCACTGGGTTTCTATCTAGTTCTTACACTGTCTCAACTATAAAACTCTGGAACGTGCTTCCCCTTGACATAAAAAAAGCTGAGAGTAAATTGTCATTTAAGCGTAGAATCCGGAACTATTATTTGTCTTCGTCATAGTTATTATATTTAAATATCAATCTCATTAGAATTTGGTATTTATTATAATATTTATTAGTCTATTGTTTTAGAAATTATTTATGTATTTTATTAGTTAGGTAGTTTTTTTTTCTTTTAATATCCGAATTTAATTATTGTTCATATTTTTTTTTTTTTTTGTACACCTACCACTGTTGTGTCCTTTTTGAACCCAAAGGTTGACTGGTAGAGAATGCCTTGCTGCATTAAGTCCGCCTATGTATAACCATTGTACATGAAGTTTAAATAAATAAATACAGGGCTAGATAATGATGAGACAAATTGATATCATTTCTTATTTTGAACGTACATCGTCAAACAGTGGAGCAATCGCCAGACTACGTTTGTATGGAAGAATTTTCGACTAGTGGAACCTTAACGTGCTTCCGAGGCACGGAGGAAACTCGCTATTTAAAATGGTCACCCATCCACGGACCGAAATCGTCAAGCGTTGCATAACCTTGATGATCGACCAGTGCAGCTGTTATTATTAGCCACCTGTGTCCGGAGCAAGTAAACACAAATAAGCATTCTAAAATCTCCAGCGTGGATATTTCTTTACCTCGATATTTTTATAAACAAAGAAATTGCATCCGTCACACTCATTCGTCTCACTCCGCATTCAGTTAGCAACTGTAATGTTATCGCGGTAAACTTCATTTTGCTTTACATCTTAGAATTTTATGGCTGTGAGGCTAGGTTAGGTTCCATTTCACATTATCACAGAAAAAAATAATTATTACATTTCTCTGAACGGTCTTTTTACCCGACTGGGTTATTTTAAGTTGTCTTCTCTAAGTATCTATATTTTTAACCAGACTGCCGAAGGTGGGTAATGTGTTTATCAGTCTATGTATGTATGAATGTATGTTTATCCCTATGTGGCGTTCTATAGACCAAACGCTTTGACCGATTTTGATGATTCTTACGCCAATCGATTCGTCTTAACCTGTGAGTGTCACTGGCTACATTAAAATTGGAAAAAAGAAAACTGCGGCTTTTGGGCGCCATATTGTAGGGGAAGAAATATTTTTTTCTTCCAAACCCATCGTGGGTCCATCCACCCATCATAATAAAGGGTTTTAAGAGGTGATTTCCAAAAATAAAATTTATATGTTTAAACGTACCTAATTCTAAAACAACAAAACTAAAAAGTTATAAATAAAAAAAGGTTTATTAAAAAAAAGCAAAAAAAGCCGACTGCTTAAAAAGCGAACTAAAAAGCCGTTACAAGAAGAAAATCATGCTGTGCAGTCGAAGGATACATTTGGAGGCTTTTAGTACGCTTTGATTTTTTTAATAAACTTTTTGCTGTATGAAAATGTGTGAGATTAGTATAAGTTTTATAATTTATACTGTGTAAATACTTTTCACGGAAATAAAATGACGCATCAGCTGATGCAATAATATTTAAATAAATTGTTCACCATTTTTGTAAATATTTGGACTACACCTGTATCACAAAAAAAAACAAATTGTCTTGAAAAATAATTTTGTAAAACTTGAGGTGAGAGTTTTCACCAGCCAGGCGAGCACGGCCTACTGTGAGAGGCTTGAGTCACACTTTTATCACAGCTTGGGAGCGGCTTTGCTGTCAAGCACGTGTCCGTCTGTCTGTAGTCTGTCACACAATTTTGTCCGAAGAATTTTTAACTTCGCATTGACCTATGAACTACCAAATACATACATACATACATAAACTCACGCCTTTTTCCCATGGGGGTAGGCAGAACTACAGAACGCCACCTGCTACGATCCTTA